>JAYKAV010003376.1:585898-723825 GCA_035582835.1 Phoebastria nigripes
AGGGGGCGATCGCGGCCCAGCGCAGCCGCGCGGCGGCCGCGGCTGAAGGGCGGCGGAGTTCCCGCCTCGCCCGCCGCCGCCTCGCCCGCCGCCCCTCAGCCACGGCGGCACCTGCGTCGCCCTTCCCTCACTTTAAACACTTAAAGCAGAAAATGGAAAAGTTTCGGCATTYCCGCACTGAAAAAATGTGACAAAATCCCACAGACAAGGCTTGTCCCGGGAAGGAACTGAGAGCAGCCGGCTCCTGAGGGGATGCCCTGAGGCGTCCCCCCTCAGCCCTCCACCGGCTGCTCTGACCCCGCTCGGCTCCCAGGCGTGAGGCGACATGTCCTCACAGGCGCCGCCTTCCCCTGGCCCCTCGAAACCAGGGGCAGCGAGGCCTCGCTGAGTGCCGGGGTGGAGGGCAGGTCAAGGACGTGGGCCCTGCATGGCGCTGGCGGCACCATACCCTGCGCCTCAGCAATCGTTGCCAGGATGGCCACCCCAGGGCGGTCCCTTGCCTCCTCAGCCTCTCAGGAGGATGGAAGAAGACCTCTCTGTGCATTTTCACAACATGCATCTGTCCTGCTCACATGGTTAGATATCCAGCTTCCACTTGGACCAAAAAGCCTCAGGAGGAAGCACCTTCCTCCAACAAGACCTGAGCTGGTTCTTGGTGACAGGAGCACATCCAGAATCCCTGGGAGTCTGAAGCTTTCTTTGGAGGTTGTTGCAGCAGGCGCTAGAGTCCGGCAGCTGCAACTCAAGCCTCCTCCCAAGTGCCCACCTCTGTTAAAGCTGCGTGGTTTCAGAGGAGAGGACAGGCTGACAATGCCTGTTGCCGCTGCCTGCAGGAACTCCTGCCTCTGGATCCATTCGGGGCAGGGATGGGGGCCAGGGTGCTGGATGTAGCCCCTTCTCCTGACGGGACACCACCCAGCCCCACTGTGTTGGTGGCCCCGGGTGTCTCCACCACCCGGCCTGCTGTATGCAGCGTACACAGCAGAGCTGACCTGGATCCCAACTTTTCCACCACCTCCATGACTGTGAACCCTTTCCAAAATTGGGAAGTTCCTCGCTGTATTGAAAAGAATCAAAACTACCAAAGTTTGCCTGATGAAATACATTAATTACCAGTATGAGGTGGGGTCCTTGCTCTGGCAAAATTCAGAGTGGAGCCAGCAGGGTTTTTGCCAAGGATGGTGGCAGACTGAGGCCTAGCTGGCTATAAACGTGGTTTCCCAACTGCCCTGTGAAGACTGAGAGGGACACCACTTGCTGTGGTTACTGATGAACAAATGCAGCTATGCAGGCTGCTAAAGGGGCTTTCGAACCACCACGTGTGCATCCCATGGACTCTGCTCCTGGCCTCCAGAGGCAGGAGAGCCTTCTGACCACAGGATCGGAACCAGCAGCTCTTTCTAAGTGAGGACTCTGATCCTCTTTTCTCTCCTCTCCTCCCAGATCTTCCAGCCAGGTAAAAATCATGCAAAGGAGCAGGGGATTGGTTTTCCTCATGATGTTTCTAGTTCCTGCAAAGAAATATTTAATTTTCTGGTTCTACCCTGAGGGAGAAGGTTCAGATAAGGGAAAGACAGAGGGACAGAAAGAGGCAGAAGGTTTTTTAGCCCACAAGGTGTCCCATCACTGCAGCCAGGATGGTCCAGTGAGACAACCGAGTCATGGCTGCACTGGGTGCCGGTGGCCTGGAGTCACCCCTGGCCCTGTGCTGTTGGGATGTGGTGTGGCAGCAGGTGGGTGTGTGCTGCTTTGTAGGCAGCGAGCTCTCACGTGCCCTCCCCGCCCTGTCTGCCCTTGGGGGATGCAACACCCAGAGCCTCTCAACTTGCCGCCCTGGCATTGCCGGTGTGACAACACAACCCCGCAAGGACGGGGAGGGCAGGGCCTGGCTGCACGTGCCCACGCCAACTCTCTCTCTCGAGCAGCCCCACCTTTCTCCCAAACGTGCCTCAGCACTCACTCCCAGCCCACCCACAAGCATGCAGGGTACTGGATGGTCACTGTAGATGGCTGAGCCCCCACCTGAAATGAAGTCTGGAGCAGGAAGGGTTGTGCAGCCCGTGTCCCAGCAGATGCGTTACCACAAGGGCTAATTCCAGCCACAATAGAGTATCCTGTTGTTTTTCCCAAAGTTGCCACAAATCAGTTAAAAGCTACAGGCTTGATGCTGTCGTGACACTGTAGCATGGGGGACTACTGCATTTCTTCACAGCTGGACCAAACTGCATTCTTGTGTTCARCAAGTGCCATTTCCAAAGTGACATGGCTGTGCTTGCCTGACTGAGTGGCTTTGACTTGGTCCACCCTCTTTCCAGCTCCTTCCCAAGTCTCTTCCAAAGTAGTGAAAGAACAGAGGGACCTCATCAGAAAGCTGGTAGGGACATCTCCAGTGACATGACCCAACATCTCATGCACTGGAGAAGACGCCTGGGAGGTCTATGAGGCGATGTGAGGCCCTATTCAGTCATGGGTGCCGTGTTGAGAGGTAGGGTGATTACCCTCAGCAATGGCATACATATCAAAGCACCCAGGGCAAGAATAAACAAACATCTTTGGCACTGTGCTCAGCTTCCATTAACCAAAAGGCAGGTGTGTGTGTGTGGGTATAGCAAGTTTTCCAGCCGTTTCCCTGAACTCAGCCCTGATGTTGCAAGAACTGCCTAGCTGTGAAAACACAGCCTCGCCTTGATTTATGCCGCTTGTGGGTAAGATGACTAAGAAGAAGGGGGAAAAAAAAAAAAGGCAAAACAGGAA
Organism: Phoebastria nigripes; assembly: GCA_035582835.1. Lineage (NCBI taxonomy): Eukaryota > Metazoa > Chordata > Aves > Procellariiformes > Diomedeidae > Phoebastria > Phoebastria nigripes. The sequence continues at coordinate 588,653 of JAYKAV010003376.1, forward strand.
CAGAAATCCCAGTGGGAGCACGATGCGGGTGTGTACCGATTTGGTGGGACAGTCAGGTTGGGGGAAATGCAGCCGGAGCTTCAGGCGGTAGGAAGAGGAGACCACAAACCACGTGATATGTATCACGATGTTCCACCTAAGATACAAAAGCATGCCACAAGCTTTTATGAAGACAACTCTTTGGTAACAGCAAGGGAAATTAATTCTTTTGTGTAATTGTAACATTTTTTTCTCCTTCAGATGAGTTCCATATGTCCTCGTGATTTTTTTCCTTTAAACACAGCAGTTTAGAACGAATCTTAAGTAACGTTTAGCCTGCTTCTAAAGTAAATATTTACAAAAACATTAAATAATGGTTCTGATCTTTGGAAAATGTATATTGCTCCCTACCTGCTACTGTTTTGTGCCTATCTGGAGTAATAGAGAAGCTTTGTAATAAACCCCAAGGCTGTAAAAGCAGTATAACAATGTGATTAGCAGTAATCAGACGGGAAATACTGACTATTAAAAACGGTGAAGAGATAAGAGGGATAAACTGCAAAGGGAAGGTTAYGTTATTTTGTTTTAACAAATTTCAAGAAATCTAATGGGGGAATAGGCTTTTAATCTTACAAAAGCTGTATTGTTTTTTGGAAGCATAATAGTGTTAGCTGATATTTATGTCATGTATCATCTTCAAAGAGCTTTACTAAATAAATATTAATCGTTTCACCAACCACTTAAAGGCAACCACTTCAGGGGTGCGGTGAGGCAACAACTTAGCAAGTAAGTTGTACTAAGACAGGAAGTGAAGACAGCCAGATTCAATAAGGAGTCCGTGTGGGTACAAAAAATATTTGTGGAGGCTTTAACAATATCTTTAATCAGGCAAAACAAAACCCCGTGGAATAGAGGGCAGATTTCTTTGTTAATGAGAAGCTGGCATTGGAACTTGTAATTACAGTGCGTTTCCAACAGGTAAAGAAGATTATTAGATCTGAGAGGAAACAGCTTGTGAGGGATCAGTATTTGCATGCAGGGAAGCGTAACGCTTTTTTATCAGAACATGCTCCTTACAGGGCTCACTACTGTTTTGTCTCTTCCTCTCCTCTCACTTTCCTCCCAGGAAAAATATCGTATTGTTGGCCTGTGCCATATCGGTATTTCTCTGTCTCCACCATGGTGTACTTTCTTTTGAAGAATTTCGAAGCACCCAGTGGATTTCAGCCTCTGCATTTCTTACGCCTTTCCTGTGACGAGGAGCTCTGGCTGACCCACTGACTCTCCCAAAAGCTGTCCTGTGTCAAAACTGGAAGAGTGAGGACCCAGCTTTTCGTTTTTCCACGAATGAAGCCAAAGGTGTCTTCTGCTCCTGACAGAGATGGCAGATGAGATTCAATCTTTTTGTACGCTACAGATCATAGAATAATTTAGGTTGGAGGGGACTTCATGAGGTCTCTGGTCCAACCGCCCTCACTCTGAGCAGGGTTAACTTCAATGTTAGATCAGTTTGCTCAGGTCCAATTAAGGATCCTAATTAGATTTCTCTGCTCTCTTATGCACAGGTGGCATTATATGTAGCTGTCCTGGACTCAAAAAGTAATAAGCCTAAAGCAGTTGCACTGCTAGCTATCATGCCATGGCTTGTTATTTGCCATGACACCTGTGCTGTGATGTGTCTAGCAAATACAGATTTTCCTGCAGAAGATTGATTTTGATGTTAGCAGTTGTATTCACATATAACGTCATTGTTCAGTTGTGCAATTCATGATTTGAAACATGCAGTTGTCAGAGGAACAAGCCGCTACTACTTAAGGCTGTCACACTGAAACTGCTGAATTATCATCACAACTGTTTCAACGTTTCACATCTTTTTTCCCCATGTATTGCAACCAATACGATGTAGTCACTGTAGTCAGTCTTTTATTTCCTTGCCCATTTGGCCTCCTGTGTCCAATTCAGTATCTTTTGTCTCAGCGTTCCAGAAACAACCAATCTAGTTCTTGAAGAAAATCCCCTCTCAATCCTAACATCCTCCCTTCTAAGGACTAGGTATGAATTTTGCAGACCAACCAGCATTAATAGCTTGTATTACATTTTGCAAAGTCTCACCTTGTGCTGTGGCCTCTGCAATGACAGACCACATCCTGCCTGAGACTAGGCGTGTAAATATGCTGAAGAAAATCTTTCCCAGTGTCAGACTCTGGTATGCATTCTCCCTCTGTATAAAGTTTAGTCTGCGTTTGTGTATGTATATAATATTACATATGCACACACCTAGGAAGGTGTCTGTATCTATGTATGTGTGTGTTTATATATATTAGTGTGTTTATATATACATATACATATGTATATATACATGCATACACACACACACAAAATGATAGGATAGGTGAATGCTGTTAACGCTCCATTATATGCTTTTCAGCTCTTTTTCCCATCCTCTCAAAGATATTCTGGATTTGAGCCCATGGAGGCTTGTCCTTCTCTGCTGTCCTTCTACTACAAGTATGGTGGATCCTGTCATTCTGAGGTCTTCTGTCTGGAACTTAATCAAAACATTACTGTTCCATTCCTAAAATTAAATCAGAGAGATGGTGAAAAAAAGATCTGAAAGCAACTCATCCACCTGAACAGGAGTAATCTCCCTGCTGCATAGCAAAGGCTGTAGCTGTTTCTTCAGCACAATAGATTATCTCCTTGAGGCCTAATAAGCAAAGCAATTTCTTCCTGTTCAGCATAGTTCAGTGTGCAGTTCCAGAAGCTCCACTTAATTTCATAAACAGTTCAAACCTCTTTCATGTTTGGAGAATGACTGGGAGTTCAGCTGCTCGAGAGTCCTTTAAATGTTCCACTCTTTATTGTCATTCACTATGTTTTCTTTTCCTGGTTTCTAGATTGCCATTGGTTTCTACAACCTTGGTATTGTATTATGTTCATTGGCATTTATTAATGAGAAGTCTGAGAGGGGTTTTGTAAGTGGGATGAGTCTTTATTATAAAACAGCTAAACCAGCCCTCCAAGACAGCACTTCTGAAAGAGGAGTCTATGCGTGACTGACTGTCTTCTAACCTGGAGCAGAATATTCCAAGCAAATGCAATAACTTGGTGCACATGTCTGAAGTAGCAGATTTACCAACAGCATTCCTGTTCCAGGGGCTTTGAACATACATAATGGACATGCCAAATGTGCCAATATTTTGGTAATTTGGTTTAAAAACTGCTGCTTTTTTTTCTTTTGGAGCTGGTGGAATATGGCCCACATTTGTTGTGCGTGTATGGGCCTGCTCCTTATTAAACTCATGGTCCTTTTTTCCAGTAACCACTTCAGTGCTGTGAATCAACATAACCAGTTCAGAAAAACACCATCTGTCGATTGGATAAACAAAAGTCTAGTTAGCTGGAAGTTTAATAGATCACAAAGTCTCACCAAGTCCATTTTTATGTTAATAAATTCCACCATGGAATATTTTCTGATGTCACATGGCAAAACTGCCCTAAATAAGTAGCAGCTGAAGCATTTTCCATTATTTATCTTAGTGTTTTGTGAGCTTGATAGAAATTGGCCAGGATCTGAACTTCCCTAATCTCAAAGTGCCATATGGGTCTGTATGTTAGGTTTCATGAATCTTAGACAAGTAGGTTTAGAAGGGATCTCATCTAGCCTGGCCAGAGTTGGGTCAGATGGACCTCCACTATCCCAACCAGATGTCCATCTCACTTAGGAGTAGGGGCTGGCGCTAGCGCTCAGTAATAGCCACTGACCTCATTTCATCCATCCTGTGCCCAAATTATTCTTTCCCATATTATTCCTGGATAGTGCCATGGTGTGAGATGTCTCATCTGTCACCTGTGCTTGGAAAGACCTCCTCTGAAAGTCAGCTATTTTTTTCCCTGCCAATCTAATCTGTTTTTAAAAATTTCCCATGGTGGAGATCTAATGCATCAGCAAGTATAGCTCAGATGGTTCCTTCATGTCCTGTCCCCATTTTCCTGAGCGAGGATTGGGCCTACAGGTAGATTCTAGGAAAGTTCTTCCAACAATAGCCATTCTACCTTTCTGAGCTATGGAGTTTGTCAGAGATGGTCTAGGTGATCTCCCCATGAAGGTGATTAGACTCCTCAGCTGCCACGTTTCACTAGGAAGCTTTCATGTCTTCAGAGAAGGGTCATTCAGACTCCCTGCTGTTTCAAATCAAGCACAGGCAACACTTCCAAGAGTATATGCAAGTCCAAGATCACTCCTGAGTGGGACTATGGTCAAGACTGTACCAGTTTACCAGTTAGTATAGAAGGGAGTGATACTGCCTGGCTGCCTTTTGTGTGGCCACCAGATGCCTTTTTGGTTCTGGTCATCTGCATACAGTTTTTTAAAATAGTGGTCCAGAACAAAGCGTAGTCTTGCTCCTCTGGACCTGTATGCAAATACTTGATGAGCCCTTCCAAGTCATCCTAAGTCCATTAAAAAGGGTGAATAACACATTTGCCTAAGAAGTTATAAAATTAGAGAGAAGATCACTAGACTAAGGAGGAGGACTCTGCTTTAGCCAGAACTACTGGTGGTGCTGAGAGACCCTGAGGCTGGAAGTTTATGCCAGCACTGCAGCAATGCTTTTTCAGGGTCATCACAGGGATGGTATTCTCTCTCCATGTCAACACAGCCTGTGGCAATGTTTCCTGATAAATGGGCTACTGGGGCCGCTGCAGCCAGTATGCACTACCCTCTCCGTACATAGTCTTCTAGGGCACCTGCTGCAGGAGAAATTTGGCTGCCTCCCTTTATGAGGAAACCTGGTGGTGGTTATTAGAAGGGGATCCTACCCCTCTCCATGCTGTATCCCTTGTCCTCTCCCACAGGAGGAAAATGACAGGGAGCTTTTACAATGCCTGTAATTTTCTTGTAACACTGCCAGTCCTGTGTCCAAATCACCAAATATGATTTTGCCCTATTTTTAGGAAGCCTCAGGTGAGGAGCAGGACATATGTATGTTGTACACCCACACACATAGTGTGGAGTCCTACTTGTTTCTTTCTGTTCCTTGGAAACAACTTCTGCTGGTTTGAGTAAAACATGTAAGTGTACTTAATCATGTGAAAGAAGCTTTAACATTTCAGATCATAGTAATCTTCCCCTTGCCTTCCTCCTGTGTAACTCAAAGTGGCTTATATATTTGAGATCCAGCTGTGCATGCTTGGATCTGTGATACTCAGGCTGTACTTTGAAGCTACTCCTGCCCTGAAATCACACTGTGTATATCTATTACAAGCTGTAGGGAAGAATTAATCAAATAAAACCTGATGCTATGCTATGCTAAAGCACATCACAACTTACCTATCTCTTCTTACATATCTTCTGATTATTGCACAACTGTGAAGCTCTTCTCTTGTTTCTTTGAAGCAAATTTACAATAGCCCCGGTAATCCTTTTGCACTTGAGAAAAAGTAAACCTTTCACACTATTGCAAGTCCCTAAAATGCCTACAAGGGCTCCTCTGCTGAGCTCTGTCCTTATGGGTATCAAATGTTAGCTGTGAACTGGAAGACTGTGGCCGGGTCATCTTTTATCTATGTGGTAGGATCCCAGTATCAGTTTATCACAGAAGTTACTATTTTCAGGGGTTTTTTCAGTGCACTCTTTTTTCAAAACATTTTCAGCAGACAAAGAGAAAATACTGTCTGTTTTGAAAGTGTGTTTATAGTGTACCATTAGTCCCAATTTGTGTCTAACCACTTTTAGTCTRCTTGCATGAGGAGTTAGGCTAGTCTCTCCTGTTGTTAGCATTGGTCATGTGGAGAACACCAAGAAAGCAAGGAARAAGGAACAGAATAAGAAAAATATCATAATTTAGCAAGAAGAATGAGCTCTCCCCACTTTTTCAGAAACTAGCTTTGCTTTCATATGGAAGTAGATCTTGCAGGCAATGTAAAATCTGAGCTGTGCTTTCTGAGCACATCCTTTTGTTGAATCTCTATAAATGCCTAGCCTTATGATGATAGCTATTCTATAAACATGAAACAAAAGGATGGATTATGTATGTGTTTTTGTCAAGAGCAGAGAAATAAACCCACAATAAACCCAGAAGTTTGCAGGGTGAAGTAAAAAAGAGACTTTCTTTTCGGAAGCAAAAAGTTACGACTATTTGAATCTCACTGGGATGATGTTCATTGGGATCATCAGTCATACTTTTTGTTGTTGTTGCTGCTAACTTACACATACACACAGAAACTGCCTTTCATGGATGAAAAATGTCTTGCTTATTCACAAGCCCTGTAGAAATAAACATTATTTTATATATATGTACTGCTGGCAGTGAGGATTTTATTTTTCATGCCATGTGCCAAGCTTTCATTAGTTGAAGTGTGAAAAATCCCATTTGCTGTGTTTTGGAGAGTTCATGTTGGAAGCATTTAGAGAGCAATTCACTGATCTTTCAATCACTGGAGAAGGGATCACCCTAGGAGCTGGCCAGCCACATGGGACTCAGGGGTTGCGCTTTAATCTTCAGCTTTGTAACCCACCCTTTTCTTGACTTTGGGCAAATTGCTTCATCTGTCCGTATCTTGGATCCCCAATGACAAGAATCAGGCTTTCAAGTCATAAATTTGTTCAGTAGTATAAACTTAATATATCTCAGATATTAATACGGTGGTAGCCACATGGTCAGACTCTTCAAGCTAAATAAGCTTGATAAATGGAGGCAAGTCTGGGGCTGAACATAAGTTTTGGAGAAGCTCCAGAGCACAAACAGTGTGAATCCTTGATTTCACTCTACACCGTCACACAAAACCAAGCACACTTTTCTGCGGACTTKGATCTCTCCCTGCTGGAGTCCAGGTCCTGGTGTCTTCATCCCAAGCCTACCTCATTTTGGGGCTGATACAGGGAGATAAGATCCCTGCAGTGTCCTCTCTAAATGAGGTCGCTGTGGAGACAGTAAAGGACCATGGAATAAGTAGAGCTGCCCTGGGAATGGCTTTAGCTTGATGGATTTAACTCCATGAAGCTGTGTATGTACCCATGAATATGTAAACTGAACATGAGTTTGAGGTGCTGTTCCTACCTGTGCAGGTGAACTGTCTCTTCTGTCCCTATTCCTCTGTGTAAAATAGGAAGAGCATAAGAGCCAACACGAGTAAGATCAAACCCTCTGCTTATTCAGATGGAAAGTATTCCTTAAGTCCCCAGGGTTACATGAACTAAACCTAGGAGTTTGCTTGCTTTCTTAGAAGTGGTGTTGCCAAGTTCTGGACAGAATTTACAGAACAAATCTCTTGGCATTGTAATTCATTGCAAAGGAGACCTAAGTTTATCAACTGCATTATAGATGATGGAGCCTTATATCAATTCTTTAAGTGTCCTTTTTGGCTTCTTTTTGTGTTCCTTCTCTGCCCTCATCAAGATGCCCAATGAAAGACTTAAATCCATTTTCACCCTCTTTAGAGGCACCGACGATAAAGCAAATGAAATATTATTCTTTCTGAGCAGTAAATTTATAGCAGGCAATAACAAATCCATGAGAATTTATATGGCCTTTTGCCAAAGAAACCAAGGATTTGAATCCATATACTGAAAAATATACGCATATCTATTCCGGTGTTTAAGGAGCTGTGGGAAATCCATTTTTTGTAAGTGAAATAAGAGAAAAGTACCCAAAATCACCTATGACCCTCCTTTTAAAGCCTGAGTGTCATCAGAAGGTTAAAGCTTTATTAAGACTTTCTCATGCCTTTAGCTCCCTGACATATCTAAGGGGATGAAGGTATGAGAAGAATGAAGGCATCATACCATCAAACAGCCACGCTTCCCATTATCCATGCACGGGACAATGTGACTCGAGGCTCAGTGTCAGTGTCAGCCCACTGAGATAAGGACTAGAAGCCTTACCAGATCCTTCCCTGAAGGAGCCGTGGAATATGGTAAGATACTCCCTTTGAACTGAAGCAACATATATCAGCGTTCCTAAAACCAAACTGCACCTGGTCTCCTGCAACCTCTGTTCATTATCTTTTGATAGTTGTCAGCTTGCTGCCCTTCTCTTAGCTAACTCCCCAAAAAAGGCAATGTGGTATCCTTCCAGTAAGCTGCATGTTCACTGGCTAACCACTCCGCTGGATTTCTTTTACTCCTCCCATTCTCCTCGGTTGTTTCTCTTGTGCTTTGGTCATGTTGGTAGGAGGATAAATGAGATATCAGTATCAAACCAACCTGGAGCCCACTGAGATTTCCTCCTCCAATTTGGGATTTGGACTTCCTATTCCAAGAAACCTCTTGAGAATGACTGGCTACCACAGTGTCTTTTTTCCTTGTATTGCTCAGGCAGCTCAGGCCTCCACGGCTCAGTAGTTAAGGGAACCTACCAGATCTCTAGACGGGCATTTCCCAGGMTGCTTACTACCAGTGCACAGTTGTGGATCATGTCTCCTGCAGAGCTTGCTTTAATATTTTTTGCAAATCTCACCATGTCCTCACCAGTCCTCATTTGGCTACGCATGTGGAAGTCTTCAGACATGTCTGCAGTCGGATGCTAGCCGTGTTTTCAATCAACACAATTCAGTTTTAAATTATAGCTGTAAGAGCTTTACAGGCTGTGCTGACAAGCCTGGTCCTTAAAAAAAAAAAAAAAAAAGCTCCAAACCAATGTGCTTTGGGGAGAAGTAGGGAGGGAAAGTGACATCCATTCTGGGAAAGAAGCAACAAGAATAACAAAATCTGGCACCCTGGTCTGTGTTTGCTCTAATGATGCATCTCCATGTGCTTTGTGTCCTTTGGTAACACTGCCCTTCCCGTGCCACGTCGTGGATCGTCAGATGAGGAAGCTTGGCCCAAAATAAACGCCAGGCTGCTTTTCATCTCAGGGATTTGTTTGTGCCAAGCAAACAAAGTGACTTCTTTGTGGCTGTTTGCATTTGTCGTTCCAAGTTGTCTGAGCACTAGGTTATAAATACACACCACCAATTGATAGCCTCAATATGTCCAGTCGGACAAGCTTTGCGTGCTGGCAAGAAAAGGATTTGGCTTGCCTTAATTATTTTTAATACTTTTTTAAATGTTTGATATAAATCAAAGATACTGTAAATACCACTCAGGAGGAGGGAGTTCCTTCCTTACCCATTTTGTAGACTGGGTTTCTGACCAATAATTTTAGGTAAATTTTCTGTTTCATATTTGTATTCTTTACAGTCATGTATGTAAAGGGATGCTGTCAAGTTAGGTATGTAATTTCATGTCATCGACATTTTTAGATTGTTTTTAATGCCGAAATAAAATTAAGTCAGAATTTTATCAACTTACCTCCTCTTACAGGAGATGCAAGGTATGAGAGGAACGTGAGACTGAGTTGTTCTGAGCAATGCCTTAAGAGTGCTAATGGTAAGGCAAGACCCCACTGTCCTGGGCCCGTGACAAGAAGGCCCGTTAATCAGCGGCGACTCTGAGCAGTCTGAGCTAAATCCTGAGACTTGGGGACTGTTAGCCAAATCCTGACTACTTCATTGGGGAATGTTCAACCTTCTAGACTTGATTTTTTTCTGCGCCCACCCCCAGCCCCCACCACTGAAAAACAAAGCTGGTGAAAAATGCCTCTTTGGGAATTTAATTTGTATGGAAAACATTTTATTTTTGTATCCAAATCTTCCAGCCTGTGTAGGGTTTTCCATTTGCTTTCAGCAAAGACTATTTTTCACTATTTTTCTCATCCAAAATTCTTATTAAGAAGCTGAATGCTTTTACCAAAAATGGGTATCTTTTCCTTCCCCTTCACCCCCTTCTCCATTCACAACATCCCCAGACCCCTGAAAACAAGCTAATTGAAAGAAAGCACGTTTCTTTTAACAGTTTCCCATGGAAATGATTTTGTTGTGGTTAATGTCTGCTTTGTCTCTCTTCTGTCTGGGGCTGGAAGAAAATTCCTCGAAAACATTATCAGCCAGTGCATCTCTACAGCCCAAGTGAGGTTCTAAACATCTCATTTATTCATTTATACGATAATCCAGTAACCATAATTGTGGTCACTGGCTTATTTGCAATTTATATGCTGAAATAGTTGTGCACAGTCATTTGAAAACTGGATCCCTGTTCAAAGATCTCACAGCTTCAGACTCATTTCAGGAAGAATGTGCTTACTTGATGCAGCGATATGCTGTGTGTTATTATGTATATGCGCATACTTATTTTTTATGTGAATATACATATATATATATCTATCTCAAATATGTACATATGGTTGGAAGTGAAAGATAATGAGYTTTCTGTGCCTGATTTTAGCTTTGCTTTGAAACAAGCTTTTCCAGGGTGACCTGGAAACAATGTCCATCCAGAGCAGGAGGCAAATGGACCCAGGTCAGTTTTACGCAGTGGTTAATCAGTTTCTTTTCCTGGTTCTGGTGCAAAAAGAGAATATGGTGCCCTGTACATGCATGACAGCATGGGAAGGTACGTGCTATATCTGCGTGGACGAACTGACCAGCTTCAGTCTGCTCCAGGCATTCTGATACAGAGTGAATGAGCCTTCATAGAGTCTGGTCCACGTGTAAAAAGCATGGAAGAAAATAGACGTGTGGATCTGTGTCCCTTTGTAAATCCAGTTTGCAGGAATGGGCCTCTTACTTGCACTTATTCCTCTGTGTGTGTTAGGAGGCGTGTAATATAAATTGAAGCCTAATTTTTTCTTTGAAGCTATTAACACCCACCCACAAGCAACAGGAAACAGACTTCAACTTTAATTAGTACCAACACATTCAAAATTCACCCTATATTTGCCTTCAAGTGCAGCAAAGCAGCTTCAAAGCTAAAAGCTTCTTCACTTTCTAAGTAATAATGAGGTATTAATGAGGCAATTAGGGGCTTGTAAACATGGTGTCAAAGAGATATGAACTAATCACCAGCAACAGGAAAAAGACAGATCCCTCTGACTTCAGTGCTCTGCGCTCTCCCTAGCCCCCTGAGGCATTCTGTGCTTGTAAACTAATCCGCAAAAATGTTCTAGATTAATTCAAAACACTATCCTCTTTTTAATTCCCTGACTGTCTTCGGCTTGTTTCTGAATAGATGCTCTGTGTGAAGGCTTTTAAATACGCACTTTTGTTATTGCAATAAAACCCAGATTGAAGTTCTCTTGCACTAAGCTGTCAATTTATATTTGGCTCCCTTCTTARATACATATGAAATACTCCTAAATAATTTGTTCGAATATTTCTTCCAGTTTATTTCCTTTTAGGCTGTTTAATTAAAAAAATAAAGCATATAATTTAATTAGAACTGACCAACACCACTTTTTTTTTTCTTGAATGTAAAATGTTAGTGTTGAAAATGAAGGATTAAATACACCAGTTAAATTTTGGAGTGATGCAGATAGGGCAGGGACAAACATTTCCCCTCACACATTTGTTAGCTGGAGAGTTGGACTAGGATTAGTGCAATCTGATCGCACTAATTTGCTGCACGATTTTATAAGAGTTGCTTTTATGATTCTTGTTTCCTTGTAGCAATACAGTTCAGATATGATCTAGCTAGTGCCTGAAATCCACCTGTCATGCTGCTTTCTGTTGCTAAAGGAAAAGTCACAGCAGATTTATACACAGTAAGATATTAAATGTGGTCCCACCTTTGTGATGCACTTTGAAGTTGTTCCTATTAGAAAATATGATTCCAAAGAACTTTTTAATTTCTAAATGAAAGTAGAGAAAAAAAAGAACAATAGAAAAAATGTCTCAGATATTCACAAGACTCAAGGCAGCGAGGCTTTAGGAAAAGCATAGACTGAAGAATTTCCTAAGCTGGAAGCAAACATATCCTTACATATATCCGTGATCCATACACTCCAAATCTTCATGTGACAGTTGAAATTCTGACCTCACTGCTTCCTTCAAATTATCTCCACAGATGGTATTGCTCTGCGACTGAAAGTACTACTGATTTGAGAGAGGATTTTTGGATATGGCCTGTTGTCTCCTGGAGGTTAGGGTGAAACTCCATATCCTTTCTCCGTGTGATCTCATTACAGTCAGCTCTCCAGGGGTGAAAAGTGAGTTCACTAAACCAACTTATTGTGAAAAAATATTTTGAAACTTAACACATTGTGGTTTGATCCTGCATTCTCACAGGTATATGTTGGAAATCACTTGGTTGAAGTCAGTAACATGTGTGTAAAGCTCTCAGAAGTGAAAACAGAATGGAGGCCCTAATAGTTTTTCCTACATCAGGAATTTGATCTAATCCACAGGAAAATTGTACCTGAGTTCAACAGTCCAGCACTTTGCCTAGTAGTGTGCAGTTGATTATAACTCTGGAATTGCCCCTTGACAGACCAGTTAAAAATGGTCTCCAAACATTTCTGAGAAGAATTCTTATAGAGATGATGGTGGTGAATCATGTCTGCAAATGTGAAAGCCAGTACTGGCCTCTCCAGAAATTCAGCTTATTGTCTGAATTTTCAGCAGTATTTTATCCTGGACATGAATAACCTCTCATGGCAGCCAGTTACGCAGGTTATGCATAAACTTTGTGTTGCAGTAGAGATTCATGAGTGTTCAATACTATCACAAATGGCTCTCTTTTAGAGGTTAGCTAGCAGAACTTCATTGAGTGTCTCCTTCACCTAAGCCCATTTAATTTATGGCTGATTTAGAAAATTTCAGTATTTATTAAAACCTCTGCACAATGAAGAATCAGCCACACCCTGTGGTCCTGTGCAGTCTAATAATGTCTCCTCCCTCAGTATTAATACTTGCAAAGCTTTAGCCTGTACTTGGATATGACCAGTTCTTTTTTCTGGACATGAGATTTTGTTATGGCATCACTGACCAAGTGAACCAGCTCTTGGGTATCCCGTTTTGTTTGTGTGGGAGGCTTTGGGGGAGATACCACCGATTCCATGTTGCATGTAAATTCCCAGATCACAAGCACGCACACTCCTGGCTTTCACCCAGACCTTTGTGCCTGGGAACTCATAGCCATGTGAAAATTTTGGTGTGTGGTTGTAGGGCCACTTGGATGAAGATTTCACTAGCTGTCATTAAGCAAACACACATAGGCCGGTGTCACGACCTTTCCAGTATTTCCTTCCCCAAGCATAAGAGCCAGTATCTCTGATCATGTTAGGAAGATACCACAGCTACAGGCATCAGCTGCAAACACATCTTGGGTGGTTCCTTCCAAGCAGACAAGTGCCTGAAACCTCTGACTCCTACTGGGAGTTTAAAGGAGTTTGGGACTGGTGACCCTAAATGCAGCTGGTCAATAAATCACAGGTCTGGCCCACAGAGTCCCAGGGAGGAGGGGAGCCCTGGCGTCCTGCCGTGAGTGCATGAAGCAGAGGCCAAGGTGTGGGAGTGGGGGCAGCCAGAGCATCCCCATTTCAATGTGTGAGACACAACAGACCTGCCTTGTTAGCTCAGAGCTCTAGTGCTTGGGACATTAACTTTCCTTCACCCCTTTCCTTCCTCTCCTCTTGCGTTAATCCTACATAACTCTCTCTGCTCTTTCCATCTGGGTGGGGATCTTAAAGACCCCTACAGTTCTGCAGGGCCTCTCCTGTTTGTGCGTAATAATACAGGATGGCTGGACCATTAACACCTTCTCTGAGCACAGCATGTTGGAGTTGCAACACTTTCCGGCCTGGGCTCCTTTGCCAAAGGGTATTGTGTGTGCATGCTCAACTCTTCTTTTAAAATCCCAAATAGGGTTTTCTTTTCTCTTTTCCTTGCAGTTTGTGTGTGTTTTTGCCATTGGTATCCATGGGACTTGTGTTTCCTTTAGAGGTAACAGAGTCTGGGGTTGTTTTTGTTTGTTGTTCTCCTTCCCTCCTCCTCTCCACCATACCATGGTTTCTGGGAGGCTGGTGACCAAGAAGGAGAGGCTGAGTGAGTCTGTGTAGTAGTCGTCAAACATGGAGCCCTTTGCTTTGAGGTCATTAGTTCAAATAGAGCTGAAGTAAGTGACATCTGCAGGGTTTTGCCATCTGAGAGCTGGTAGCTGGATTTCCATCACAAAAACATAATGCAGGCCGGTTACCAGGGATTTATGACTGAGTTGGATTCTCTGGGATATAATAAGGTGAGTCACCACTGAAACCTTTTTCAAGATTGAGACATTCCTAGTATCTCTGTCACGTACATACTTTTGGGGATCTAATAAGGGCCAGCTCAAATCACAGCTGTGCCTCCTGGATTGTCCCACAGCTGCCTTTTGGAAACTCTCAAGGCCAAGGTGCAATAGCTTTGCAGAGAAGGCCTGAGGCAAGTAAAGAAAATGATGTTTCATCTGTTTTACCCCAAGAACACAGCTTCATGCATTCACACATAGGCATTATAAACATATAAACAAAGCTCTGTGATGTTATGGAAGTGGGTACCCAGAGATAGATGGCGAAGAATGATCTGTAAGTGCATGTGAGGTTGATCTGAAATCCAGGTAAGCAGTGAGCAAAAAGCATTCTGAGGAGGAGGTACCTCTACAGCAGCAGAGGTGTCTACTGCCTCCCTTCATGTTAACCCCCTGCCAGTTAGTCACAGCAAAACTGGGGGGAGGAACTTCAGATTGGCAAGGATGTGTCTTGTGGTTAGTGACAACACAGATTTGTTTCTATGTAGATGGGCACATCTTTGTAAGAACCAAAATTTGACTGCATGCCTGTAGCTTTCCGAGGCGAAATCTTGCTCCATCAAAGCTCAGAGTCTTCCTTTTCACTTGGGTGGGTACAGGAGTTCTGTCTCCTCCCTTAAATAAGGAAGGTGATACAAGTCATCGTCTGGGATAGGCCAAAAGCATCTGTAATATAACACTAGCAAGAGAGAGCAGTTGCCATGAGTGATCTTGTCACCTGCACTGCAGAGTGGTGGAAATGATGTGTCCAGAAAGAGGATAAAATTTTGTTAGTGGTCCCAGAAGCAGCAGCGTAGTCTTCTGTTGAAGGCAGCATGTGCTGTCTGTCCTGATGCAGAGGAGTGGCAGTTCCCAACAGGGTGAATCTGCCCTGTACATGTCAGGCCAGTAACCCTCCACCTGAACTAAGGCCTGCCCTAAATCACACGGATGGCTATTATTTGAGCTGTGAACTTGGAGCGCTGGTTGGCTGTGAGGTTAGCAATGAGCTAAACACCAGAACACCATCGATGGCTCTTCCGGGGGTGAAGAGTCTCTCAAGGACCTCTTCATGTGGTAGAATGGTCACCTGAAACTCAGTGAGAAATTACCAGGCTCTTCTCTTTAGCATCAGTTAAGAGCTTTGTTCCCTCTCTGACCTGGGCTCCCGCAGTGGCTGTCGCTAAACTGCTTGAGTTTTCTGCGCTGCAGTTCCCTGGCATGGGAACGGGTTAACAGTCTGTGTAGCTGGTCTTTTTAGACTACAGGCTTTGTGTATGCATATGCTGTGAGAGATTTGTCAGAGCGTTTCCTGGAATGGGGTGCTGATTAGCCAGGGCCTCTTGAGAACTCGTAATGGTAATCAATATAATGATTGTAATAACTAATGATAACAAAGTCAAGAATGGCAACAAAAAGCTTCAGAGTACAGTGTCCTTTGATTTTGAGGCTTTTGAAGGGGAGCGGAAAAGAATGATTTGGGGACATAATAAAGGAACCCCCTCCCTTTCATCGATTTCCTCCTGGGAAAAATATTTTATTGAGAGAGGGTATGTTAGCCAAAGCAAGACATAAATATTTTACTTACTAGAGCACAGGCTGTTTCTCTTCTTGTTGGCTCCATTGCCAAGGCTGGCCTCAGACAGAAATTTGCAGTGTCCATTTCTGTACTGTGTGGTGGGGGAGCTGGGGGGCATGGAGACCCAGGCCATGGATTGAAAGCCTGCCAAAAAAAAAAAGAAGAAAAAAGCCCTTCTTACAGCAATTGTCTTGCTCATAAAATGTGACATTTGCATGGCAGCTGCCAAGTCCCTGTTTTTGTCTTCAAAAACAGGGCTTTGGAGCAAAGATGTGGAAAGCCCAGTGTGGATTGAATTGGGCAAATGGACCAGGTCTCAGCAGCCATCTTGACAACAAAACCAATTACCCTGTGAGGGCAGAACACATACTGCCACCTTTCCAATACACACCACCCTGTGTGAGTTCTCTGATGTCTAATAGGGCTTAGGCTGAGCATGCTTTCTCTCCCTGGGAGAGCTAATAAGATTTCATTCCCCTCTACCTGACTATTTCCACAAGATGTGGAGAAATGTAGCTTCACTGAGCTCTCCATCTCCATTGTGCTTCATTGAATCAGACAACGCTTCAGAAAAGAGATAGACGGGAAGGCAGAGATGCTCAGGCAGCTGAACTCATGTAAAGACTGAAATCATAGGTGGATTTCCCTCCCATTAGAGTTATTCAATCACTTTTTGAATATATCAAGGTAAATAAAGATTCATATCCAGTTTCTGGCTCAGAATGCCCTTACACTGCGGATTGCAAGAACCTGAGTGGCAGGGGGCAGTTGCGGAGAGAAGCAGGGCTGTATTTCTTTCTTATGCTCCATCCTTTAGCAGGAGCAAGTGTCTGGTTCTAAGCACAGATGGATCTTTGGCCTGACCCAGGGTGACAGCTCTTATGTTCGTATACCCAGTTTCTTAAGGATCCTGTCTGCACTGGTAGTTTATAGCAGATGTCCAGGGAAAAGTATAAAGACAAGGTAGAGGATATCAATACTTCCCTAAGATGTTCTCTCCSAGCCTCTGGAAAATTGTGGTTCAGAGAGTTTGAGCCAGAAGTGGTATCTGTTGTGTTTTAATACCTCTGCAATTGATTTTTCTTCCATGCTTTTGTCTAACTAACTTTTGAGCCCATGTAAATGGCCAACATGTAGCAGAGAGCTCCATAGTTTAACTGCCTGTGCAATTGTGTAAAAACCTATCATCTCCCCTCTTCTGCTCTGTACCCACCTCCAGCTGATTCCAGCTGATGTCCTGCAGCTCTCGGAACTTGCAAGGTACTGTCCATCCCTCATCGCTCACTCAATGCTCCCTGTAGTTTTACAGACCTTGAGCATATCTGTCTTCTTTTCTACCTTCAAGCATCTTAGTCCATTCTCACACAGAAGTTCTCCAGCCATTCTCTTCCATACCTATTCCAGTTTTACTCTATCCTTTGATGTTCAGTGAAAAGCTGGATGAAAACTGCCTGTTTCCCAGGGCTGAGCCAAGGATTGTTTGGCTTGTAACATCAGTTAGAGCAATTTAGGGTTTCTTCCATGCTTAAATTCCTACTGGTGAGCTGAAAGAGGGCAAGAAAAGGTGATCCAGAACCAGATATGGCTGGTTCCTGCTCTGTTCTATCAGGTTAACTCTCCAGCTGCACTGTCTGGAATGAGAGCAGGTTCAATTGAATTAGAAGTGGAGAAAGTTTGTCAGTGAGTTGGCAGATGAATTTTGCTTTACACCATGGAAACGGATATGGTAGTAGAAATCATTGCCAGTCAGTGTGCGTTCTCTCTAGCTCTGTTTGCCAATGAGACGATACAGCAAAAGCCAACTTTGTTCTCGCCTAGTGATCACATTATGAATCTGCTTAACCACGTATTCATTCCCTGATCTGTGAATACTTTTCAAATTGAATATCTGTGGGTGAAAGTAGTTCAGAGGTGACTGGTTTCTTTTTAACCCCTGGAAACTACTTTCAAAAAGCTTTTTGCAAATGCTGCATTTTGTAGTCCTCTTTCTTCCCACCCAGGGAATTCAATCTGGGCAGAAGGGTATCTGCTAGGGGCTTGCAAAAGGTTATGCTCCAAAGCTGAGCATGTGTTTTTATGAAATGCATGAATAACTTTTACCACACTGAGGGAAAATGCACTCTGTAAAACAAGCCATTGCAAGGCAAGCTGCAAAGCTGGAAATGTTGTGCTGTCAAGAAAAGACAGTTCCTTCAGTCTTCCAAGGTGAAATCCTAGCCTTCATCTAACTATATGAAGCTGGTGGCAAATTTCCCAGGTTTCAACAGGGCAGGGTTTCACCTACAGTTGTTAAGGACTGCAGGGGCTGTAATGGACTGGACAGAGTTAACTCTGATGTCATCCAGGCAGTGGGATTTTTCCCAGTGTTTTCTGCGTGTGGGTCCAGGAACTTGCTATTGAATTAGAGTCTGTCTAGGAGGAGCGCTGGTAATTGCAGAAACAAATCCCAGGGGTTGCCATTTAATCTACAAGCTCAGTTTTGTTTCAATTAGCTGTAAAGTTGGCAATGAGCACAAATGGGGAACCATGAAATGAAAGCTCCTCCAGTGAACACTATGTCCACAAACTCTTCAAATTGCTGACTCTCATTAGAGGGCCAAGGGAGGGGAGAAAATAAAACCACAAACAGTGAGATCCAGTTATGATTTTTCTCCTTTGTTCTTTCACCATCTGGAAATGGCTGGTTTATGTTCTAGAAAAGGGGCATGTTCTAGACCTGGTTGTGCAGTTGCTCTACAGCGATATCGTCTCTCTGGATTGAGAGAGTGAGTGCTAAGGTTTCATTTACATGGGACAGAGGTGCTCTCCCATTTCTTTGCCCAGGATTTTTGTGCCCACTCACGCATAAATGACAGATCGTGCTGTTTCCACGTGTAGAATCAGCTTCAAAACAGAACTAAAGCCAGTTAACATCGTGTCCAGATTCCTCCAAAGAGCAGAGCCTAACCTCAGCATATTTGAAGATATAGGAACTGAGAGCTTTTCCCCAGTGGCATTTACGTGTTGAGCCAAACTGAATGTTTAATAAAAATGAAAACTTACCACCCGGTTTCTCTGCTCATAACTACTTCTGGGCTGTCACATGCTGCTTGTCCCTAATGTCAGTGTGAGCCTGGCAGACAGAGAGTACAGTCAGGCTGTGCTCAGAGCCCTGTGTTTGGAAGTGACCATCCTTGCTATAGTCCAGCTTTCAAGAAGTATCTCTGTTCTGCAAATAGCACAGACAACTTGCTCACTTGACCAAGCTCTGAGTCTGGGCTTCATTAAACCTAGAACTTTTCAAGTCAAGTAGGATTTGGGTAAATACCTACTGAAAGCTAAAAATGCTGCTTCTCTGGCAGCTTTCACCTGACTTCGTTTCAAGAAAAAGTTATGTTTTCCAGGCTTTTTATATCAAGAATTCAGTCATTCAAGCAGGACTAAATATACTCCCAATTAATGTAATAAGTTGTATTTTCAAAGTTCACTCATAGAGATTTTCATCAGTACATTTCAAAGGACATTTTGCAGATGAGGGGAAAAAGAGGACAAGAACTAAAGTGAATTGTCTGAGGTGACAGAGCAAGCCAGGATTCCTGACTCCTGGGAAGTGTTTTATCCACTAGACAAAGCTCTCTGTTACTGCTGCTGAAGATGATGATAGCGTTTTCATTAGGCAATTCAAAAAGAACAATTGTTCCACTCAGTGTTATACAGCAAGAGAATGTATATTCAAAACAGAGCCAAGGTCTGGCTGCTAATTCCTTGTTTCCAACCCGCTGGATGTTGCTGCCTTATGAAGACACCTTTATTAATTTCCCTAATAGGAAAAGCAATAAAACCATCCTAACCATCAAAGATGTTGCTATTACAGTTCCCAAAGCTATGTCCATTGTATTATCTTTCCTTTTCCCCCAGACAGATCCTGGTGGAACCCATAGAAGTCTTGTAGCGCGAGTTGGACCAGAGACCTCCAAAGGTGCCATCCAGTCTAAATTATTCTATGATTTTACAGGCTATGGGTCATCAAATCAGCCTCTCTGAGAAAGGTCCCATGCCAGAAAATACTTGTTTGGGAATACTAAAGTCTGCAGGGGCAAGGTTTATCTTCGAACAATGTGACTGCCAGAAACTTGGCTAGAAACAGTTCACCACTATGGCTTTTTTTAAAGTTTTTCCCAGGATCCTTTGCAATCATAAGCACCTTTTTTTTTTTATTCCATTTGCAGGCTGTTTACCCAGTGCAAAAGTGGTGGGTGAGCTCATGTCATTCCCACACCAGGTTTTCAGAATGAGAAAGCTGTGTGTTACCTCATGTTCCTGTGGCTTTGACCGAAGCAGCAGTCTCTGACAGATGTTAGTTCAGAGATCACAGGGTACAGAGTGACTAAAAAAATGTGGTTCGGGGTAGATTTACTGTATAGTATCTCAGATGTAGCAATAAGGCTTTGGGGGCAAACAACAAGTGGCAGGAGTTGAGAGACTGTTAAAAAATAGTACACCTTTCATATGCCCTCAGCTATTAATGCAGATAAAACTCAGAGAGAAATAAAGAAACACTGAGAATTCCCAGAGCTTTGTTTCAATTGATTATAAGCTCTTATGGCCTCCATGGTATCTTATCTTTACCAGTACATTAAAGACATCCTAGTCTCTAACACTTTCTCCTTGCTGCATTCCTGTGTAGGAACGCTGTGATACCCTGCCCATTTTACAAATGAAACACTGCAGGGTTGAGGGACTGTCTCAGGGTCATGCAGGGAACCAGTCTTAGAGCAGAGAATTAAACAAAGGTCTCCCAAATCCTGATGAGTGCCTTAACCACTTTTGCCTCCCTACCTAGCATGCTTCGGCACACAGAGCAAATTTTAATTTGATGCTGAGATAGACATATGCACCTCAGGCACTGTATAAAGTGGAGCATGGGAGTCCTTCAGAAAAGTCTTTCTCTTGTAAATAGTTACTCTTTCAATCCCATTGACTTCCGAAAGTCTCTGTTGTCAAGAGTGGCTCAGCATTGGTTTTTCTCCATAAGCAGTCTCATCGGTTAAGGGGACTATTGAAGTCAAAATGCTCCGGAGAGTAAGTCACGGGGTCAGAATCTGGCCCAAGAAAAGAGAAAAAGCGTGTCAGCGCTTGTCAGGGAAACTCATCTGAACACCTCCAGCAATTTAAGGAAAGTCATGCCAGCAAAACATTTTGCTGGTTTCCATTAAACAGTTATCACAGATCCTGCTTGGAAGCAGATCCATTTCTTAATATATAAAGCAGTTTAGCCACAGCCATTATGTATTTAAAAAAAAAAAAAAATCTGTGAGTTCAGGAGCACTTGAGCAAAGCAATAAATTCTCCTTTGAACCATTAAAATTTTTGTTAGGCAACATCACAGTGCGAACATCGCCTTGTCTTCCGACAGTGGATTAGTCCCCCAAGCCCTCCTATGCTCTTCAGGTCACTAATGAGCTGTTCAGCCCTCAGTAAATAAACTGTGTGGCAGTCCTCACCCAGGAACCTCCATGCCCCTTTCAGACATATAAATACCTTTATTCCCATTTTATAAGTGTGATAACACAGGTCAGGCTGGAAATAGGATTCTAGTTTCATTAATCTAATTGGACAGCAAGGTGGATTAAAGGATTAAACTAATAAATGGAGATAACTGACTTTTCAGCTGTTTTGGACTGGCGGAGCAAGTTCATTCTAACATGGCTTAACCCCTTAAGCCACATTTTTACCACCTTGCACCCCTCTGAGCTGATGGTTCTCGGACATCCTGAAATGCCATCTCGGAATAGCTCTGCTAATTCCCATGCCAAAATATTAGCTGCCATCCTTTACCCTCTGCAAGTTACTGGGTCTGAGCCAAGAATCTGTCAGCATAAGAGAAGCAAAATCAGATGGTGCAAGCCTGATTACAGTCCGTTGCTGTCTCACCCAGCCCTCCCACTGGTCGTTTCTCAGCAGACTCACTACTCCGCCAGATTGTTCTCCTGCCAGTTCATCAGTCGACGACATTAATAAATGGTTATAAAGATAAGTTCCATCTTATCCTGAAGGCCTGCAGGTGATGGAAAAGATCCCTGCAAAAAGAAAGAGATGCAAGAGGTGGTCTCGGCTTGGGGCTTTTTTGGTAGAGCAAAGGTAGGCAAGACCTTGCTGGGAAGCAGTATGCTCCACAGAGTCAGAAGCAGTGAGGCTGTGATGTGTGATCTCAGTAAAATCCCTCCGTCTCTGATTTTTCTCTAATCCCAGTACCTGCATCCAGTAAAAGAAGACTGTCACACACTGCACAGCTCTCCACTTCCCTTCTGAGGTCTTTGCTACAGCAGGAAGGGGGATCTGGAGCAGACCCAAGTACCTTTTTTATTTTGCCACATACAAGTGCCCTTGGTAAACATGGCTTTGGCAAAACCTGACCAAAGTTATTTACATACCATCACATTTACACAGGATTTTAAGGTCTTCATCCTTTGAGTGGGCTCCGTGTGTGTTAAAGTTTCTGAGATGCTCCCAGGCTAAAAGGTAATGGTGTCCTTGGATTACACAAGCATCATCACACAGTTCCCCTCTTAAACAGGACTGT
Organism: Phoebastria nigripes; assembly: GCA_035582835.1. NCBI lineage: Eukaryota > Metazoa > Chordata > Aves > Procellariiformes > Diomedeidae > Phoebastria > Phoebastria nigripes. The sequence continues at coordinate 610,853 of JAYKAV010003376.1, forward strand.
GCTGACCTTTACTGGTGGCTGAGGTAAAAGGGTAAATAATGTTGCTGAAAACCTGGCTTTTCATCACAAGCCTTTCAGTGTATGGATGGTCTCTTTATAGGACACAAGTTGCAATAAGCTAACCATACAATTCCCACAGAACCCCTTCCTCCTTCTACCCCCTCTAATTTGTTCTGGATAAAATTAATTTCATGTCCCACATTGGCCTTTCTCTCCTGTTCCTAGGAGGACTCCTAGGCTCACACTGCCCTTCCTGACGGAATGTTCATCCTTATGCATGAGTCAGCATTTTGGSCCATGGACCAATTTCATCTGGGCTCCTGGAGCAAAGAATGCACCTTGTCGCATTCTCCCTTTCTGCATATCCAGCCACCGGGGTTGGGAATGTGGGAGGAAAGATGGTGTTCCTGCATCACATGATATACAGCTCCACATTCACTCTGCTCTTATGTTAGGCCAGTGGCCAATCCTCCTCTTAACTGCCTGATCTTGTAAGCCAAAGAGTCTTGGATCTGTCTCATTTCTGGGTGGGACCAGATATTGAAGATACCAGCCAAGGTGTCATGTCTTAATGCCAGACCACAGGCATAGAGTAAGGCTTAATTTAGTCCGATTGTCATCACAGAGCTGACAGACTAGGAATAGCTCTGCTTACAGGCAACACATGGGAAGCTTTCTCTGAATCCATATGGGAAATATTCTCCCAGGCAGGACCCATTTCAGTCAAGCCATTTTTAAACGAGCGCCTCAGGAAAAAGCTGTGGTCAAAGGCAGAACCTCCCCTAGCTCACCATAAGATTGGGGAGGTCTAGGCAGAGACAGCAGAAAGACTTTTCCTCCCAACTGGCAGAGACACCGCCACAAATTTCCCTACAGCTCCTGGAGCAGAGTTGAGAACGGGAGCCAGAATATGGCGGATGTGAACTCTCTCCGGGGCCTTGGCAGAAAAGACATGCTACTTTGTCAAATTATCAGAATTTGTGGTGGAAATGACCTATTAAACCTCTTTGCTCTTCCCACTGTCATCACCCTGAGTTCTTCCTTTCATAGATCTGTTAATGCTTTGTCAAAAGGCAGAAACACAGCTTTGACATAAAATGCTGCTGTTTACAGTTGACGGAAAGCTTACATTAGACTGGGCCACCTGAACCCCCTCACCCAACATAAACAGAATCTATCAACACTGCTTAAGCCATTAACCCTGACAACTGAAGCTTTCCAGGGAAAGCCCTTATCAAAATGGGGCTGCAAATGAAACCTGATGAGAAAAATCCTCGTTGCCCCAAATGTACTCAAATAACTTCCATGAGAAGATGCGGATGAGCCTTGTTAGGCTCACCCTAATCCCTTTGACAAGCCAGGGATTCCTTCAGGTTGGAACACAAATCCTCCAGGAATTTGAGTCTTCAGCTTCCTCTGCTCTCCATTGTGATGGCAGTTATAATTTTTTAAAGATCATTATCTGATCAATGTGTGATAGGAATGTTTGGAGTTGAGTGTCTGAGTCATTAGTGGAGAGGCTCTTCCATACCCAGTGAAGTCTGTTCAGAGAAAGCTCCCCTTGAGAGCTCCCCACAAGGTTTGTGACCCCTCTCTTGTATGTGCCTGGACACCAATAATTTCGTGGAGGTGGCTTGAGAAAGGGCTGTCTGGGGGAAACGACATGGAGAATATCTTCTGAAACTCTTCCTTCTTATGAGTGTTTAGAGCAAAGAGTGAGGCGAAGGGAAGATGCCTGTAAAGAAAGCCCCACATGGGCTTTCCAGATGTGATCAAACTCCTATTACCTCAAACATTTGGCCCTTGTTTGTAAGTCAGAAGACTTCTGGAAAAAAGCATTTTCCAGCACAGTGATGACTTTCCATCTCCAAATTGAGACTCTGGAAAAAGCTGAAAATTAGAGACAACAAATAAAGAGTAATAGGAACTTTTTCAACTTTGTGATGAGTTTTTAATTGTATCCACACAGGATTTCCCAAGGATTCAAGGGAGAAAAGGTATTTTCACATTCCAAATGCAGAAATCTTTTTCCTCTTCATTCCCTCAACTGTGCTGAGAAGGAAACAAAAGTGAGGCGTAAATAAAGGGAAACAGTAGATGATATAGCAAATATTGCAAACAGTTGTTTAGAATTGCTTTCTGAGCTATACATCTTGCTTGTTTTCCCAAAGGAAATCTAGCACACATCTACCTCCACCTGCTGGAAGAAGATTAAAAATGTTAACGATTATGATTTTCAGATTACAGACTGAAGATCTTCTACATATTTAGTGAAGCTCAAGAAGGGGGAAAAGATAACTTCTTATAGTGAAGGGAAACTATATCAAGGCCACAGTTTCTGGATTTAGCAAGTCTTCAGTACATGGTAATAGTTAAATGTTTAGCATTGTAGGGTGGGGGGAGGCTTGTTTTTGTACTGAGTACATTTTTGACTGATTTTCTCCATGTTGGATAGATATTTAGGGAACAGTATTGACCTCACTGGACAGTGGTGGAAATCCAATGGAATTTAGCTCAAGGCAGAACCAGGCCATTGGTATGTGAACTGTGCAAGGCAACTGAGCCTTTTCCTCTCTGCAGATGGTAAATTCACAGACATTCAGGACAGAAATATTCTTATTTTAATGCTTTCACTGCTGGCTGAAAAAATGCAATATGTTTAAATCACAGAGTAATCTTTTTGATCTAGGTCTGAAAACTAAAAAAATTGTCTTTTGTAGTTTTAAAGAAGGTTGGAATTTTCCTGCATTTTTTTTTTTAACTTTTATGGTAGTTGTAAAGAATATCAGATTGGTCATGAGGAAGGATTCTTCATGATAGTATGCTAGCCTGGACTTTGGAAGATTCAGTTTTGGGTCGATATTTCACCACTGATTTCCCTTGTGGTGGCGGTGGTGGCTGTAAGCATTTTGTGAGATCAGTGACAGTTTTAGCAGAAATATCTTTTTCTCCCAAATTTTCCACAGGCATTTGAGCTAAAGATGCAGAATGGCAAAGAGAGATTATCCAGATGATTAACAAAATAGTCTAAAAAGAGATTTGCTAGCACTGTCCCCAAAATTAGGATTTTACAACTCCAAGAACATGCTTTCAACCTTCTGGATTTGTTTTTAACCAGGCGAGAAAGGCGGGCAGACTGGAATACCTAAATTGGTAATTATGGGGACTATCACTGGATTCTTTGACTGTACGTCTTTTATCTTGACAATAATCCCTTGTTGGTAACCCCAGCAATAAGAAAATATGGACCCCAAGGGAGAAGGGGAAGGGGCTGGCAGTATAATAGAGCTGCCAAGTATCATTTTCAAATCCTATCTCTGCCCTCGGCRGCTAGACTTTTCCATGCGCATTACCAATGGAATGCTGCATTTTTGCACAAAGCATCCATGGGTCGTTAACATCTTCTTTCCTCATCCCAGGAGGACACATGGAGAAACCAGAAATCTGACAGATCCTCCTAAATCTAAGGACTCTCCCACCAGATGGCTGGTCCACAAAGCGCAGTGTCCCACCACAGACGCTGAGCAATTCAGAAGGCGTGACAATGGAATGCCAATATTTTATTGCTGCCACATCCTGCCCTGCTATTTTCTTCCCAATCAGTTAAACATTGCATCTGTCAAAGCTCAGCTTAGGTGACCTTGAGTATCCATTTGAAACTGAGGCTTAAAAATAGTAGAGAGAAAGTGTGCATACTTTTTTTTTTTTTTTTTTTTTTTTTTTTTTTTTTTTTTTTTTTTTCCTTTTTTTTTTTTTTCTTTTTTTTTTCTTTTCTCTTTTTTTTTTTTTCTTTTTTCTTGCAAGTCTCCAGAGAATCTTCCACAAACCGAAGTGTGTTTTCTATTATGGTTTACATCAACAAGCTGATCTTGGGGACTTCTGTCTGTGTGTGTTTCTGTTACTGATTTGTGTGTGTGTGTGTGTGTGTGTGTCTGTCGTGGCCCTTGTTTCCTCTGGAGAAAGGAGACAGTAAAACCCACTTGAAAATTTATACACACAGTGTCAGGAGCCCAGTTCATTCATCTGAAGACGCTCCTGCTGTGTTGGGTAAAATGCCCAGAAATATTCAGAGCTGTGTTAACCACAATTCTCCGCTTCCACGTTGTGTCTGATGCCATATTTGGAAGCTGTGATTCCTTTGCTCCATGCGGCTGACTCAGAATTTGCATTTACTTGATACCAGCATTGATTTCCCGTCCCTTTGGGTAGCTGTAATGGATGGAGTGGCCACAAAAAGTTCAGCAGGACAAGTAGAGAGAGTTAGTAAGCTCAGTGGAGCAGTATCAAATGTCAGCCAGTGGCTGCTCAGATGTCAGTGATGCAGATTCAAATGCTAGAGTCTGGCAGACGCATGACCCACGGGTTGCAATGCGTTGTTAAAGAAATGAAACCTACCCAAGTTATTCATACTTACTGTGACATATTGCTATTGGCAGCCTCATGCTGGGTCTACCCTAATCACTTGCCAGCATAAGTTAAGAATGTGATTTCACTTTTAATGATACTTCTAGACTAGCAAAAGACTTCTTTGAGGGAGTGGCCTACTTTCCCAACCCTCTCTGCCTCACAGCAAAATCTTCGTGTAGCTAAGAGCCACAAGACTCAAAGTAGATCTCTCAGAAAACAGGATTGCTTCTCAGCGAGAGACAGTGGCTCCCTTCAGAGTCCCGCTGGGAAGTGTCTTGAAGTAACCCATCTTTTTCAGACTCAGCTGTCCCTGCTGGCTCATTTCCTGCCACAGCTAGGAATTTGGATTATCCAGCAGCTCTCACATGGAAAGCCGCACTTGGACTGCTTACACCCTAGAAGCATCTTGAGTCATAGGATACCATCCTTGTCCTGAGACAGGACTAGCAGAAAGCTTTTACCCATTTTGGGCAGGGAGTATTTCATTCAGGGTAGAAGTTATAAGGCATGCTGATGCTGAAGATAGTTTGCCATCATGGTAGTACATCAGAAACGTTTTCCAGGGTAGGCTAAGTAAATAACAGAGATGAAAGCTGTGACTTTGGCTGCCATTGAAGCACTAATGCTTGCCGGCAGCTACCACATAGCTCATACCATTTTGTCTGCTTTCAGCACTTCTAAGGGCTTGTGTGTGCTGGTGGGTGCAGGATGTAATGCAGAAGCCAGACATGCTGGGAGAGAGAGGTCACATGTAATTTTTGTTTGCATTACTAGAACTCTCAGAAGCCCTTGTCCTGGAGAAAAGCTAACTCTGCTGGTGCTATGTGATAAAGGTAGTGTGCATAAAGGCAGTCCCTGCTCAAGAGTGAGATGAGAGACAACAGCAGATACAGCTGATGAAATAATCTTTCATTGTTTCCTCATCGTAAGAGGCACCAGCCTCAGTCTGTCAGTCTATTATCAAAGCTTTTACATGCATTGCAGCTTTGAAGGAAAGCAACAAGTTGCCTCTATGGCTTCATGGGAATGCCCTCCCTAGCACGAGGGCAACACACTGAAAAGACAAAGTCCATATTTGGTGGGTTATAAAGGCAAAGACCTGTGCCACTGAATGCAGAGAAAGGTGTAGATGGGATGTTAAAAGCCAGAAAACTATGTTTAAAGTGGCAAGACAAAGGAGGGCACTAAAGGAACACAAAGAGAAGGGCTACAAGTTTAAAAAGTATGTGCTAAGAAAATGGTTCTATCTGTCAGACTGCTACCCATAGGACTGATAGTTCTCTTTCACTCTAGGACAAGTTTGGAGGTTCAATTTCAAGCCATGTTTTTCCTGCTGCCTTTTTGTACCACAAAATATACGTAAGTTGCACTCTTCACCCAAGTGTCTTCCCCCTGACATCCACAACCCATATTCCATTTAGTAAAATTTTATATAGGTTGCCATGGCAATCTGCCTCCAGATCCCATTCTGGGTCTCAAAATAAATGGGAAAAACTATGAACATGTCATAACATTTTCAGGCTCACCCAAGATTAGAAAGAATCTCCAGGAAAAAAATCCTGAAACAAAGGGAAAAGCAACATTTTACCACTCTTGGCAGAGAGACTTCCAGTTGTACAATAGCCTGTTGGGTTTTGGTTGGGGTTTTTTTTTTGGTTGTTTTTTTGTTTATCTTTATCTTTCCCAAAGCAGCAGTGTGATAAAGAAGAGAGCAAGAGACAAGGAAAATGGCTAGTATGTCACAAACGTATCTGCTGGAGGTGCAGAAAACCTTCTGGAGCAGATGGTCTTGAAAGCTTCTCACTGCATTTTGCATATCCTGCGGCTGTTAGCTGCTTTGCCACATTTGCCTCTTCTGTATAAAATAKAAAACATTTTTGTTTTAATTAATGAAAATATCTTTCCACCCCACACTTAAATAAGCCTAATCAGCCATCCTATAATGTGTGATAAAATTCAGGCTCTGCTGTACTATGTAGATGCAAATGTTTGCAGCCATGCTGATGAATGTCTCTCCAGATAGTCTTCAAGAGTGGTGTCTAGACTTGAAGAATGAACACAGTGCTTTGCTGACTCTGTCGGAATAATTGCAGCATTTCATAGAGACTCTCTTCTCTCTACAAGGGGACAGCAGGACAGTCAGCAAATATCCTTTCTTCTTCTGTAACTCTGCACAGGGCTTTAGATCAAAGGTTGTGCAGGAAAAAAAGGTTGTATAGGAAGAAGTAACCATCAGAAGAGGGAGGAAAGTGTCTGAAAGCTGTTGGGAACTGCCTCTTCCATCCAGTTGTCAGATTTCCAGCTCTTTGTCTCACTTTGTCTTTGCAATTAAGTATGTTCAATGAATTCTTTCTCTTTTTTTACTATACCTGTACAGTTTCAGATGATGAGGGCAAAGCTAAGCTAACAGAAGAAAGCTGACAGCTAACAGAAGAAATTGTGTTTCCATCAATATCTATAAAGGTCATAAGGCATAAAAATTCATGTGTGTTTCTTGAGAATAGTCAGGACTTCCAAGGAATCTGCATGAAAAATCCTTCCAAACCTGAGCACACTGATCTGTATCAAATATTAGCCAAGCTTTGAAACACCATAAAGAAATAGCTATTCACTGAGAGGAAAACTTTGTCCTCATGTGAAGAGCAAAGATAAAGCATGCCACACTGGCAGTCCCCATGGTTTAAGAATTCAACTTCAGTCGCAGATAAATGTCTCAGTGCTTCTGAACAGAGAGAGAAATGAGCCTTTTCAGAGTGCAGTTTATCCCATCCTTAGAAAGACATCCAAAATAGCTCAGGGAAGTCACAGCTATAAGTGCTCATTTCACCTTGTGGAAAAAGTGCAGTTAAGTATCTTCTGGTTTTGGTATTTTATTCTGTAGCTCTCTGCAGCTGGGAGAGGCAGATCTGATTCTTGGTGTTCTTCAACATCATTAAGTATTTAAATACCACTACAAATCTGATTCAACTGTTTAGGTAAAGAGAGCAAAAGGGATGTTTTGACAACCTGACTGCTGGACAATCATAATCTTTCTTTCAGTCCTTTAAAAAAAAATAGGACATTCATCAAATGACATTCATCAAAAAGGAACAAAGTTTATATGTGAAGATTTGCACACCCTTATCTCAGCCAGCCACATCCTGATTCTGCAGTAGATGTAGCTTCCTGGCCTTGAAATCAAAGAGATTGCTCCACTGTAATTAGGGACAATTGGGAAGAGTGGTTGATCTTGGTGGTTTGTGCAGCAGTGCAAGCCTTCAGTCCTTGTTCTTCTATTCCCTGTGGAAGTCCAGATGGTCATCAACAGGACTGAGGTGTCTGGGTGTCACCTGAGCTTTCTCACTTGTAGCAGTCTTCTGAAATCAACATATCCATGCCATTTAAACTGGCTAGCATTCTTGCCCACACAATTGATAACCAAAATATTCTCTTACTTTCTCTTGTAATATATTTACTGATGTATTCTTTGTGGTTGATTTGCTGTCATACCTAAACTGCACAAGGAAGAGCTATGGACAAAAGACCTGCTTTTTTAAGTCATGCCCCATAAGGGAAAGCCTGGGTGATCCCTTCCAAATAGGAGCTGGGAAAGCAGGGCCAGAAAAGGGCTGTCAGGTTCCTGCTAGCTGAGAGCAGGGCTTGTCCTCTCTGACTCCTTAATTCCAGTCTKCCAGAGTAATACTACAGAGAAATGTCTTATTCCAGAAGCTGTTCATGCATTTAATGAGAGGCAACCACGGTCCCAGTAGCCAGGGCTGCCTTTCTTAAGGTGATACCCTGGCAGGTTTCCCACGGTAGTTCAGTAGCTTGGCTATTTCTTTTCTAAATTTACAAGCAATCTCCTGTTACATAGTGGGGCCAGCTTCTGGGATATCAAGTGGTTTTTCAGGTGTTGTATTACAGTGGGCTGGAAGCTTTTATTCACCAGGCTATGCATGTAACCAGTGTATGTTCAAATGACTGTCTCTCGAGTGTTTCTTTCTGCTCTAATTCATTGCTCAGCTTTGCATCTTCTATTGCCCCTGTCTCTACTTCAGGTTCCCATCTATTAAAAAAAAAAAAAAAGTGTGTTTGTGGAAGAATAAAGCTTAGCTCAAAGAAGTGATGTCCCACTTAATCACAAGCCCCATGAGCTCCTCAAAGGGACAGTGTTGCAGAAAGTTTTAAAACTGGTAGCACATCCAAGTTCCAATTTATGACAAGGAAACTCAAAGTGTAAATGTAGTTCACAGGACTGCGGATCAGTGACTGGTCCAGGGTGATGAAGAGATTCTAACTCTAAAACTTTTAGGACTGTTCTTGTGTTGTTAGTATCTGTCTAACTGCTTAGTTGAATTAAACAAAACATCTGAAAATGATCAGTGTCCCCCCCCATAAACGTCACTGTTTCACAAAAGAAGACGCTGACTTACCAAAGATTATAATATATACACATGTGTTTTATCTCTGCAAGATGTTTTCAAGAGGTTGAATAAGCCAGTCTATGTGCTGACGTGAACTGTAAGCAGAAGATCAGCTTGAAATATTAGGCCAATAATACGGATAATATACATCCAGTTGCACTGCAATCCATCTCACTAGGTGACTCGGGTCGTGTTTTTGCCAACTGAAGTTAAAGTGCACCATCTGGGATAATCCCACATTTCACATGTTCTTGCTTTGTTTTCTCAGTGCTTTGGAGTTCTTTGTAACCCCAAACTTTGACAAAGCTGCACCACCACCATCTTTGAGAGGAAGACATTAACTGGGCTTTATCCCAGCTTGGTCATTCCAGCACTATCTAAGGGTCAAGAACAGCTGCAGAAAGAAAGCTCTCCCTAGAGTTCTGTCTCTACACGGGTGGCAGAGATTCCTCTGCTGTGAGGGTCAGCTGGCTATCTCAGCGTGTCGTTTGTATTTACCAAGTCATTGTTTAGAAGAAGACAATTTGTTTCACAGGCCAGTTTGTTTAAGACATGTAAGGGTTCCACTCTGCAGGTACTGTTCACCATTCCTGTCGTCCTGCTTTCGTTCTGCCACAATCACGCAGGGTGATTACTGTGCCCCTACACTATCCTCATTCTAGTTTACAAGAAAGATCAGATAAATCAGTGTAGACTGGACTTCATCCTTGGGAACTCTTGAAGATAAGGCTAATTGTGCATTACATTTTTTTTTCACATGAGTTCATGACAGCAGGCCTGTGAAATAGTTCATGATCTGGCATCCACTTTCAGTATATCTATGGTACAGAGAAAAATGAAGTGTTATACCCATGACCTCTAACATGGTAGATAATTCAGATAAAACTTGTAGTGAGCAGAAAAATCTCATTTGTCATAATTCTGGCACAGACTCCATAGCAGCAGAGAGGCTGATGGGTACAACATGAACACATTTAAAATCTAATAAATTGTAGCAAGGAAATAGTTGAGTTATGTGTAATTCCACCCCCCCCRCCTTTACTGTCAGGAACAGTCTTTATTTCTTAAGCGTATCTTGTTAATGTAATGTTCAACAACCAGTTGCAGAAGGGACTTTTAGTTTGACCGGAAAAGCAGGGAGCATTGTAGCATCTTCCCTTGGGTAACCATTGCTCAAGGTTTCAAGCTACTCTTGTTTTCTAGCAAAGCTCACTGCAGAACTGGACGAGGTATTTTTGACAAAACTATAGGCTATTTGCAGCCACTTAATGGTTGTTGGTCTGCAATCAACACCGAGCTGATTGAATTAAAGGTATGATTATTCTCCTAATGGATTTAATGTAAAGCTTGTGTGGACAGTCTTACATAAATAAATTTCTGGTAATACCAATTTAAAATGGTTAGGAAAAGGTTTAAGATCAACAAAAGTAATTTTTAATTTAACTAAGTACTCATTATATGTGGTTTCCTGCTCATTTAATAAGTCAGCTTGAGAACTCAAATGAAACTCAAGTGATTTCTGTCTGGACAGGTTCCATTCAAGGCAGGGAGGGAGCATTAGCTGCTGGATAATCCACAAAACCACTTTGCTTTTGTTGTCCCCACAAAGGAGAGGTTTGGAAAAGGCAAGACACTTTGTAGCATCATCAGTGTGAAATATTTATCTCATTTAAATACACTGCTCCTTCTGTTAAGATTTCTGCTTGGAATGTTTTGGGACACATGCAAACAGAGCAGCTTCTGGGAAAGTCACTCTGCAGTAACTCAACAAGCTGCTCCAGCTTCTCAGTCAGGACTTTTCCTGGATTGTTTGTCCATAGAAAGTTTGATAGTCAAACTGAGAGGTGGTSTCTCTTCAGCTTGGACTGTATGATCTGTTCTTTAGTGACCATCTTTAGAGAAGCTGGATCCTTCCCTTGCTGAGACAGTTGTATTTTAATATTTTATATTAATAGACTGAGAAGCAAAACAGTCCTCACACCTTCCCTGGTGCCACTGGCAAGTCCAGCTGGGACTTCATGGGAAGATAGTGTACTTGAAGGAGTTTCCTATCTCAGTTTTGGAAATGCAGTTGAAGCTACAGTTTGAATCTTACCAGTTTTATAATGTAGTGGGATGAAGAATAACCACTGATGCCAACTATGTTACTGCAGGACCAGGAGGACTTGTCCAGCATCAAGTCTTTACAGTACTATGCATTATGTACAGCGACTGAACACAGACCCTGATCAGCCACTTCTTTTCAAGTACCTTGATAATGGGGGACATGCCTGAGTAAACCAGACACAAGTACGGGAAGAAAATAGATCTGTCCAAAGCCACAGAGGAGGCCAATTAGAGAAGTAAAGTTAGAACTGTAAATCACCAAATCCCCACCTCAGTGGCATAGTCCCTAGGACTGACCCCCTCATTCCCAGCCAGCATGAAATAGTATACACCTTTTGTGACCTGTCATAGGCAGACAGGGATAAGGAATAAACACATCAAGGATTCCTCTGTATTAAATTTGACCTAGGATAAAAATATGTTAAAAGGCTGTGTGCTATTTATATTGATACGTTTCAGCACTGGTGTCATCCATGGACTGGTTGGCAGGAGGAAACTTTTTTCCTTTGGACACAGTAATATTTGGGAGTCCTGTATGGGCATGAAGCAGTCATCAGTGCTATTGTCAAAAATAAAAGAAGACTGTAACAGGTATTATTTGTATGGGCTCAAGGAGGATGTTCTGTAGCAGATGCTAATGAAGCCCCATCTCTGATGGCAATGGTGAAGGGGGGAGAGCCCTAAGCCTGTTCATCTCTCTCTCACTCAGAATTAATGGTAATGCAGACAGCTAACCGTTAGCATGGGCTGAGCAATTCTTTCCCTTGCAGACCCTTTCAGCAGAGGTCTGAGAGCAGAGGTCACTTTTTGGTTAATAGATGCAGATGAATTTGTCCAGTCACTTCCTGAACCTGCCTGTGTTCAGGTCAGATCCCTTCTGCTCCACTCTGGGCTTCTGTCCTGTGCCCTGATGGTGAATTTTCTGATGATGCATGACTCTGCTCTTCTGCAGGGACACAAAGTTTCATTTCCCAGAGCTGCCACAGTAGCTTTGGCTTGAAGGAAAAAAACATTTTTAAAAAGGGAGGAGGAAGAGTAAGAAACTTGACCTGGAGAAGCAATGAGATGATTTAACAACCAACAGCTTTTTCCTATTTGGTGTCCCAAAATTTTAGGAGTAGATGAAAACCACAGCATGCAGGTGATCAAATGGAGTACTTTGCCTCCTAAATCAGTGTAGGGAAGAGGGACTAGCTGGCATTTGTCACGCCCGCCAATTTGGTTGAAGTGGAATTTGAACCACGCTGCTGGAGATATTAGACAATTTTCTTTCATCTGGTTGTGGGTCGTGTCACATGGTCACCATATGTGTTGTTCCCCGGCACGCACACACACACACCTCTCACTCTACGCAGCTGTCAAAACAAACATCAGCTGCCTTWTTTTCAATCCAGGAGAGTTTCAGCTCTGGAAGCAGTGGAGACCCATAGGCTTTTCTAACAGGATTTCACATTGCAGATTATCTTTAATCCAATTCATCTCTGGCTGATACAGTTTTTGGAAGCCTGTGGCCCATCTGCAGAGTTTGCTAGATGGAAACTTCTGTCAGCTGTGCTGAAACCGCTTCCTCTGCTGGGCTGTAATAACAAGGAAAATCCTGTAATGATCTTCCTCAACCATAGAAGGGCTTTGTTGTGGTCATGAACAAATCTGAATTTACGGCAAGAGCATTAGATTGTATACAAGGAATAGATTTTACTTGACCTCTTGAAGTTTGGCATATTAAAGTGGGCTCTTCTCAGTTCTTCTAGAAATGAATGCCAGAAAAATACATTTTTTATTTTTGAAGTAGTGCTTAGCCTTAGGATTGCACCAAAGACCCGGAAAGCCCAAAGCAAAATGTTCTGTCACAACACAAAAAAATGGAGATCTTTCTGATCCCTCGGGACAGCGGAGCCAGTCACAAACTGCTGTCTTGTCCTAATAACTCTAGGAAAGGGACCAGTGCCACAGTACTGCATTGAGAGAAGGGCTGGGATGCTGGAGGATGCTGTTCTGATTCAGGCCACTATGGGATGTAAAATGCAACAAATGCCTTTCTTTCTTTCTTTCTTTCCCTCTTTCTCTCTTAATTCGCATCCCCCCCCCCCCCCCCCCCTCCCCCCCCCCCCCCCCCCCCCCCCCCTCCTCTTTTGAGGTAACAGCCAGCTACCTCAAAAAGAAACCTGACCCACAAAGTAAAAATACTCTGGCTGGAAGTTTCCATTCATGTTGCAGTCAAAGCAAGGGGACTAGCCTGGGCTGATGAACGAGGTAAGATGCTGCTGGGCAGAAACAAAAGTGATCTGTGCTTTAGCCCGGTGGCCACAGCAGCTCTGTTTTTAGTCCTTGTGCACTGGCTGAGTTCAGGGGCAGGGTTTCTTTGGGGTTTGCTTCATTCCTTACTGGTGTTTCCAGACTGGGTACAGGATTCCTTCTACCTGCAGTGGGCCTGTGAGCAAAACCACAGCAGTTGTAGGAGTGCCGGGGGAAGGGAGATTTAAGCAGCGCCAGTAAATGACACATTCCCCCCTGCCTGAAACCCCACCTCCTGTTTTCCAGCAGGGAATTCAGGGAGAAGGCAGGGAAGACAGAAGCATTTGTCCTGAGATGCTACAGTCTCTTTCAGATCCTCTAAAAGCCAGAATTTTCCTTGTGTTTTTTCCATTTAACATCGCCTGTTCCCTCCTTAGCCACAATCCCCATCAAAACACCCATGCTTCCAAATGCTTCTTGTTCCTTTATAGCCATGGTTTCATGCCACCCTTATCACCACAAAGTTTTAGATGTCTGGTAGTAGAGGTGACTTGTGTCTATGACACTGTTCATTCTCTTCATCTTCTCATGGGGGTAAATTATCTGAAAGCAGTGGACTGCTTGTTTGGATAGAGTTTTATCATACAAATGGTGTATGTGGTTTGTGTGTGCAGGAGGGTGTATATATATGTGCTGATCTGAGTTTGTTTTAGAAGAGGTTTTCTAAACAACCCAAAACTGCTGACCTCCAAGATACGGTGTGTAATCGATGGATTTCCTCAGGGTTTGGAAGGGATGAGGCGTAGCTGGTGCTATGAAGCTTTTTCCTTGGCAGCAAGGCTGAATTCATGCTGCTGGATTTTGTATTACTACTGCTGTTTGTCTAAAAGTGAAGCCCACAAACCTTAGACAAGCTCTAGTTCTAGCTGTAGCACTTAGATAAGCTCTAGTACTGTGCAAGGTGCTGTACAAACCCATCCCAAGAAGAGATAACTGTGCCCAAATGAGCTAGAAAAATGATAGTGACACCTTTTTATTAGTTCATTGTATTTTGACTTCAGAGATTTTCCTGCCAGCCATGATCATATTTCTACTTAAATCTTAGTTTTCATTAGAATGAAATAAGATAGCAACAGGTAAAAACAACTTACATTTTTAAAGGAAAATGTGTTTTGAAAAAGTGTTTTGCCATAGAAAAAAAAATACTGGAAAATCTTAACAGTCGCAARGTAAGGAGAGAATAATGGCATAAATTAATTCAGTAGTTTATTATAGAACTGTGCTAACAATGTAAGAATTCAATTTCTAACAACTACAACATTTAGACTGCAAGAGAGACTCTTGGTCTGATTATTCATCCTGCTCCTTACAATCCCAGGGACTATGGGAGACTTCCAGAGGGTAAAAGTTTTCCTTATAGAGCAAATCACAGACAAGGTAAGCAATTACATTTATACAGGAGGAGCCAAAGCTCAGAGACATTAAAGGTGAGACATCTGAAAGTGCTCAAACAATGCCCCTTTTGAAATGTTCTTTGACACCATCAGAGTTAGGACAAGTAACATACCCTTTGAAGATACTACTTAAAAAGCTTTCAAAAATCTGTCAGTAATTTGAACCTCTTCTGCCCTATCTCAGACCAGAGAGTCCATCCGTTCCCTCTCTGGCAGTGTCAGCAACATAGGAGCTACTTTCTCTCTMCTGTTCACGTGGCCATGACCGACAGCACTACAGTCAGTGTGCAGCTACTGCACTGTAACAAGCCCAATAAGTGCTTTTTCAGAGCAGGTTTAGGATTCTCAGCACGGGCTGGGAGATGTCTCATCCCTTTGACAGCATCGGGCAGTGGGAGAGTCCAGGGTGGCGGCTGGAGGATGGTGGGGCTGGGCCCTGCTGACACAGAGGCCGCCGGCTGGCAGTCATTCAGAACCAACATCGTTGGCTTTTGTGTAATTACCCCTTCGTTCCAGGGATATCTCCGAGCTGGAATGGCATGAGAAGCCTTCTTCCCCCAGCTGCCTCCCTCCCCCAGCCCATCCGAGGAGGGTTCTGCATTCTTTGGTTGCTAAAGTGGTGTGGGTATGTGTGTGTGCGTATTCCTGTGCTAACAGATACGTCGGGAAAGGAACCTCCTGTTAAGTTAAAATGCAACCGAGAGAGGCTTCCTTGCAAGATCGCATATGTTTTCCTTAAGATAAGACTTTAGAGGGATAATATCATTCCCCACAAAAAGATTTTTTAGCTCCCATGACACCTGAAGCAATCAAACATCTTGTGGCCCAGCATTGATAGATGCAACATTAAAAGCAATTTGATATCCTCTCCAAGGCTAAAAGGAAAGAGCCTTCTCACATGCTATACCAGGGGACTCGTGATGAAGGAGTTTTGTTCTTCCAGCCCTGGGATCCATTCTGCTGTCTTCCATTAGTGCAATTTTGCTGATGTGAAGGGAGTTGCATCACTGAGAACATGAAGAGAATGAAGCTTTCTGTTGTGACAAGACCTGCAGGAATGGGAAATGAAAAACTTTCCCTGAAAGAATTGAAAATCTCCTTTAGACACAGAGAAATCACTTCCGTGTCCGCCTTCTGCTCCTGTTGCCCTCATTGAATGATATTAGTTCCCCACATCCATTTATCTCATGTCTTCATCTCAGCCTCTCAGCCACTCCATGCTCCCAAGCTTGACTTGTTGCTCCTCCGTGGGAGGAGTGCTTCAGGCATAGATTCTTCTCCAGCCTCAGCTCATATCACTACTGCATTTATAGATTGGTCTCATGCCAATTCATCTATTTCGTTCTATATATGATGTGCCTGAAAATGGCCTTTAACTCCTAAAGCATTGCTTGTATACTCTGCTCCCTAGGCTGCTCTTGTTCCTGTCACTACAAAGAACTTCCGTTCTGCTTCCCTGAGCCTTCCAATACCTGAAGTCTCTGTGACTCTTTTATTGGTCATCCAGACTCAAAGGATCATTGCATGATCGGTACTCTCAGACAACCCCCACAACTCTTCCTGCATTGCAGGGTCTGTTCAAAGCACCATTCCTGGGAGAAGCAATACCTCTCTCAAAGGGTGATATGTTATATATTTAATTAAATAACAGAACTCCTTGCCATGTGAAGCAATAGAAGTGAAAAGCTTATATGAGGGTCAAAAAATTAGGCAAAGTCATAGAAGAAAAATCCATCAAGTCCTTTTAAATCCAAAGACACTATCACTGGCTGCAGAATTGCCTGAATTTATGATTTCTGATATTTGGAGAAATGTTTTAGAGAAGTAGGACTATCTTTGCTTTTGTCCTAGGCTACCTTGTAGCAATCTACACCTGGGTGCCCGGGAGAAAACACGTTGGTAGATTGGCGTTAGGCCTGACTGGCTCCAGATGTTATTATATCCACCTGGAGTTTCCTTTGCATAACCCTGCCCAAATCCATCTCTCACTCTTTTTACCCCACTGACTTTCAGTCTCCTTCATCAGTCTGTTGCAAGAACCTTCTTCCCTACAGCCTCCTTCCAGCTTTCTGCTTTCCTTCTCACTCAGAGATCTTTCCCCCACACCGTGCTTAATAGCTGGTGGAGAAAACAATTACTTATCATGTAAATCTGCAAAACCTCTTAAGGTTCAAGACAATTTACATAACAGAGGACGTGCACCTTAAAGCAATACCAATCCCTCCGGGGGACCTCACGAAGGAAGTTACTCATTTTGTGGTTCAGTCAGTTTGCCCAATGATTTCACATTTCAATCCACAGTTTGCTAACCTCTCCTTTGGAAATGCTGATGAAAATCTCGTGGAGTTCAGTTTAAGGTTTCTGGATTGTAGTCCCTGCAGGTGACTTTTACTTTTCAGTCTGTTTGGCTACTCCTTTTCCCCGGGGGCTGTATTCCTCCCTCCCCACCAGCCAGTTGTGCAACACAGGCTGCAGTTATTTACAGTCTCCCTTTGCATTGACTCACTCAGTGGCTGGATTCAGGGCTGAGGTGCAGGACACTCCTCGTTGTTTGCCAGGGAAGCCTATCCTTTACTACAGTTGCAATGCCACCGAGGGAGGACTGATAAAATCACTGCATTGTTCCTCCCTGGGATCCCTAAGGATAGTGTTTTGGGGAGGAGCTCCTGAAGGTATCTTTTACTAGTGAGCAAAGCAACTTAAATAAAAGAGCCATGGAAGCTTCTGCCTAAAACTCAAATTCAAACTTGCTTCCCCCGCCTTTATTTTTGGAGGCAATTAAACATTTCCTTTTGGTTTCTTGCTGTTCACGATGCTGGGGGGATAAGGAGAGAGGGGCCGATTTGTTAAATATACACTTGAGCCCTTTTTATTCCCTTTTATTTTCTTTTTGCTTTCCTTTTTTGCCTAACTCGGGACAGGAGCTTTCTGGAACCGGATTTCTCCTCTTTTTTCTCAGTGTACAGACTGGACCTCTAAAGTTTTCTYAGAGTAGCTAATACCTGTTGATGTATATTCAACCCTACAAACWTTTAAAAGTTCACCAGTTCTTAGTGGATATTCAGTTATATTTCTTCTTACAAATACAGTTAATTTCCCTTCAGATGATTTAAAAAAAAAAAATCATACTGATTCCAGTAACTACATTTAGGTCATCTTTCACCTGAAAAATCTTGCAGCCAGAGTTCAGGATACAGCTATCTGCTGATAGTGTACATGTTAGATCTATCAGAAAGTCTACCAGAAATGAAGCTACTATAATGATGCTAAACATTTAAGTGTAATATGGCATTAGGTGATCATTTTGACAGTAGCCAGTTCATAGTGAAGATCTGGAACACCTTGCTGGTGGAAGTTATGCTTGCTAAACACCTACAGGGGTTCAAAGGATGACTGGACACGTCTATGCGGAAAAAAATCTATCAAGACCTATTAAATACAAAGCAACCAAGTCTGGCTCAGGAAGCCCTTGGAGGCTGGGGGTTTTCAGAAGCATCACTGTATATTTTCTCTGTTCTTATTCTTTTCCCAAGACATCCATTGTTCCCATTTGTCTTCCCCTTAGATGTGTCATCAGCCCATCCCTGAAAAAACCTAAGAGCAATACTTTACAAAGGGGGTTTAAAGAAGAAGAAACTGAGGAGAAACCAAACAATTATAGAGATAATAAATTAAAGATAATAAATTAAAGAATGGGGCAAAATATTAATTTTTTTAAAAAACCTAAGAACAGGGATGCAGAGAGGGACATTGAAGGGGACACTCCTTATGCAGCACCAGCCACTCCCTAAAGTTGTCCAAGGAGCCATGGCAGCAATCTAGGGCTGGAGACGGGTGGGACTTGGCAGAAAACACTGGTCTGACAAGGCAGCTCTTCTCATGTCCATCCTGTTGAGCTTGTCTTCCTGAATATTTCATGAGACTCCAAACTTCAAACCCATTTTACTGGAGGGGAAATGTGGCTGCAGGACATTGTGATTGAATAACCTATTTCAACCTGATGACTCATAGGTTGTTTTTTGTTTAGGATTGTTTTTTTTTTTTTTTCTCTTCTGCTTTTCCTAGAAGACCAGCTTTGTGGAAAACATCTTTTCATCTGACACCAGTTCAAATGTAATTTAATTTTAGTTTTGTTAAGACTGACCTCATCCCATGCTTGTCCAGCACTACTTGCTGATTTAAAGCCCCATTATCCTGAACACATTCATATGTGATACGCACTACAGACATCTCTTAGCCTAGAGCAGGAACCTCATTAATGGCAGGAAAAGCCTATAGGCTTCCAGGGAGCCATTTTCACAAGAGATGTTTGCCTAAAACTTATTATCTGCTTAATGTCTTTTTTGTCCATCTGTCTGTCTCCTGCGTTTGAAAACATAGCCCTGAATGTAGGTCTTTATGTGGTCCTTTTGATGTGTGCTGGTGACCTGTGAGTCTCACCTCTTGCAAATGAAGGGGTCTCTGCACCTGCACGCCTGGCAAACCTGTTCAATAGGTGAGGCAAGTCAAAGGGAAAGCACTAGACCTTGCAAATGCAGTTCTTTTATCCAGGCACTGGTTCAGTGGTGTAGCTTTGCAGGCAGTAGGGAGATGACTTGGCTGAAGAGAACTACAGCTCTACTGCAAAGATGGGAGAAGGACATAGCATTGTCTCTTGCACTCAGTTGAGCCAGCTGCTGGTGAAGAGCTGTGTGTGTGAGAGCACTGGGGAATGCAGTTGGGTCGCACTGGTTTGAAGGCAGCAGCTGTGGTTCTGGTGGACTGGGTGGGAAGAAAAATGTGCTGAGGATGGGTGAATCAGAAAAGCAAGCCTACCTGCTTTCCCTTTCCACCCATGCTTAAGGGTCTGCAGCTGAACAAAAAGGTGAACACTCCTGATTGAGACCAAAGCAGAAAGAGTGGAAACTGGGAAGGTAGTGGAAGAAGGATGAGTCATCTCTTTTGAGGGATGTCATAGTGCAGTGGTTCCCAACGTGGAGTCGCTGAAGGGAGTTAAGTTGGAACAAGTCCCCCGAGCCATAAATCTAAGTTTTGAATGGCTGTAAAGTGTCCCTGGGTGTGCAGAGAGCATGTTGCAGGAGGGGGTGATGTCCACATCTTAGTACTCACTTCCTATCTGGGCACCTAAGCGTAGGTCATAAGAAGACGATGTAGTGCCAGTTCACTACTGCTTTAAAAGTCGGATTCCTGTACTGTTTCCCATTGTCCTTAGCCAACCCTCTAAGCAAAAAAAGGTTGAACTGTTGTAGGGGACAGGTAGGGACAGCCTAAATGGAAAAGAAGTTGAGAAAGCCAAATGAGAAATAGAGCGCTTTGGAAATTCAGCCAAGTTTCAGAGAAATCCCTGGCAGAAGGTTTGGTATTGGCTCTGTTGGAAAGGTCTGAACATCCTGAAGTTGAAGAGTCTAAAAAAGTCATCCAGAATATCTTAGTGCAGAGCAAGGTGGGAAAATGACAGATGCATCACTCTGTGATTACCTCATCAAAGAGCTTTCAAATGGCTGTGGCCTTAGTTGCACTTCCAGACCCAAAGGAGAGATTAGGACCTCTGTTTATTTGGAGCTTGTGCAACAGGGAGAGTCTTTGCCCTGTAGATCTGCTATCTGGAGACTGAACTTTTATATGAGGGCTGAGGAAAGATCAGCCTGATGCCAGGAAAAACTCCCCCACCGGTGGGAGCAGAATCACTCTCCTGGGAGAAGCTAGGTTATGCAACAGGGACCTCTGAGAAGATCTTGAAATTGAATCCTGGGGACTTTTGCTCATCAGCCTTAGAAAAAATACTTCTGTTGGAAGGTTCCGCATTTAATTGCTGGGGAAACTTGATCAGAGCAGAAAGGAGATTCCCAGCCTCTGGCTAAGCTGTTGGCTTTACTCAGTGGTTTCTATCAACCATGTGCTTCTCAGAAAGTTCCTTTCAGGTGCATCTTTCCTGAAAGATTAAATGCCTCTGTGCAGATTACAGTGCTGGGGATTAATTGCCCCCTGAGGCTGAACAACTGATCTCTTAGGCCATGTGCACAGGATGCAAACCACATATAAAGCAGGAAGCAGAGAGGGTTTGCCACACAAAACAGTTGGGAAACATTATTTAAGGATAATCTAATCTCTTACTTAAGGAAGAGAAATGGGGGAGGAGTACAGAGCAAAGTCTGTCCTAGGCAGTAAGAAATATTCAGTCCTAGAAAGACACCCAAATTCTAGTTGCTGCAGGAATCTGGGGCTTAATCCAACTCCACTAAAGTTGATAAAAAACTTGTGAAGGTTGCATCCTCCATGCTGCAAGAAGTGAAGAGACATTTGAAAGATGGGAGACAAGGGGGAGTAAAGGTTGCTGAAAATAAGAGAGAAGCCTGAACTGAGAAATTCACAGAAGCAAGCAGTTTTCAAACACAGGGAGACTTGGAGGGTCTGGAATTGAGAATACTAGTTTGGACAGTTACCAAGAGAGAGGAACTGCCTCAATATTTTGATCATAATCTTGCTTCCGAGTCTGGTGTTCCTGCCCTCCCTTTCCCAAATTTATTTAGGTTTACTGAGAGCGACTTCCTAGATCCTGTCTGTTTAACTAGCTACATCCATGTTTGTGTAATGGTAAATCCTTATGCAGCTCTCTGTGTAGTATTTCGGTCTTGGTAGGTACTTCAGGTGCCCTGTATCATAGGGTGCATCAGGCTGTTGCTGGTGTGGGACTGCCCAAACTCCTGTTTACCCTGTCAGATGTGGAAATGAGCTTCGAAAAGTCTCTGCCTGTAGGACAAAGATCCATGGGCTGCAAGATGGGGGCAGATGTGTTAGATGATATCTAGAGTTCACTCGCAGATTAAATAAACCATTGTGATAATATACCAGGACTTGTGGTTATGGCAGACAGCACACTTCTCACATGAGAGTGAGTCACATAGTGGATTTGTTTTCTTCCCGTTCATTTACCTCTCGTTTATCACTGGTGGCAGGTAAATAATGAAATGGGTTTCTCAGAGTGTGATCTTTACAAAGGCCACTGAAACACTTCCTCTGGAGAGCGCTGATTTGAGACAATTGGGGCTAAAGGGGGAAGAAATGTCCTGATTGAACTTTTTTGAAAAAAAAGTTCATCTGAAAAATGCAGATTCAGTGACACCAAACTGTAAATTAATTTCTTTTTCTGTTATAGAAGGGAAAAAAGAAGTAAGAAGTCAGAACAGTTCTTTCTGATGTTTTCCAAATGAAATGCTTGGATTTTCCCATGTGAAGAGTCTTTTTGTGTCACAGATTATTTTTTGTTTCTTGTTTGAATTCTTGAAATGGAAAAGAAAATAGTTTAGCTGATTTTGTCCCCATTTCATCAGATACTTGAGAAAGAAATTTCAGATCAAGCCAACATTTTATTTTAATATTTAATTTGAAAGTGTCAGGAAATTGAAATACCCATCATTCCAGCAGTTCAGATTAGAATTCAGATTTTATATTTCCGTGGAGCTCCCACTCCTCATCCCAGGAGTCCCCAGCCCTCTGCACAGTTACTGGGGAGGACAGAATAAGCACCTGGCCAGTGCACTGAAAAATGAGTGTCTGGTGCCCTCTATGGGTCCATACAAAACGATGGGCCTGAGTCTGACCCCCGTATTCCAGTTTCATGCCTGAAAACCAGATTTAGGAGATTGTGAAATGACCAGATTACCCCTCTGACCAAGACAACATTGATGAAGAACTTGCAAGTTCTTTTTGAAACAAAATTTGAAATTGAGCTTTAAAAATGTGTCTTTTGCCCCAGAAAGCAGGACCATGATTTTTTTGGAAGACAAGAGCTGAAATAAAAAAAAAAAAAAAAAAAAAAAAAAGTTTATTGGCTCTTAATCAGGTCTAATATGGCATGAATGAAATGTGACGGGTCACACCCAGGAAAACGAGGCAGCAGGGTCTTGCTCAGGACCCTTCCCTTAAACTAGACCTGTACTGCAGCTGAAGGTGCAAAGTCTCTGCAAATATCTGCATACCTAAACTGGCTTAATTTACTCAGTTGGGGTAGTACGAGTGACAAAGCTGACTTTTTGAACAGCCTCTGCCCAGAGGCAGCTTTTCTTATTTAGCAACTGGAGTCAATGTGTCTAAGCTGGCTGCAGTGTCACCAGCCCCCAAGAGATGCTTCAACCTGATAGTTTAGGAACAGCCCTCATTTTCAGTGAAATGCTCAAGGTGGAGGGAGCTGAGAGGTTCGGTCTGCTGAGGGACTCCTAGGGGTTTTTTGCAAACCAATTTACAAAGGTGCCAGAAATAACATGGAGTGCTGGCTGGGATGAGAGCAATTTTTGGTACTGAGACTTCCTGTGCAGTGCTGATAAAATAAACTCTACTTACCTTTCCTTGCTTCCCTACACTGATGTGGCTTGTTACAAAGTTCATCTCTCCCACCCCTTCTTTCTCATTCATTTCCTCCAGTGAATATGAAGCTGGCACGGGAAACTGGATTGACAGACTTGAAAACTGAAGGTCTCTATGCTCAGACCTGGCAAAGCCCAAATTACGAGCAACTCTAAAATCTCTCTTCAGCTTTTGAGTTGTGCTCAGAGAAGTCTCTCAAAGGGGATCTAAGACCTGTGCATCTCACTGGTACCCAGCCTCTCTCAGGGTGTGTGAGGCAACCAGGCTCTTCYGAAATGTGGGCTGTGACAAGATAATGAACAGGATGCCAAGGGCTGAGTGTGGACCTGAGCTCCAGTGGGAGAAGGGACAAGACAGCAATGGTGGTGGGACCAGTGTCCCTGGCAGACAGATAGTTCCCACGGTGGCTGCTGCTTCCTGAGTTGTAGCAAACCTGACTGCTGCACCCTGCCTCTCAGAGCAGAGTGACCCAAATCTCCAAACTCTTGATGGCATCTAAGCTCTGTCAGCATGTGGCAATCCTGTTGAATTTTTGTGGCCACAGCCCATCTCCATGTTGCCAGCAGCAACTTCCCATCATCCTGTGTTTTGCCAGCACCAGTCCTGAATGGAAGAGATTGTATATTCACCTAGAATTGAATTTTTTTCTTTGACAGAAAGCAAGAGAGGTGCATATAGAGTCAAACTTACAGGGCCTGATTGATTGGAAAAGAGAGGGAAGGAAAAAAAGTCTTAGGTGCGGTTTACCTTGTAAAGTATGTGTTTCCCTGCTGGTAAGGTATGTATATGAATTTCCCTCCAATTCAAAGCAAGCTCTGTTCATCTCTTAAGCTCCTGTGTTGCCAGGATGGGCACTTTATGAGGGAGCAATCCATTCTGCGAGTGGGAACAAGGAAGAGTGAGGTTGCAATGCGCAGCTGACCAGAGACATTTTCCTGCCGCAGGTTATTGGATCAGATGGTGTGGCTTATTGCTAGGTTTCTTCAGCGATGCAGAGACCTTAATGCCAGAAATGGTTTGCAAATTATTTAATCAGATCCCTTGTGCGTCACTGACTGATGGATCCCACCTTGTGCTGACCTGAATCATATGAGAATTCACCACTTCCCCTGGTAGTTTGTCCTAAAATTAATCATCCTCTCCATTCAAAATGTGTCTTTTACTTCTTAGTTTTTGGCTCTGCCTTTCAGGCACAGACTGTAACTATGCCTTTCTCTGCTGGCTGAAGGAGTCCATTCACCTGTGGTGTTTTCACTGGGTGAAGATATTTTTATTTCTTCTAATGAACTTGTCTCTATCCATTTTGATAACCAATCAAGCTCTACATTAATTGTTAAGAGGTGTTTTGTCTATCCCTTTACTTCTGGTATTGTGTTTTTTCCCCCCCAAAAAAAAACCTCTCCAAACTTTGGTATGTATTTTAATTATTCACACAAGAACTGGTCTTGGTATTGTACCAAGACTACACAAAGAGCGAGAACCACCTGCCTACACGGCTGTCTGTTCCTCTGTTGATCTAATCAAGTAAAAGTCATATATTTAGTTCCTTTCCATTTTGTCAGTGCGTCCTCTCTAGAGTCTTCTGCAGATCTCAAATAACTAAGCTTTGCCTAAAACATGCTTTTATCGATATTATAATGCCAGTTTGTATGTGGAATGTTGTATTGCGTACAGTCAAATACATACCCAGATTTTGCACATTACATTTACCAACCATCTATCCAACTGATACCAGGTTTGCATATCAAACTCTATTTTCCATAAAACTTTCTTGACTGGCATTAGGTTTTTTTTGCAGCCTTCCATTCTTTTTTTGCCTTTCAGCTGAATCATCAATCAGCTTTTCCATTTTTTTTGCCTGTGCTGATTTCAGGCTCCCTGGATTAAAATTGGCAGGGTAAAAATGCTTTTTCTTTCTGAAACTCACCTTGTATTTACCATGTGTCAGTCCTCTTGAATTTCTCAGCTTTTTAGGACATGCTAATCATCTACTGACATTTGGCTAAGTCTTTGGGAGTTTGCACGTGCACATAGACCAGACTGTCTAAGGTGAAAAATCCTTCTCCATATTGCTGGTGAAACATCCTTCTCCATATTGCTATCCGCCTTTACAAGTATTCCAAATCCAGAGCTAAACTACTTGCTGAATATTTTTTGTTTTCTCAGTTGTCTCTTATCAGCAATTTTACACTCTCCAGTTAGGTAACAGACAATTTTAGTAGTTAGAATTTCTGCTTTTACATTCTTGCTTAAGCACTTGTCTTTGGCTTTCACCCTGCCAGCAGTAATTTTCCTGATATCTTTTGCCTCCTTTATCAGTTACCTGCAGTTCATAGCTTCTAACTGATATTTAATGCTATCTATTCCTTCTTTTAAAAAATGGTTTCATGTAGCTTTTTCTATTACTGTTTTCTTTGTGTCTGAGTTTGGCTTTTAGCCAAAGCTATCCTTGTTCCTTGATTGGGAAATTAGTGGCTTATTAAAATATAAATAAATAAAGAGGAGGAGGTGGTTAATGATGCAAAAGTTGGCTGAAATAGTGATCCCCTTTAAAAATAAATCCTATTCCAAGAAAAATATGCGAAGTCAGGTCAGAAAGACGCAGCCTCAATAACTTTGTTAGGGGAACATGTGAACATACAGAGATAAGGAGTTACTATGCATGCTAGGATGTTTAGGGAATAGCTTAATAAACTTAAGCCTTTGATGGGAGGTAGTGGAAGAGCAAAGGAAAGCAGCACAGTCCATCTTCAAGTTCAGAAAAAAATTTGTAAATGTTGCAATTGCTGTTCTAGTGATCTGTTCTGGGGCTGCAATACCTGAAGTGGATCTTCGTGTCAGATTGGATTTTTACTTTTATTTTAATAACAAAAATCGGCAATATAGGTTTATAAAAAGTTGATCTTGCCTGGCAAACCTGTATTTTTTTAACAGATTACTTGGATTTTAGGGAAATATATAATCACAGTGTCTTGCAATGAAACTTACTTAGGTAATCAATGCAAAGTTGTCTTGGAGAGAGGTACTGTTGCTGAGCCAAAAATGCTCTCTAAGAGAGTAATGAAAACAGACAGCTTTAAGACGCAAGGAGGGGGTTTTTTCTGGTGGATCACTGAAGAGACCAGTATAGGTTCTTGACTTGCAGAGGTGATTTTAAATGAAACAAAACAAATTTTCAAGAGCATTATATGTTCTTGGTCATGAAATCTGCTGCAGTCTTTAACTGGGAGATGGGATGATGACTGATAAAGACAGAGATGGGTTACTAAAAAGAAAGATAACGCAAGAGGGAGAGAAGCAAGCAAGCAAGCAAGCAAGAAGATTGTGGAGAAAATAAATCTGAAACCAATCTATTTACTAGGAAAAGGAAGCTTATGCAGCAGCAAAACTGGTGGAAGCATAGGGGTGTTTCTGGAGACATCATTCTGGCACATAAAATGATTCAATGGGATGCAAAAAAAACCCCACAACTAAAGTTTTGAGGCTGCATATGCAAAAGGCATCATCTTACAGAGCAAGGAAGTAATAGCTCCTCTGTTGTGGCTGTAGCTGGCATGTGGGGCCAAACACTGAATTCCTAATATTGACAAATTGGAGACAGTTCAGAGAAGAGCAAGGAAAAAAAAAAAGATTAAAGGAGCTAACTTTGTTGTTTTACATGACTAATAGCCTGTGCTGAGTCCAGCGGAGTTACTGTGCGTTCACATCAGAGTGAGTGAGACCAGAGTGCAGGGCTCTCCTCTCTGTATGAGCCTTCTTTACTCCCATGAGCAGAAGACATTTGTAGGCCCATTTGGCTGTTCCTATCTGTCCTGAGCCAGTGTTTCAGTCAGTGAAAATCCAGTCCATTTCCCTTTGTCAGCAGTGCTATAGAAACCTCCACAAAACCAGCTACCCATGGGAAAATAGCCACTCTCCATGCAGATCAAGAGTATATCCCCAGCTACTGCAGGACATGTGAAAGTCATCACTGAATGCTAAATCAGCTTGCAAAGGAGCACATATAGTTGCTTTGACCCTTGTCATCACACCCCCATGTTGGACCTGCTCTGTAGGAGCTGATCAATTGCATGCAAATTTTGGGACTTGCTAGAACTTAGTAGGATACAATTCCTGATTGCCAAGCAGCCAGCACAGTTAGGAAATTAAATTAAAAGCAGCAACATTTCAACAGAGCTACACTAGTTTGCAACTATTGAAGAAGTACCCTCTGTACAACTCTTACTACATGAGTCATGGCAGTGAAATAACCCATGTAAGGAGCAAAATGGTACTTGAAGCGCAAAAGGACAGTAGATCCCACAGGAGCACAGTGTGCTTGAGAATATGTCACAGCATTACAGAAATATGGGCAGCAAAGGCTATTCCACAGGAAAGTTTCCTGATAGCATGATGTATTCAGGGGATGGCTATTTTTGGAAATAAGGGGCTAAGGAGTAAATGCCATCATTAAGATTGCATGATAAGGATCCTGAGTTACCAGGATAGGTTAGTGGACCTGTCCCATCTACTTCTGTAGGTCATGCCTTGGCACCACTCAACCTGCAGGTCCCTAAAGAGGATGGCAGTTTGTACTTACTGTCTGGTGTGCAAGGGCTTGAGAGTAAGTATTGAGTGGCCTTACAGATGAGAAACAAGACTGAGTTTTATAATCCCCCAAGATAGCAAATGCTGCAGATTTCTGACTGTCTCACACCTGCTTTCCTGACTTTCTTATGCCTGCTTTCCTGTGTCACTGTTCATACTGCACCGTATCATTACTCTTCTTAGGCTGGGACAACTCGGGATGTCTTCTGTCCCAGCCAAGGTTGTCAGCATTGTGCCCCATGGCTAACGATCTGCCTTAAGCAGGAGTTGATAGCATTTCTTCAGTCTTTCGACGCTTTACCCTGTCAGAGTGGGCCATCAGAGATGGCTTTGAACTTGCTGTTAACTGACACGTGCCCCACATTTTCTGAAGAGCGGAGGAGGATTTGGCAATACTCTGAGATCTCAGTTGCGGAGATCTCATCATGCCCTTCTATACCAGCCAAGACTCGGAGGCAGCGCGTGAAGAATTGACTAAACCACTTGCCATGACAGCCATAAATTGTCCYGTCTTTTCAGGCATACAAAAGAGTAATGACAACTGTGTTGTAGACATTTGCTTTTGTGTGAAGTCGGATGTCGCCTTCATTCCAGACACACTGCATTAATCTCCCCAGGGCTACCCTGGCCTGTGCTCGGCAGTCGTGCCTTTCCAAGACAGCACATTGCCAGGGTAGCAGAGTTTCTTTACCAATGTCAGTACTGCATTGTCAACTGCCTTTATATGCTTGCCACCAAGGCATTTTTTTTCTAAAGCTGGCATTTGGCCTACCTAAGCAACTASTAATGATCAGAATATTTCTGAGTGTGTGTACAACCAACAAATGATTGTTAGAAAACGGCAGATTGCAGGCTAGCAGCTCTGTGATTTTTTGCCATGGAGAGCCCCGTGAGAATGACTGTAATGGACCAGACCACAGTTCCATTAAACTCAGGATCCTATTTCCAGTCATGGCTGGAGTAGGGAATTAGCAAAGGGCATAAGAAAAGGGTAAGTGCATACTATAGCTCTCCCTAATGCATTCCTGACCTCTAACTGTTATCATCTTGAACTTGCTAAGGCAGGCACAGGCTGGTGGTAACCTCAGTGGATTTCTCTTCCATGAACTGTCTCCTTGAGTCTGTGTAAATTCCTAGTGTCCACAATGCCTTCCAGCCAAAGATTTAGCAGCTCATCTATCTGGTCCATGCAGAGGCACCTTTTTTTGTCATTTTTGTCTTCAATCCTAATAATGACATTTACTGTCCTCTAGTGTTTGTAGTGTTGTACTCCACTGGGTAGCAAGTCAGACTGATGCACCAATACGTGCACCTGCAGAAATCCACTCTCGGGTATCAGCGTTTACCTCCCAGCTCACCCACCTAGTAGAAAAGATTACTGACTTCATATTTGCTAATTTGACAATGCGTGCTCGCAGCCCAGAAGGCCAACCATATCCTGGGCTGCATCAAAAGAAGCGTGGCCAGCAGGTTGAGGGAGGTGATTCTGCCCCTCTGCTCTCGTGAGACCCCACCTGGAGTACTGCGTCCAGCTCTGGAGCCCTCAGCATAAGAAAGACACGGACCTGTTGGAGCGGGTCCAGAGGAGGGCCACAAAAATGATCAGGGGGATGGAACGCCTCTCCTATGAAGAAAGGCTGAGAGAGCTGGGGTTGTTCAGCCTGAAGAAGAGAAGGCTTCGGGGAGACCTTATTGCAGCCTATCAGTACTTAAAGAGGGCTTATAAGAAAGATGGTGGCAAACTTTTTAGCAGGGCCTGTTGCAACAGGACAAGGGGGAATGGTTTTAAACTAAAAGAGGGTAGATTTAGACTAGATACAAGGAAGAAATTTTTTACGCCAAGGGTGGTAAAACACTGGAACAGGTTGCCCAGAGAGGTGGTAGATGCCCCATCCCTGGAAACATTCAAGGTCAGGTTGGATGGGGCTCTAAGCAACCTGATCTAGTTGAAGATGTCCCTGCCCATGGCAGGGGGGTTGGACTAGATGACCTTTAAAGGTCCTTTCCAATCCAAACTATTCTATGATTCTATGATAATGAGATTTGCCAGTTATAATAGTTCTGCAAGAAACTTGTGTAGCACTGTTCTAGTGACCACAGTCATAAGGTAGAAAGTATCTAATTCTCAAGTCTGAGATATTCCTCAGATATTCACATTGCCTTCTTGGCTGACTCTCTCTGCAATGTGCATACCATCATTCTGCAAGGGGATAAAGCTGAAGTGTTTCTCAGGGTTCTGCCGAAACACCAGAAAGAAAACTGCACAGGGCATTGTCTTTTTTTTTTTTTTTTTTCCCTTCATCTTGAGAACACTTTGTAATGCTTTTTCAAACAAACAAGGGTAAATGGATGGGAATTGTGCATATTGTGTTAAATATTTCCTTGGTTGAAGCATTCATGGCAAGAGATGGGAATTATACGTACTATGCTGTTTTCAGAAGAAAATTTTCACTAGCAGGTTGCTGAATCAGTTTCCTGACTTATCTTTAAAGAAACCAGAGAGTACCAGATCTTTACTTTAGCTGTGTGGATGCCAGTGGATCTCTGCCAAGCTATATCAGCTGGGAATCTAGGCCAACTCTTTTTATCTTTAGGTATCACTTACTTATGTCCTTGAATGAATAGGTCAATCTAGAAACAGACCTTTTTCAAGAAGAAAACATGAACTTTTGTTTCATAGCCTATAGAGATGATATATTGGTCCATTCAGTGAGCCTTCACAAATAGTTCGAAGAAGTACAGTACAACACAAGCAATAGAAGCAGTAGGAGGACTGACATTTATCTCCAAATTCTATCAAATGACAATGAAGATATGTCTGTATGGGGGTCATGGAAACATAGTTTGTTCTAGTCTAGCTAAACATGTCTACTGATAATCTAGTTGTGAACTATAGAGCTCAGTTCAAGGTACATTAACTATCTTACTGATTTTCACGATCACAGTGTAGCTGTACTCTGTGTGTGTGTGCAATGTCTCTTTATATTTTTTCTAGAAAGAAATAGTTCATTTAATGAATGCCATCATCTTCTTCATAGGCAGAATCCTCATGGTTTGCTCAGATGTCATCTTCAGTCCTGAAGATTTTATTTGTTCACTCAGCTGGATTGCTCCTAGCAGTGCAATATTTGAAATTTGAGCTGTGCTGTGATAAGCATATGATGTCACTTCTCTTCCCTGATTAAAGGAGTTTAATTCTCAAGATTTGATTTCTGGAATGCGTAATACATTTAAAATTCACTTTTAGGGTCAAAGTCTTAGCTGGTATAAATTGATGAGGCTATGTTATCTTAAATATATAATAGACAGCCAGGATATACCAGATAAATACAGCACTGTCAACTAAAATAACAATAGTTCCATGGGTTTTAGGCCTCCTTTTAATCCACAACACTAGTCCAACATTTTGCTGTGATTTTTTCAAAACCATATGGRTCTCATTTTCTTCTCACATGTACTGCTTACATACAGATGCAACACCACTGAGTTCAATGGAGTTATGTTTTGATTTAAACAGGTGTCAGGTCTCAGTCTAGCAAAGCACTTAAGCACGTGCTTAACTTGAAAGCAGGAATGTGCTAATACAACTTCTGATTCTGACCTTGAAAACGTTCGCTATCTGCTTGAATGCTTACTATCATAAATGAGAATCAGGAGAATAATTACTTTGTTTCAGCCACTCAAGAAATCAAATAATTGCTCTAAAATCATCGCCATTGATCCACAAGGAAAACTGTTGTTTCACAAGACAATAGTAATATTTGGGGTTAATAGAAACTGTTTTATATAATTTTTTTTTTTTTTTAAATCTCTTCAGGAAGGAGGAAATGGACTCAACCTGGGCAATTTTTTGAATGGCATGTTTTACCTTTTTTGATCTTTTGGAGATGACATTTCAGTTTGAATTTTAATGAATCTTACAATTTTTAAAGTTGTGCTTCTCTCCCTCTCTGGCAAATTAATTTACTGGATGCTACCAGAAATGACAGATTGTCATGGTAAGATTTTACACTTAGCTGGGTAGTGCAATATGACACAGCTAGAATAGAGTACTACTAATATGAGTTCTCTTCTGAGCATCTGCAGAAAATTCAGTAATACCTAGCCAAAACCTGCATTTTGTTGGGAATTTATAAATTAGCCATGCAAATTATGTCTTCCTTTTAGTTAATTCAAGAGCTTCCTATATGCAGGGTGCAGGCTAAAGCTATTTGGTGATTCAGTCTCCACATACCATTAGCAAAACCTCTGTGCCACTATAAATGTAAAATATTGAACAAATATAAAATACAGTAATTACATAAATCCATAAAGCACAGTTGAATGCCAACGTAAAATTCAGAACTGCGGTGGATCTTCTCGACATATCAGGCAGAAGATCTATTAGACAGTTAAAAAAAATCTTCACCTTCTCTTTTTCCTGGAAAATATGCTTAAGGAGAAAAAATCCTAAAAAATGTTTTCAATGTGTCTAAAATTTAAACATTAATGGTTTTATGGGGTGGGGTTTTTTTAAATCTTTTATTTGTGGAGTTCCTCTGTGGATAAAGATGAGATGGTTTCATTAAGTTTACCATTCTTTTGGGTGGTGAAGCGTGGGTTCAAGCTAGTAACACCAGCCTGATGTTCTATAAAGCTCTCCATAAAGGTCAGCTTTCTCAGTTGTCTCTCTCCACTGGCAAGCTGTTCTGCTCCTTGTTCTGTTCCAGGGTCTTCCTTGCCCAGACAGTCACAGTGCATATACATTAGCTTGCACCCAGATCCACACCCAGAAGGATCTGAGTGGTCCCCTTGTTGAAGAAAGCCAGACAAGCAATAGAGGCTAGTTTGCTCAAGTGCCATCCTCTGTATTGGTGGGAGACATTTCTACCAACAGTTTTATGATCATATCAACAGGGAGGATAAATTCTCCAAATTCTTCATCTATCTTGGCTTAGGCTGCCTTTTTTCTTGAGATTTTAGTAATATCTTTTCTGTGTGAAGGCTATATACCACAATGTTCAGGGATCCTTCTTTCAAACCAATAGTTGATGGGCACTGGCATTTGCATATGCAAATCCTGTTTGTGCAGAAATGCAAGGATTTCTACATGTGAAAATAGGTAAAGGAAAATCAAATTGTCTCTGCAAATCCTTGTTCCAGTTGGTCTGATGCCAGCTATTGTACTGCACTGAGCAATATTTCATGCAATTCCAATTGTCCAACAAAACAGCTTAGGCTGAGCCCACGAAGCTGGACAACATAAAATGCCAGTTCAAAGTTTTGATAAAAGTGTTAGAAGCATGTTCAGTCCCCCAGTTCATCATCAGAAACTTCATAACACTGATCTGCCAATTTATAGTCCTGACCATAAATCTATAGAGAAAGCAAAATTAAAGCCCCTGCTCTGGAAGAAGCTGAACACCCTCAAATCATGACCATCACCAAGGTTTCGCCTTGAGTTCTGTGGGTGAGGAAGTTCCTAGTGTCCCATAGCATTTTGGTGTGGGATGAAATATAAGGAGGGGGGACAATTCACATGACTCATACTCATCACCACATTTAGGGAGCTTGTTTACATAGGTGCTGTCTTCAGTCACTGAAGAGAGAGGAGTTAAAGAGAGCAATAATTTAAATATTTAACATTGCTTACCGGAGCTCTCTCCTAGGAGGATAAGAAGGTAGACTGTAGAGCTGTTAYGTTAGGGGTTACCTTTTGCTGATGGGAATATCCCCTGCAGTTAAAAAGGCTCCCCCAAATACTAATGTAAAGCCTTTCTGCTTTACTGTGGCAGATGTACTCTTGAGCTTCTAGAAGACAATTTGCTAATCGGGGGATGGAGAATGGATGCCAGACAGTCACTGCCATGCTGCAGGAACCAGGTCTGATGTGTCCTTGCAGCAGGACTTCCTGACGCAATACTAACCCCTGTGCTCCACAGGCTGGGGAGCAGTTTCCAGGTGGCAGTCGATAGGTGGGGACAGTAGCAACTACAAGCATCGTTATGTCTCAGTGTAGACTTCTTTCTCAACTCCTGTGAACACAGCTGTGCTCATCTGGCCTCAGAAGTCCTCTTCTTTTATGTGTGGCAACTCAGATCATAGGAAAAGAGTGGATATTGCATTTGTGTAGTTCGTGTACTGTCATAAGGCAGGATGGACTATGGTTTTCGTACTGCAGTCCTTGCTGTATGAACATCTAGCAATGGACGTGTCCTTGCTTCCATCTCTTATAGTCCAAATGAGACAACACAAGGAATATTTTCAGGGGTGGCTTGATGCTGTTAGCACCTTTGGAACCTTCTGGTTGGTTTCTGCAACCCTTGACTTGTTGGCAAGCCCATGGTCTGCTCTTTACCTTTGGTCTCCCCCCCCAAGAAAGGCAAGAAGGCAGCTCCATGTGCCAGGCATTAACCTGGGAACCTGACCTGAGGAAAACATGTCCCATTTGAGCAGTTCAGTGTAACAGGAAAACATCTGTCTGTCATGTCAAGCGAGATAAGGTTATTTGTGAGTCCGTTTACCTCAGGTGGATTCAATTTTTGATCTTGGAAGGAACCCAAGCCAGAGAAAGCTGTCTGCATACTGTGCTGTCCAGCCCACAGAGCATGCACTGAGCAACTGGCTGCTGGAGAGATCCTGTCTCCTGGATGCTTTCTGGAGCCGCTTTGAGACTCCCAGCCCCTCCCCACTCTCCTCTCATCACTAACAATAACCAGATRCCCCTGTTTGCCTGCAGTATCTAAAAGAAGAGACCTCAATTAAACTGAATGTTTCCCATTATTTAGGCTGATATGGAAGTTTCTGTTGTTTCAACCTCATCATGATTCATCTGTGCAATATTTTGTTTCTAATCATGGGTTTGTTTGGGTTTTTTTTAACTGCAAAACTTTTGTTAATTCTGTAATAGTACTCTGTTTTAAGGGAAGCTATATGGAAAAAGTGAGTCAGAGTAAAACCAGTTCCAACCCCAGCCTCACACACGGCAACCAGACAGGAATGAAGTGCTGCCATATACTGTTGATGGCCAGAAGACCTTGCAGGTGAAATTTTCAAGTGTGCCTTGCTCCCTGGTTTGGCCTGACTTAGCTTCTGTGGAAGCCAATGATAGTTTTATCACTGACTTCACGCCAGCAGAGTTAGGCAGCTCTGTGGAATAGCATAGGCTCGTAATCTCAAAATGTGAATTTCTGGACTGTGGTTGACAGTGAAGCACTTGCATTCTTTCAAGTCCTGACCCAGGGTTTCTTGAAGAGCAACAGAAATAGCAGCCAAACATCTCCTCTGGAGGATGCACGTTAGGTCTGAGATGTGCTGGGGACTCACTGTGAAGGGCTACTGAGAGGCAGAATCAGGAATAAATGTGTCTGCGACTGTACATAAAATCTGAATTCCTCTACCCGGAAAGGAGTTCTTAAAACAGAAGCCTGTAACTCTCAGCACCTTAATTCATCTAGAGACAGCTTTCCTTCAACTGCTTAGTGGCCTGGCTTGCCACGGTGAAAGGAGACAAGTGAAAGAGGAGTACAGAATGTGACATGTATGACTTTAGAAATTTTAAATGTCAAGATGCTTAGGCAATTTAGGCAATCAACAAGATGAAATGATGTGGGAAGAAATGTACCCAAAGACTGTTCTTGTTGAAGATATGTCTCCAAACAAAGACAAACAAGAAATGGTCATTTCTAAATTTTGACTGGTGCTCTAATTTAGTGCAACCTTCCCCAGGCACAGACAGGTATTAAAAAGGGACAGSCTACACTTTCAGAGGAATAAAATCCTCTCTTTAATTAATCCTCTTTAGTAAGAATATATGTTCAAGCCCTCAGCCTTACACACTGGGGTGCTCAAGATGTCCCTGCTCATTCACAGTTGGCATCAAAACAAGGGGAGGTGGGAATAAAGCAAGAAAGCACAGCTGAGGGGGAAAGGGAGGCAGAATATGGAAATGAAGAAGAAATACAGGAGTACTGCATCTCTGCCAAGTGGGTGGAAAAATAGGAAATCTGGGAAAATACCACCTGTAGCAGGATCTTTCAGGCCAAAGAAAGAGCAAGAACAATGTCTCTCCATTTTCCACCTACATATCTTGAATCCTTTGCAGAAGGAGTTGCTGTAACAAGGACAGAGGCAGCCTTAGATTAAGTGGACACTGGCTTCTTCTGCCTTACATGGGCTTTTGGCCAGGACTGGTGTCATTCCCTCCAAATCGAAGTCAGGTATGAGGTCAACCTCAGTCTCAGGCTAAAAAGCCACCAGAATGCCTTAGAGACAGTGTTACTAATGGGAGCTCCCTGAAGTGAGGAACTGTTTATGCAGGCTTGCACAGGCTCAGATTGCCAGCACAAGGTACAAGGAAAAAGGGAATCTGGCCATAATTTCCCGCTCTTACTTCATACTAGGCAGAGCAATTCAGGAAGCCAAACCCACTAGCAAAACAGCCATGCCTCTGAGCATCCTGTGTGCCTCTGTAGTCAGAAGCACTGAGCACAGAAAACCTGGGTACCTTTCTTTCTCTGGGGTCAAGAAACTTTTGTCCAGCCAAATATCTCTCTCTCTATCACCAAAAGCAAATTTTATGGAGATCTAGGGTATGCCTTCTTTGTGTCTCACTGTCTGAACCATCATGAAATCCCATTGCCCACCTGATGGCACATAAGAGCTGATTGTATTCCGTGTTCAACAAATGATTCACCAGGCATATTTTAATGRGAGTGAGCCAAGGAGCTGGGCGAACACACAAAAGCTCCAGACCTTCAGGTCCTGAAGGACCAAAGTCCCTGGTAGGCATCAATAACCGTGGCTTTGAAGCAAAATATCTAACAGACCAACACCCCTAAAGCTGCAGTTCTGTCTGCCTCCCCCTGCCCCCTTCTTTCAACACAATAGAATTTGCTTTCTTACAAGAACCCTCCATATCTAAGTTCCAGTTAAGGCTCAGTGCATCTGGGAATAAGGGTGAAAAAAAGGACTCCAGTTTCCCACTGTCCATCTCCATGTGTAGAGAAGCACAACTTACAAGATCCTGGAAGCTCTTGTTCTTTGGTGCCTGGACTGTTCTCACCCAAGAAAAAAGGGTATTTTCCTCTTTAAATACCCTTCTTCCCCCTTCCCCCCAAACACAGTGGATGGTGGAGAAATCAGAATTTAACAATAACTGGAGATCACCCTGCATTTTGATCTCTTTCTCCCTGAATTATGTCGTGCTGGGCTCCACAGATGTCTTTATGAGTGGAACAGTAGGAAATTCAGCCAATTCAGCAGAAAATTTGGTGCAGTGCATAGACCTGGTGTGTTGAGTGTTACCTGCATGTGAACTCCTATATGATGGGGCCTTCCATTCCCTGTTACAAACTTCAGCCTCTCTCCTAAACATGCCAGACTCATGTGCCATAGCTCTCCAGTGTGATCTTGGTATTCCTATACATCATAAGCTAGTTGGCATGTAATCCTTCTCAGGGTTGGATACCTAGCAAAGGAGGGTATGTTTGCTTGTTCAAGCATAGGAAGACTCTCTAAGAAGAGGGTGAGACTTTAGTGTAAACTGGGAATAGACCCCATCTCTTTAGAGCAGGAACCGTCTGTATCATCTCTTTAGAAAGTACATGGCACAACAGGATCTCAATTGTTTACTGGGACCACAGCAAGTCAGTAATGTTAACAGTTGTGTTCAGGGTATATAGGTAACATGGTTTTTTAGCCCCATCCAACTGTATTTGCAATTGTAATCATCATTGCTCCTTTGAAAATTTGTGTTGATAGTTTTTACTTAGAGTAGATTTTTGTGGCAAATCCCAATCATGTTGTTAATTAATTAGTCTTCAGTATCTGCTCCAATGCCAGAGCATTGGACCATGGCTGTCATGCTTCCTTGATGAGTGAGAAAGGGAGATCTGGTTTTGTCTCACTGTCTGCAGATGACAGGATTTCCCCAAAAGAACTCAGATTTGCTGACCTGAAAGGAGAAAAACAAACATGAAAAACCCAATATCTTCAGCTACTAACAGCTACCTTCCCTATGGTGCTTCTTCCGAAGGCTGCAGCTCAAAATCCACCCATACAGAAGCAATATAGCAATACCCACTGATAAAGGTTGAATTGTCTTTGCAGCCTCCAGGTTTTGGGCTGCTCTGGAGGTCTAAAGTACTCTCTGGCATAGTTTTCACCCATCAAAATGAAGTTCAGTCCACTTCCAGCACTAGAAATTGATGTCTCGGCATCACACTCCATAGCATGGTGCACGCTTGAACTTTGGGGGCTTGTGCATGGAGAGATGTGGAGGAAGACCGTGTAGGTCAGTGATTTTCAGCCTGTGAAGCAGGCTTCTAAAAATGGGGCAAAATCAAGCTGTACTGTGTAATACAGGATCCCACATGTGAATTTTCTAAACATTCTTCATCCTTACTGGAAAATTGTTCAGGGTCCTCAAACAGAAAAAGGTTGAAAGCTTCTATTCTAATATAATGGAAACAATGCATATCTCTGTCCCTGTTCCTACCAAGCCAGAACAGAACCATTTCTACAGCAATAATAAATTAAATTACATTTGATCATGGTAATGCTTTAGTCTAAGTAATGAGTAAAGATCTGTGATTATTTTAAATTTGCATTGTTAATTAAAGTAAGATGCTATGGTGCCAATGAGACATTTTACCAAAGGGCCTTTTATTTTTTCTTTTTA
The DNA here is from genome assembly GCA_035582835.1 of Phoebastria nigripes. Taxonomy (NCBI): domain Eukaryota; kingdom Metazoa; phylum Chordata; class Aves; order Procellariiformes; family Diomedeidae; genus Phoebastria; species Phoebastria nigripes. The sequence goes on from JAYKAV010003376.1 coordinate 649,069, forward strand.
TTACACAGAGGAAAAGGAAAGCCCTGTTTATAGTTTAGAGAACAGAGAAGTAGAAAGAAGGGTTAGCAAAAAGATATCTGAAAATTTATTTCAAATGCAGGTTCAGTTATCATCCTTCCACTAAAGGATCTCAGAACTTCTTTAAACTGCTGGTAACTACCCCACAACTTACCTTTGCTGTAGGCATTATTAAGCCCTTGAGAAGCTAAGGTGCAGGCAGTGGGTGAATTTTCACTCAAGGTTATTCTGTGTGTCAGGAGCAGGGACAGGCAGACTATTCTCTATATGCTACATGCTTTGGAGAAGAAATTGGCTACCATGGTAATGCACGTGGGAGGAGAGAGAGGCAGGACATCTGTGAACTTCATCACAAGAAAGGATCCCAGCATCATGGGACCCCAGGCAACACAAAAAAAATTCCTGATCCAACACAAAAAATGAGAAATAATGAATCACAAGGTTGTCTTGCATTAACGTTGTGTTGTTCCGTCCTGTGCATTCACTCCTTGTGTCATTCATTCTGATTTGTCTGAGCTTATATATCATTATTTGGTTTTGATTTTTAATGAACTTTTTTTTTCTCCTGTATCTCTCTGTCAAACATGATTGAGCATATTTGTGCAATGATAATATTAGTTACAATGGGGAAACACTATTGTCACAGTGGTACTATAAAAAATAGGCAAGTTCAGATGGACATCTTAAAAAGTGGGCTTTGATTTCAGATCATTAACATCAGTTCCACTGATGTCTCTGAAGCTGGGCAACCTGGAAATCAGGCACCTCAGCTTCTAGTGGCTTAGAAATTTACTTGGTATTTACTTTTTATGAGAAAGCATGAGAAAATGTTCATTTCTGTCCAGATCCCCTGTAAAAATCTCAGAGGTAAAAGAAGCAGTGCCAGCGCTGAAACATCTTCAAAGCTGAAATGTATGTTTGAAGTTTTAAAAAAATCACAAAGCCCTAAATTCAGCCACTGGTTTTCAATAAAAACACTTAACTAAAATATTTTCTTTTTTGCAAATATTTAAAGGAAAGCCATGGTTTTGTAATGAAAAATGACAGCAAATTCTAGACAAAATTAGAAGCCACTTCTGATAGCTGGGAGATGAGAGTCTTTGCAAGGTCAACGGAAGATCGTGTGGCCACTGCTGGAAGAGATTTTGGCTATCCAAGGTCCCAAGCATACAATGCCTTCATTAGAAGACAGTAAGTTGTCACATTGGAAGATGAAGGGTGAATATCCCATTGCACTAGCATAATTCCCTCTCTCCCCCCAAGAATTTATTGTTTTGCTAATTACATACCTGCAATTAACATTTTCAATGTAGAAAATGATTATATGTGCATCCAATCTAACAAAAGCAGCTTTTCTGAAAAAAAATCTGTTTTTTAGAAGGGTTTCACATTTTGGGTTATGCATGTAACTTGCATTAAAAAACCCAAAATACTAACATATGTAGAAAACAATTGCTTTACAACCCTCTCTTATATCTTCATTGCCCACATAACACGACTTTTTGTGAGTCATGCAAATGATTCAGCACTCGGGGCAGCAGCACAAATCCAGTGGTGTAGTGTTTTCTGTTCACCTGCAGAGCAGAGAACATCATGTACTTATTTTCAGAGTATCAACCTGCTGAAGAATGGCTTTTACTCAGCATATGCTGACACCTCTGAATGGTGAAGGCTGAGACCTGCCCACAACATGTGGAGGGTGAAGCAAGTTGTCCCAGAGTAATTCTGATCTTTGGCTGCCTTCAGGGGGGTGTTGTGAAAGGGAATTATTCTCGCTTTTCCTCCAAATGCGCTCCCCACCCATGTTCCTAACTGACAGCTCAACTTGAAAGAGTTCACCCACAGGAAACTATTAAACTGATGATCATTCTTGTGGTTCATGCATTGATACAAAAATGTTTCATTTCAAAAAGAAAAAAATGCTGTGGTAATTTTCATAATAACTTTTTCCTCCTCTTAAATAAACTTGGGCAGGATCCCAACGAAGGTGGTTGACTGTGTTGGATAATTAAAGGATAGATCTTTTTCAGCATAACAGATTTGTGAACATTGTGTAAATATGCATTCAGGCAATTGAAGGATTGTGCTTCACAGCATAGTCAAATTCATGGACAGCTGCTTTAGGATAAGGCCTAGCTCAGACAAAACGAGTGTTAGAAGTCAATGCAAAATGCTTTCTGCCCAGGCTTTACCGATGTCAAACACAGCTGTGGCATTTTGTTGAAATCTCCCTGGAACCAAAGTTATCTCACCTCATCAGAAGGCTGTGCGTGGTTTCTGCTTTCCCAAGCTCTTTCCAGGGGCATAGGAAAACAGCAAGGTCGAGCTGAACAATTGGGAACTTCTCCCAAGAGGAGAGGAGATGGGAGAATGGGAATGTGTTTGATTGTATTTGAAGTGTGGCAGTGGCACGGAGCCAGGGGCAGGATGCTCTGCAAGAGGGAAAAGATGGTCCTTTCACCAAGTATATTTGGCTTAAAAAAAGCTGATTCCAAATTGGACCTCTTTGGTCTAAGAAATGAGCTGGGCAACTCCCAGGAATTTCCCTGGAAGACTCCCACCTACCTCTGAGCCGTGGCCGGGTCAGAGAGAGCGAGTGTCTTTCCTTATCAGTCAGTACCTCACTCTCGCTCCTATTTCCTCCTCCATCTCCCCATGGCTGTTTTTGTCTTTTCTTTCTGTTAGGGAGTGAATTGGCTCTGAGTCTGGACCCAGACCAGTTCAGATGACAGCTGAAAGGGCATTTAACAGTATTAGACTGGCAGGTACAACAATCACAGACAGATTGAAAATCACTGACTTGACCAGCAAGTTTTCAGAAGCTTCCAATGGCCTCATTTTCCCCTTCTGTTCTTCCTGTCAGTTGTCCCTTTCCTCTCCCACCTGAAAAAATAGTGCTCTGCCCATTTATGTCTGAATTGTTCCCTAATGATTTGGGAGTGGATTGGGGGTACTGCTCGGGAGTAATGTTGTTAGACTGGAAAAAGTGCAACACACAGACTCTGAATATGGTCCACATGTTGGCTGTTGACTTTAATACTGATCTTTGCTTTCCTTCTGCTCCTCTTGATGTATAGGCCCTGCAGGTGCTGGCACAGAGCTGGCACCAAAATGCCGTTGGCATAAGTGATCCACTACTGACACCAAATAGTCGGAGTGATACCACACTGGTGAGGTAGGCACTGCCAAGGAGAGCTGACTGACATGGGAATTGGAGATGATGGTTTCTGTGGAAAGAGAATCTCCTGGCAGGAGTTTGTGATTCCTGCAGAGGCTGATCAAAGCATCATTTGGGTGGTAAATAATAAAAGGCAGAGGCACATCTGTCTTGCGACCAGCCCTGTCCCCTTGCACACTGGCTGACTCTTCCAAGGACTCCCAAGGAAAAAATGAAACAGTGTGGTGATTTGCCATTCTAGTAATATGTGATCTTCTTTATGTTTTGAGGTTAAAGTGCTAGTATGTAGAAAGTCCATGTGAAACCTTTCTGTGTTGGTTTGCTCTTTTCAGTGCCAAGCTTTCTCCTTTGATTAGGGAAAGAAAATGCTTAAGACATTTCAGGGTCAGGACTGACCTTGAGGATAAGCAGTTGAACCACGAGGAGGTAGAGCTAGACAAGCACATCTGCCTCATAAGAGCGCTCAAAAGAGGCCCTGAGATTCAATGGCTCGCCCAGACTAGAGTCTTAAAAGAAAAGAGACTTAAAAATCAGACAGAACCCTACAGCAAGGTCTCCTAAATGTCATGTGAATGTGCCATTCACAGGCAGATACCATGTTAAAACAAAGAAATAAATACTATCAAGATGATTATGGAGCCATTGTTGTGCCTGACCAATTAATACTTTGCAATCCACAGCTCGCATCAAACTTAGAAGTGTTTTGCAATGTTAGGAATCATTTGTTGCTCCTGATGTCTTTTTTTACTTTAGTTGAGGAAATTTAGTCCTTGAAAAATATATGCAAATTCAGTCTGGTCTGTAAGTCACATCCTAATTTCACTGGGCTCATTTACAAACCTCTGATATATAACTTACTGTTAACTTATTGATAAAAAACTTACTGTCTGAGGGTGTGTGTGGTTTTGGTTTTGTTTTTTTCTCTTCAAACCAAAGTACTCCCTAGGAAAGTGTTGCCAGGTAAATTACTGATGTATGTCTTGCAGTGACAATTTCAGGAACGTTCCAATGCCTGTCTTCCTTTTCTGTATTTTCAGTAGGTTAGTCAAAAGATGACTTGAAGAGGTGGAGTCTGAGATAAAAGAGAACATAAATCAGATTACGAAAGTGTATGCAGGGGCCTTTCCTTAACTGTTCCAATTCTCTAATATGTTTAACCCCAGGAAGTAACTTGATGGGTAAACCTTAGATCATACTCAGAACCACTAATTTTGCCTGAATCCGGTGTTGAAAAGGGGAATTATCCACTCTAAAACTTTATCCTCATCATCTGACTTGCATTTTAAGAAGTAATTCATCTTTTTCTTATTCTACCTCCAACAAAGGTGTTAGTTGTTGTGTAGTTTAAGGGGCTGGATAGAGATGACTCATAAAAGAGCAATAAGCTCTTTTTCTTACTTTTCTTTAGTAAGGGGATTTTCTTGACATCCAGCTCACCAATTAAAACTCCACTCCAGCAGAATGTGGTAGGGCTCTGCCATCTTTATCTTTTAAGATTGGTTTCTTAAGGAAGTGAGAAACATGCCATTACATGCTCCATATGTCTGTTTCTCTCTGTCATCCCCCCCCCCCGCCGCCTGCCCCAAAAGTGTTAAAATCTGCTGATTTATTTTAACCACAAGTGTAACAGAGGAGTGCAGTTTCCAAAAATATTAAGCTGCTAGAAATGTCATGGAAATCAGAGGCTGGGTAACATGAGACAATTTACAGCACAAGCTTACTCTTGTTAGACAGCAAAGAAATTTAGCCTTAGACATTCATCTGTAGGAAACCAAGCTTCCCTGGTTCTGCTGCTCCTAGAAATACATGTTTATTTCTTTGATTCTGAAGAACAGTTATGTCCAGAGATCACATTTTGATATCATGCATGTGTTTAAAAGTGAACTCAAACTGCTGACGCTTCAATCCGCAGCCAGAGACCAGGAGTGCTAAGACCTCCTCTCGACAGCAATCTACCCAAATTCCTGGTGGGTGTTTCTTCTTCATTTTTGGCTACAACACTATGCAGATTTTCATACAGCTTTTGTCATTCACAACCTTAGAGTAGTTCTGAAAGAGCCATTTTGCCTTGTCATCCCCTGCTTTGGATAACTAGCTTGCCCCATGGAAGGTTTTCAATGCCTTCTCAATAAGGACAGAGAAATTATGCATGTTGTATTTGGCTGTTTGGCTTATTGGTCCTAGAAAAGCTGCAGAAACTTAGACTTATGTTGCTCAGGTACTTGAGCTGAACTCCAAGTTTTAAAAGGAAGTTCTTTCAGCCATGTCTCAGAAAGACACTGAAGATGGCTTTTGAATGCTTAGTTCAAGATCAGAAACATCCTGGGCTTTTACTGTCATGTAGAGTACTGAAATGATTCAGGTTCTCTCTGTTAATTCCAAGAAATTCAGAGAAGGGATTTTATCCAGGCAGATACTATGACAAAATGGAACAGACAAATCATGTTAGACCCTATCTAACATTATTCTGATTCAGGCTTTGTCTGTCTTCTTGCAGCTGGTGTACTGCCAGGTTAAATATCATATTGCGTGCCCATGCAACAGTGAACTTGTATCTGTTCTCCATCAGAAGTGATGTTTCTGGGAAATTTAGTAGTGGGTACCAAGATTGGTGGAATCACGGTCCTACTAGGCTTTTTGTCAGCTACATCTCTGCTTCTAAAGGCCTCCACTCCAAGGAGTGACTCCTGGCTTTACATAGAGAAAAGTGGTTTGTATCCACAAAGTTCAACACTAGCCTTCTCCAAAGTGAGTGGGCCTTGTCCAGTGCTTCACAGTACTTTTCTTGGTCCCTTCTGAGCTGCATGTAACATCCCTATGGCTTTGAGATATAAGAACAATTTATTGGTATGCTTATTTCAGGTAGTTTTGCATGGAAAAAGCTGCAGACTGTGTCATAGCCTGTAACAGTAGCCATGTTTTTGCATTAAGGATATGTTTCACATCATGGGGCTTGAAATGAGGGATATGTTTAACCATGATAGTGTTCAGGAAGCTGGACAGCATGTTCCTACCTTCTTAATGGCAGGGGTTGCTGGAACAAGCTGCTTCTAGAGATGCACTGAAATTCCTCTGAAGGAATTAGCTAGTCCACTCCCAAAGGGATCCCAATGGAAAGCACCATAGACAATTGAAGAATCAGGATCTGACAATAAACCAGGGAGCTCAGCTATTTGGCAGTGTAGATGTTCTTACTGCTGTTATTTTCAAACCAAATCTGTTCTTTGTTGTGAAGCAGTGGGAGTTGACTCTGGGCATGCTGCTCCTGTTCACAGCAGGGCTGTCTCATAAGTGCAGTGAGGGGAATTTTAAGTGATTTCCTGCAGGATTATTCAGTTAATTGTTAGTGAGGACAGCTGGGCGACTTAGGTCCTCTCAGCAGGGAGCAATGTACGGTTTCACTGTGCTAGTAAGCCAGGCACATTGCACTGTCCTCATGGTGAGAGTCTGCAGTGATACTATGACTATTTTCCAAGAGACTGCAGAAAATGGTAGGAAATACAAGATTTCCTGGAATAATGCGGGGGATGTACAGATGGGACTTTTAGTGAGATCAGGGCAAAATATTCCTTGGGACCTGAACCCAAATCAGATACCATGATGGAGAGGTCTTGATCAATTGCCTCTAAACTTCAGCCTTGAACTGAAGTGGTTATTAGGTCCAAAGTGCACTGGTTCACAAAGGAATTTTACGGGGAGTGTCTTAAACACAATCAGGTGGTTGTCACTCAAAGCCACAGTAAGTGGACTTCTACCCTGCAGACTTCTCAGCCTCTCATACAATGACCTGCTCTCTCTACCCAGTCTTAGGTGAAATTGATCCTGGCAGTTGAATTCCCTTTCGATTGAATGTGTAATGGATCAAGTGACTATTATAAAGTTAAGGCTAGAATTAGGATTTAGGACATTAGAATACTCAGAACCAGCATGACTTGGTGGCAGATTCAAATGCAGCTTCATGCCAAACAGTTCAGACCTGCTCCCTCAGTCCAAGTCAAGTCATGTCATAACATAGGGCATGCCCTTATCTTTTATTTGGAGGGGTGGGGGTGAAAAAACATACTCTACTGTCTCAAACAGCAGTATGAATGCCATGAACCCTGATGCTATACATTAAAGCCAGCATAAACCTTGCAGAAGAATTCCAGCCTCATGGGAAATATTATATACAAGGATGTTTGAGAACTAGGGCTGAAGGGTTTAGTTTGATGTCTTAATTGGGACCTGATGCACAGCTGCCACTGGGTTTCTTTGCTCCCTAATCTTCATTTCTTTTGCTTGGCAGACACCTTGCAGACAATCAAGCCTTCAAAAGCTGAAGAAATGTGTTCTAGGTGAGGGCCTAACAGGTTATATCCCAGAAACCTCTGCAGGATGTGCACAGTTAAACAGACTTTCCCACTGAGCTATTGGCAGTGTAAAGCCAGGAAGAGTTTTCTTTGGATGAGGCATGCATTTCTGTCCCTCTCCTGATCTCCGGGCCCAGGCCAAGAACACTTGGGTAAATTTTTTTCCTTTTACAGAGTCCTGTGACCTGCAGGTGATTTATAGCTGCTGCAGAGAAACAGGTGCCAGAATGACCATGGTATATTGGGAAATTCCATTCCAGTGAGAGAGTCCAGATCCAGGAGATGGTCAGAGCTGGTCCAGGACTTTGAAGAGAGCACAGTCAACTTGAATGCCAACTTCTTTATTTCTTTTTTTTTCTTTTTTTTTTTTTTCCTTTTCTCTTTTTTCCAGAAAGCCTAGGAATTGATTTGCAGAGTTCGTTATGTCTTGATGATACGGGAAGGAATACAGGGGACCCCTTGGTTTTGCCAATAGTGAAAAATTATTTGCATCAGGAATGATCAATAACTGTCTTTTAAGAGAGGTTTTTCCAAGGCTGGTTTTCAATCTTCCTTCAAAATGCTTGCCCTTACCAGATTCACCACTGAGCCCAGCACCACCTGGATGTCTGAATGATAAATATGGAACATGGAAATTCACCTGTTCCAAAGTCACTGTGTCTAGGTGCCACGTAAGTGCAAAGAAAGAGGTTGTCAGACAGAATAAACCTCCAAAATGGAAAAGCAAAGCAAGAAGTTTAGAGGAAAGATTCTCTGCCTATGAGCTAGACTTATCCTAGAGAGATTCTCTGCTTGCAGACTCGACATCTGGCTGCTCTAAAATGTTGGTTTTGGGCTGTTTGAGAAGTTGTCATCCTCACATTGTGTATTCCTAATTTCCCCAGGAACATTCTTCTGCCTTGACTATTTTGGTTTTACCACTTCCTGGGGTCATATTTTCCCATATGACTTGTGGCCTGGTCTCCTCCTAGTTCCTCAGTGTCAAAAAAGGAGATCAGAAGCTTGGGCATGCACTGCATCTCCCCACAGTACTGTTGGCTCCGTGTCCCCTGGAGGTGTTTCATTCATCCAAGAGGTAGTGATACTTGCTTTTGCCTTTCCTGCCACAAAAAATGATCACCCCAGAGTCAGCTGCTTCTCCGAACCAACCAGACTGCTTTATGAAGTCCTAGAAATCTGGGCCACAAAATGCCAGCTGGCTCAATCAGCTGGGGTTTTCTCTAAATCTAATTTGTTCTTCTATACCATATCTACAGCAATGTGTCCACTCTCAGTTCTCTATTGATTGGCCTCCTGTTATACTGGGAAAAAGAAATTTAACAGAACACACTCTCTGATGGACTGAACTTCTTTTTAATTTATTCTTTTAATAAAGTTGCAGATGAAAATTTGGGGAAACAATGGTGAAACATGTCCAAAATGTCAAACCATGGAGCAGAATGAGATGCTGAGATCCAGCTGTGAAATTCCACAATGGATCTCCTCTCAGAGATCTGCCAGAGAGGAGCTGGGCTGTGCTACTTGCAGCTTCAAGTTAACTCTACAGTGAAAGTTGGCACGAAGAGGAAAAATGTCCCTTTTTCTTGCACTTCTAGCATTTTCCCAGCAGGGACCAGTGGCCAGTAGCCAGGTTTCAAAGAGAACTATGATTGATGGGTGAATATGTAATGGGGAAAATATCTTGCTGCTTCCTCATGTCTAATTCCCACTGCTTTTGCAGGCTGTATCCCAAAGCACTGCTGGGAATAAACAAGCGAGTTTCCTTTCTTGGACATCTTGATGCTTATGAGATGGACAGTTCAATGTGAAATCAGTTCATGCTCATTAAGTGATGATTTGTCATTTGTATACAAAGGTACATAAGCAGAGCTTCCCAAATAATCAGAATTAATAAAGACTCATTGTTAATGGGGGAAAATATGGCTTCCAGCGATCAGACCTACAGTGGGGGGAGATCGATATGTCCTATACAGTCCTCCTAATGTCACTGAAAGTGGGTCGTCTTTCATTCCTGTTGTGGCTAGCTCCACAATGAGGTCACTAACATCCTCCTTGCAGAATGCCAGGTGGGTATTTAAATAGTTTTTGCCAGTGCAGAAAGTCATTGAGATGTAAAGGATAGATTTGTTGCATTTTGCATTTTTTTGCGTGCTTGAGACTTCTGTCACGCTGGACAATATTTTCTGTGTTGGGCTTTGGGAAAACCTACTCTGAATTTAGGAATGAACATTTTAGGACCAAAAGGGCTGCTTGCAATAAATTAGTAAGTGCAGACTGCTTCTAACTCGGAAGAGTGTATTTAGCATGTATTTGCATGGTGCCTATCCCACTGGAAGGCTTGGTTGTGTACATCTTCTACAGGGGATGGCATCAGAATGAATGAGTGAAATGTCTGAATAGCTGAGTGAGTGGTAGAAGATGGAACCCAGAAGTACAGGCATGACACAAATGAAAACTTTCTTGATGTTCATCTAGAATAGTTTGTTGGGTATTTTTTGAGGGCGGTTGGTTGATTGGTTCTTTCTTGCTAAAAGGAACAAATTTTTATAAATTCTGCCCAAATCATTACATCTTCCATTACTCGAGAAGAAATGTCAAGACCTTATGAATAAGTGAAAAAATATACCAGTGGCAGGAAGGATCTATTAAGTGTTTTTTTCCACCCACATTCTGATTTCACTGTTTCTGCAGTGAGTATTTGGCCATGCAATTTCTTTTTAACCTTCAGATTCATTGAGTGCCAATGATTAGTTGTAAAGCAAAAAAATCTTCAGATGCCTAGATAGCGTTCTGCAGATGTTATCCATTGTAGGTGACGCTGTCTTGAGGTTAACTACAAAATAATAAAAAACCCAACCTCAGAGAGCTCTTGGGAGTGGTAATGCAGTACAGAGCCTTTCACCCTGAGGTCAGCAGGTCAAACCCATTCCAGATCAGGAGTGACCAGCAGTTATTACATGTCTGCTTTCAGATTTGCAGAGAGGATTTGCAGTGTTGCTTTTATTAGTGCTRCTGGAAGGCCGTTCATGCACCTATATTGCAAAACCTGCTGATCTATGTCATTCTTCCTAGACAACATGGGAATGAATACTTTATAAATGTCCAGATATATGGGCTTATTTACAGTACAAAAGTCATCAGAGTTGTCATCATTTTCCCTTTTGTGGGCCAGCACAGTAGAAAGATCAAAGATGCAATTGACCGCAACTAAGGACTTTATTCTCTTACCTCTAGATGTGGCCTCTCAGGTCAAACTCAGAACACTAATAGCTCCCACCACAAAGCTAAGTCATTCTTCATGGGTATTTCACTAGAGATGTTTATCATCAAGAAGTGTCCAAGAATCTTAAATCAGTGCAAATAAAACTGCACGCAGATCGAAAGAACAAATGCAATAAATGGATTAAAAGAGAAAAGCAAGAAATAGCAATTAAAAAAAGAAAAAGAAAAAGCTGAGAATGTAAGAAAAACTCATCAGTCTCTGTAAATCTGTTAGGGGCAGTGCTGACACACACTCACCTTCCACAAGAAACATAGCTGCAGGCAGTACATTAGACATGTGGAAGGAGTACTGCATGAAGTCAAAGAAAATCTAAGCTTCTTTTCCTCTGCCATAAATCATAGTGCATGTTTTTTTTTTTTCCAAGGCAAGGTGAAAGATTGATTTTTGCACAGTGTAGGGCTGCATATATTAGCTTCTGATTTTCAAGGAAATGGCACCATTTCTGAATTATGTGACATGCATTATGTTGTCAGTTTCAACATGTGCAGTAATACCTAAATGTACTCCATCCTGTAACCCTGTTCTCTTCTCTTGTGCACCATCCCTTCTCCCTGATTGCTGCTTTTCAAGCAATTTCTTCTAAGCAGCTTTCCTTCTCGCTTTTCAACTGAAATTTGAGGCTGTGAAAGATATTAACTTCTCTGAGGCGGCAGATGAATGAAATCCACCCCCACCCCTGCCACAGATTTAGGAGGCCAAATGCTTTGGCCTCAGAGTATATCCACACCATGCAAAGCAATGCTATATAGATGTACTCAGGACGGCACTGGCATTCTAATAAGCGATGTAACTGGATCAGACTAATTAATCCATCTAGAAGCTAAGCATGATGTCGACTTTGCATCACAGCGAAATCTGGTTTGGGGGATTGTGCATTGCTCATTACCTACGGTAAAAAACACAGAAAGATAAGGGAGAAATGAGTCTGGAAGAACAAAAAAATAGAAGGGAATAACTGTAGAGGTGAGGATGTGAGTTTTAGGAGGAAAAGGAGAGGGACTGGAAGAGCACAGAGGACATGGAAATCCTAGGCTTCATTAAACCTTGAACAGGGGAGTCTATTGGGCCTTCTGCCATAAAACCGGTGGTGCTGATGGGCCACACTGTACGGTCAATTCCCTCTTTGGCAATATTACTGAGGGGCCCAGAACTGTAGCAATGTTGGCAGCTTTGTAACAACTTATACACTGGTGTTTGTGAGCTCTTCCTATAGCACATCTTGCCCAAATACTGAGCACAAACTTTCATTTGTTGTAACAGGAGAACAATGATGGAGTGGCTTTCTAAAGTAATTTCCATTGGAAAGTAAATAGAAACCATCTTTCTCCATCTCAAGAGTTAAAGTAATTCCCTTGAAGTCAGGGTGATCTAACAGTAGGGGCCTTGAGTCTACACCTAACCACCTGCCTTTATTAATTATTATCATCTATCATATCTAAGAGGATAGTCTCTACAGGCAAACTTCTTGTGTTGGGTACAGACTGATATGATTAATGGGAATCTCCAGCCCAAGCAGTGGAACTCTCCCAAGTTAATTTMATCCATTTCTCCACCTCTGCATAAACCCCACTTTAAGCCAAGCTTCACTATTGCCTGGAGTTTGCACGAGGCAATGGTCTGAAACATTTAGAGACTTTCAGGCGGTTTCATTCCAAGTTGGCTTTCTCTGAGTCCACATCAGTTGAGAGCTGGCTGTGCCACYGAGATGGTATAAAAAGAATTGTTCAATAGTAATCTATTTTCCTAGCTGATCTGAAGTGAATTGGGGTTCTTCAGATCTATTTTTTTCTCCAGATTAGTGGATCAGTCTCTGCCACAAAACTGGGCAGAATCCAGTGTGCAGGCACGGAGGAGCCTGGCACTCAACACTTAGTTTGAAATTTCTCTCTTCCTGCTTCCTGTCCCACCCAACCTGCAGCTCTGCTGAATCGGCTGTGTGAAAGCTGCCCCTTCTCTCAAGCTCTGCGAGCCAGTGCTGCCTCTTAAAATCTGGCAGAACAAAGTGGATATGCTTATACGCCCGTTTTGCTGCTCCAGCCTCAGCTTTGCTTTACCTCCCTCTTCTGCTGCTGAACGGCCAGTTCTTTAAAGAGCCTTTTAAATTGTGAATTTAAAGAAACACAGACAAGGTAGAAACAAGATTATGAGGTCACAGAGTTGAGGGGAATTGACCCCACCTGAGAATGAAGGAAATGTGAGCACAGAGTAGATGTGGTCTGTGCTCTGGAGCAGTGACCCTACCCTGTGAACTCTCTGACACAAGGCTGCCCAAGAGCACGCTGTTTAAGCTAATTTCACTTCCCAGCTCTTGGGTGCCAGTGCTATGAAGACGTACGTATTTTCTTACTGCATGTTACACAACTCACAGGTTCCCTGCTTTCTGATAGAGGGCTCCTATGTGTTCTAGTAAATGTGGGAAGCAAAATCTTTGTAAGACCTGCTTCTTTGTGGCTGTTTACTGTAATAGGTGTTTTTTGCTTAGAACTGGATCTGTACAGTGTGGCAATGGTTGTATTTGGTTGTTGTGTTGTGTTTGGTTTTYTTCCTGCGAGGCTTGGAAACAGAGCAAGGAATATTTAAATACCCCTTAGCAGGAAAACCTGATCTGCTTGGGTGAAAATCCCATGAAAGCGTTTCTGTTTACACAAAGGGGGGGCCAAGGGTAAGCCTTAATTTGTGTCTCAGCTAATGACAAAATTCATCTGAACTGAGAATTACATGTTAAGTGATGACTAGTTGCTGCGGTGACATTCTCCACAATAGTAAATTCTCCCCTAACTACCCATTGGATTAAACTCTTCACAAGGAGAAAAATTTAATTTAGGAGAAGTGCAATCCTCCAAGAAATTGAACTCATATTTTCCTTTGAAGCTTCATGAGATCTGCAGAAAGAAGGCCCTCTGAGCCCAACATGGAGAAGATATCATTGGAGAAATGAAAATTACTAGAAAACTACGTTGCATGGAGGTAGACTATGACGCTGCCATGTCTGTTCAAAGGCTTGCCCCCTATCCTAGGACTCTTTAAAAGGGAAGATATTCAATTAAATGAAGGTTACTGCTGTTATTCCAGTTATGCACTACTCTTCCCACTCTGATTACATTAATCTTGTTTCAGAAGGGGATTAGAGAAATTAATTCTTGATATACTGTAAGAGAAGAAATCTTGTGCTGTAGTTGAGGGCAGGGTGACCTGAAGAGTTCCTTCCCCCACCCAATAAACACGCTTCTTATGGTCAAAGGGAACTAAGTCTTGGGTGGATCCCAAACATGCAAATGGCAAACAACCCCCCAGCTCCTCAGGCTGGGCTCTCGGGAGTCTTTTGTGGTTTAAAAACAACAGAACTTGCTTCCCAGTTGCAGGCTTTGAGAGAGCATGTCTGTTTGTGATGGATTTCTCTGGACAACCCGAGATACCTACTACTAAATTTCTGTTCATGGATGGATACAGCTGGCATCTAGTGAGTGTATTTCAAGACTGTAAACTAACTATTTTACTGATACAGGTGTCCTTTTCAAAGCTTACCAGTTGTTTAAAAGACTTTCAGTTGTTTAAAAGACTTTCTTGGCTGTGGATTTGAGTAGGCAATATTATATCCTTCTCTACTGCTCTAGTTTATCTGGTAGTGACAGCTCCATTCCTCCTCACTGCAAATTGGTATACGTCCTCTCCTTTGCAAGGAAACTATCTGAGATGGTCCTTTTTGTGTCTTTGGGTGATCAGCTCTCCATCCTTCTCCCTTTTCCCAAACAAATATTTTTTCATACTTAAACTCTGAGTTGTTGTTTCTCTGCTCTACACTGATACTGAGGAACAGGGCTTTTCAGCTTGCAAGGATTTCCATTTTTTTTCCCTCTCCCCCCAAATATTTGGCTAAATTGGACCAGAAACTATTCTCCTTTTAATTCTTAATATACCAGAAGTTCCCCAGACCCTACAAGTGCTCTGGGAAATTATCATCTTTTTAGTTTCTGAGCAAATGGCAGCAGCACTGCTCAGAAGAGTATCATTTTACAGAGCAGCTTCTTTGGGGCTTTCCTGGTCCGCTGTCTGAAGGACAGACCCATTAACAGAAGGGCTACAGCCAAGGATCAGCACATCTAAGGTCTCCAGCCTCAGCAGAGACCCCCAGGAATCTGGGCAGATTTCCATTGGAAGCTTGCCTTGGAATCAATAAAATTTCATTAAACCCCTGCTGTGCCAAATGTAGCATATAAGGCTCAATGAAAAAAAATTTCGCTGGCTYTCATAATTTTCCCAATACAATTCTCTGGCCCATACTTTCTATTTCTACTGCCTCCTTGCCCGTCATAGTAAAATTAGCTATTGCAGACAACAGCTGTAAACAAAAGGACAGCTAAACTATTAGCCAAAGGCCACTAACTACTGCAGTGAACCAAAGTAATTCACAAATAACTCTGAAAAATTTATAGCTCAAACAGATTTTACTATAGTTGTCAGCTATCTGTTGTAGATTTCTCTGTACTACTTTTTTTAGGATATATCAGCCTATACCAGTTTTCCTTTTGTGACTTTTAGTGCTAGAAGGGGTTGTGGAATATGCTGTCTTCAAAATATGGCTACTACTTTGGGAGATCCCATCACAGTCCCTATTTTTGTCAGCAACATTAGTCAAACCAATAGAGCTGCAAATATTAATAGCAGAAATACAGTTCTAGAAGGCTGGAAAAGATATGAGAAAGAGCAATATTGGTCTGAATCTAGAGAACATTCTTTACAAAGCAGAGAGAAAGGGTTGGCTCTTCTCTGAAATCTTTTCCCAAAATAGATGACTTGATCTATAAGCTATCTAAACTTTCTTTTTGATTAACTACACAGAATAACTGCTTTATTCTACACCACCACCACCACCAAAAACCCTTGCTAGATCCCACGATTGGAAGCTGCAGCTTGTCAAATTCAGTCTAAAAAGAAAATGCATAACTTCAGTTTTGCAAGTAACTGCAGAACTGGAATAATGTACCTGAAAGCATTGGGAATTGTCTCTGGTTTGCTGTCTAGATGTAAGGATTTGTATCTTGCAATGGTTTTTTTTGCAGCTCAAAAATTGTAATTGTAGTGCAAGAATTCTTGAGTGACATGGGATTTTTGYTGGGCTGGTGCTTTGTAGAGGGGGCAGATTAGAACAGTCTCTTCTAAATTGAAGATTTAAAGTCTATGAAATGTTTGCAGCACCCAGGTTATGCAAGCTATTTCATGCTTACATATACCAAAGCCCTGGGGAAATTCAGTCCTAACATTTCCTTACCTATTTACTTAGAGGAACACCACGATCACACCAAGAGAGGTATACAGGAATAAAATAATAAAGAAGGTACAATGCATAAAAAGAAGCTGTAATTAATTTCCCTTTGAGTTTAACTGAATAAAAGCAGTGAATAATTTTATTTTTACTAGTAGATTTTTTACAAATAGACTTAAAATATTTCTCTTTAGATTTGTGGCTCCAACAGCTGCAGCTGAAACCAGCAATCAGCAAAGCCCCTTGTTTTTATTGGAGCTGAAGTGGCTTGTTGAAAATGGATTGGATTACGGAGATCAATCAGCAGCAGGTCAAGGATGCAGAGGGAACTCTGCCAGTGCAGCGGGCTGCCAGGAGCAGCGAAAATCCTTGGGCTAGTGGCAAGTCCTAATGTACTGGAAAATCCATTGTTTTACAAAGGGCTTTGGAGATAGGGAGTAGATCGAGTTGCAGAAGAATGCAAAAATAACAATAATTCTCTCCCAAGTTCCTTTTGTTCCTTTGCACATGACTGAAAGGAAAACAAACTCCATGGAGATGCTGCCTGAGTGTATGTCTAGCCAGTGCCAGGAGGTGATCAGAAATAGGACAGATGCTAAAGCATGATCTTCCCTGAGTCATAATTTAGGAAATGGAACATTTCTGAATTTCAATAGCAGTCATATTAGAAATTTGAAAGCTGCCGTATAGTTCTGTCCTGTGCGGTTCTTGATTATCCCAGAATGGTGATGATTGCTGTTGCTTTCCATTAAATTAGAGTTGAATAATCTTGTCATTGTTCTGGAGATGGTCAGTTCTCAAAGTATTAAGCCTTGGTTAATGTCAGGATGAGCTGACACCCCTTTGTGTCCCCAGTTACACAGCAGATTCATTACACAACTTGCTGGGAATATTACTAAATAGACTAAAAACAAAGTAATAACTTCCGCGTTTAACTCATTTAGACTTCAGTGATGGTTCGCTACTTGTCATTTATGAATTAGTCCCCTCATTCAGTTGGAGCTGTCTCATAGCCATCCGAAGTCTGAAACCGCAGATGGCAGAGAGATGGTCATGAATCCTGCCTGGCCTTGTTGACACAGGAATCAGAGTTTCTAGAAGACAGACGGGCATTTGCTGATCTACGCTCATGAGCATTTGGGAATATCGACCTCCAGCTGGATGCTGAATAGAACAGTAGTTCACAATTCAAAGAAATGTTTGCAGTGTGTGGCTTGTTCTCTTGAACTCTAGTCACATGGCGAGGTAACACAGATGTTTTCCTCAAATATCGCCATTATTAAAAACAGGTAGCTCTGCTAGAAGCACAGGGGAGGAATGGATCTATCTGATGACAACATCTATTCCTGTGTCAGTGGCAGGATATGGTTCCCATGAGACCGTGTGTCAGATATTAAACTGATACTACGCTTGAACTTAGCCAAACGTCTGGCATGAAAGGGTTAGAAAATCCACTTCACGAGCAGAGTTTATAACAATAATAAAAGTTCTCCAAACTTGGGAGTCTAATGAAAATCCACATAACAGTCCAAGAAAAGCAAAACAGTGGAAAAAGTGAGGCATTTGAATATTCTCCCTCTTTCTGTGTTGGGCTCTGGTACCCTTGGTGGGACTGACTCTTAGGTGTTGAAGAGCTACAGTTCCCCTCAGAGGAATGTACTCCTCATCTGCTTGCAAGAGACCAGATTTTACATATTGTAAAATCAGGCAGAGAAGAGGAAGTTTCAGAGATTTGTTAATTCTGATTTGAAATAGCAAATTCTTTGTGAGAGAATTTGGGGAGTAAGTTTTTTTGGGACAAATGGAAGTATTTTATTCTGAGGAAATCAGCATGTCTGATTTCAGTGCTGACTCTTAGAACTTTGTGGGATGCAAGATTTTAAAAATGTCAAAACAACATGGTACTTTGAAAGGAAGATGTGAAATGTTTCTTTCTCAAACTTGAAGGCTTCTGAACATATCCCTCTCTAGAATAAAGTGCCAGCAAAATGGAAGACAGTTTTTCCTTCTTTTCCTTATTTTTTCCACCACTTTTCTCTACTGCTTGTTATTCTATATTTGGGACATAGATGTTAAATGATTTGCGAAAGGAATGTCTATTTCTAGTTGCTCAGTGGAATGCCTGAAACACTTTTAAACATTTTTGGATAGTATGATAATATAATGAAGTTCAGAGATCTTGGGATATTAGGGTTAAAGTGGAGGGGATTATTTCTGTTTCATGTAATGTCAATTTTCCAAGGTCGTGATATCAGTGTCTCTCCCAAAGCATAAAATATACACAAATAGGTAAAAGGGCTATGTTCTGTTGCTTGTTAGGCTGAGGATAACCATAAAATTGTTCTTTTCCAAAGTTTTGTGGTAATGCTGCCAGGAAGAAGGGCGCTATAAGGGAGCTGTATCCCCTTTTTTGGAGGACTGTCTCTCAGACCATATTTCATTTGAACTGCTTTCTCATCCCAAATGCTCAGGGGCATCTTCTGGAAGGAGGCACACTTCCAGATGGTGAAGTACCTCACATATCTTCCTACAATACAGTGCACAAACAGGGAACTTCTGCCTGCTGCCAGGACTGGCTGTTCATTTATTTTTCACATTCATAATACACTGTGGGCATCACTGGCTGTCARAGAATATACCAGGACCTCCCAGGTCAAAGCAAAAATCTCTGCTACTTGAGCTGGCAAAAGTGCTAAATTGTTATCCTTAGGTAAGGAGTCAGGAATACACAGCATGTTCTATTTTAGGCCCTGAGTGAGCCATCTCTAAGTATGCATGTAAACTGCCAAACCCTGTTTACACCTGCTGATGCAAAAGCATCATGTACCTGTATCCCATTTAGAAAGCTGTAACCAGTGTATGTGAATTTCATCAGTTAATAGTCCCTTTGCATTTCAGGCCTAAACAGCTGAACAGCAGAGTGATTTAGCCATCCTTCTGCAAGAGTCTGTGAACATGTAATACCCATATACATATTATTTTAATTTTGCAAAAAACCCCCACTTTATGTTGAAAGATTTAATTCGTGCAGCAAGGCTTCGAACGGAAACATAGCTTGCCTATGTGTGGTAGGACGAATAGCATTTTAAGTGACTCTTCAATGGCTCCCATGACATCCTCTTAAACAATCAGAGGCACAATAAACTGGTGATTTAGATGAAGAAGCTGCTTGGTGGAGAAATAGATCAATAGAATTTAATGGAAAAAGTCACTAATTTTTCCTCCAGAGTAAACACTGATGATGTGACTGGAAACTCAATAGTTCCTATATTGGATTCTCAAGCATCTGACATGTTCACGTGCAAGATATTATTCATCTTTGCTCTGACAAGGATCTTCCTTTCTGCATTTCCCCCATCTCTCCTAGGAATCAGGTTTGGCTAGCAGGCATCTACCTAACTTGTATTTCATATTTATCTTGCTCCAAAGCAAGACTCAGCTTTGTTTACAGCGGCCAATTGATAAAACATGTTTACCAGTGCCTTTGCCAAAGAATAAAGACCCTGGAGATTTCATGATGGTGGAGACTTTGTGTGATAATTAGGGGTTTGCCCACTTTTTTCCACATCTTTCCCTAGGCGATGGAAGCCTCTGAGTTTTCAAAGAGAATGAAAATAAATAGACAACTATGTCTATGTCTTTGCACTACTCTCTACTCAGTCCTCTTGCAATTTATCCTGCCAGCTCTCCAGAGCTCCTGACGCTTTCCCCTTTATCTGCACAAGCTCTGGGGATTTTCTGGGGCTGTTTGTTGAGTCACATCACTTGGCGGTATGCACTGCCCATGTTACGCCAGAAGGATGTAAATCCCTCATGCTCTTGCCTGGACAACAATGTTCTTTGCAGCTACTTTTAACAGTAAAACAGCAACAACACAGGCAAAGTGTAGATAGCTTCAGCTGGCTGCCTGTGTCTGTGCCAGATGTGGCTTATGCATCTGTACAGTCATTTTGGTGCACTTGGGGCTTCACTGAGCCTGAGACTCCTCCATCCACCTCCCATGCTCTGCCCAGCACCGATAAGGCAAGCAGTCACTTCAGGATCGCCTCCTTCTTGCAGCAAACCTACATGCCAGATGGGAGGAGATCTTTGTGTCCCAAAGGACATGATGCTGCACTTCTTGTAACAGTTGCTGGAGGGGAGAACAGCCTCTGCTGTTTGCCCTTTGGGATTTAACAGATATATCAGTCAATCTATTTATGTTTTTAGGAGTTCAGCCTAGCGTGAATTTGGCTGCTAAATTTCTGTAGAAGCCATGAACAAGCACACGGGGAATCTGCATGTTGCTCTGGATCTGAGTAATATTCCACATCTGTAGGGAACTCAGAGACCCTGTGTCCTTAGCAGGATTTACTACATGACAGGCTGAAACATGAGAAAAGTAGATTGTCTGTGTTTGCCCTGCAAGGCTGAAAGAGAGCTCAAGAGGGGTGGTAAATATGCTCAGCTGTGATCTGTGTGCTCTTCATTGCACTGTTGAGTGCTGGTCTGGCTGCAGCATGGGCTCAAAGCAGCCACAGCTGCGTGAAAGCTGCTGGGTCTGGGCTGTCTCCTTTAAGCTTGCTCTAAGGTGCTAAGGTCTTTTCTGGAGAGCTCTGCAGCTCAGGCTGCATCCTGAGTTCATGGCTGGTGAGAACTGGTTTGAGCCTGTGTTTGCAGATTCTGGATGCACCTCCATGTGTGTCACATGGAGGGTGTGAAAAACTTTTAATATTTCTATGTGGGGAAACCTGTTCTGTTCAGCAGAGCTACCCTGGACATTTTTGATATTAAGAGAAAGCTGAGATCCCCGCCCGCAGCCTACTGGAGTACTTGGGAGTGCAGTCCTAGGCAATGCATGCTGATAGTCGTTGGGAAGGCCAGTGCAGAAAACTAGAGCTGATAATAGCCTACAGAGGGTGGAAGCAAGGACAGGTAGCCTGGGAGGAATACAGAGAAATTGTCCGAGCAGCCAGGGATCACGTTAGGAAAGCTAAAGCCCTGATAGAATTAAATCTGGCCAGGGACATCAAGGGCAACAAGAAAAGCTTCTRTAGGTACGTTGGTGATAAAAAGAAGACTAAGGAAAATGTGGGCCCTCTCTGGAAGGAAATGGGAGACCTGGTTACCCAGGATTTGGAGAAGGCTGAGGTACTCAATGACTTTTTTGCCTCAGTCTTCACCTGCAAGTGCTCAAGCCACACCACCCAAGTTGCAGAAGGCAAAGGCAGGGACTGGGAGAATGAAGAACTGCCCACTGTAGGGGAAGATCAGGTTTGAGACCATCTAAGGAACCTGAAGGTGCACAAGTCCATGGGACCTGATAAGATGCATCCGCAGGTCCTGAGGGAACTGGTGGATGAAGTTGCTAAGCCACTATCCACTACCCACTATCCATCGTATTTGAGAAGTCATGGCAGTCCAGTGAAGTTCCTACAGACTGGAAAAGGGGAAACATAACCCCCATTTTTAAAAAGGGAAAAAAGGAAGACCTGGGGAACTACAGCCCAGTCAGTCTCACCTCTGTGCCCGGCAAGATCATAGAGCAGATCCTCCTGGAAGCTATGCTAAGGCACATGGAAAATAAGGAGGTGATTGGTGACAGCCAACATGTCTTCACTAAGGGCAAATTGTGCCTGACAAATCTGGTGGCCTTCTACAACGGGGTTACAGCGTTGGTGGATAAGGGAAGAGCAACTGACGTCATCTACCTGGACTTGTGCAAAGCATTTGACATCATTGTCCCACATGACATCCTTGTCTCTAAAATGGAGAGACATGGATTTGATGGATGGACCACTCGGTGGATAAGGAATTGGCTGGATGGTCGCACTCAAAGAGTTGCGGTCAATGGCTCAATGTCCAAGTGGAGACCAGTGACAAGTGGCGTTCCTCAGGGGTCGGTATTGGGACCGGTGCTGTTTAACATCTTCGTTGGCGACATGGACAGTGGGATTGAGTGCACCCTCAGCAAGTCTGCCGACGACACCAAGCTGTGTGGTGTGGTTGACACGCTGGAGGGATGGGATGCCATCCAGAGGGACCTTGACAGGCTTGAGAGGTGGGCCTGTGTGAACCTCATGAAGTTCAACAAGGCCAAGTGCAAGGTCCTGCACATGGGTCAGGGCAATCCCAAGCACAAATACAGGCTGGGCAGAGAATGGATTGAGAGCAGCCCTGAGGAGAAGGACTTGGGGGTGTTGGTTGATGAGAAGCTCAACATGAGCCGGCAATGTGCGCTTGCAGTCCAGAAGGCCAACCGTACCCTGGGCTGCATCAACAGAAGCGTGACCAGCAGGTTGAGGGAGGTGATTCTCCCCCTCTACTCCTCTCTCGTGAGACCCCACCTGGAGTACTGCATTCAGCTCTGGGGCCTCCAACATAAGGACATGGACCTGTTGGAGCGAGTCCAGAGGAGGGCCACAAAGATGATCAGAGGGCTGGAGCACCTCTCCTACAAAGACAGGCTGAGAGAGTTGGGGTTGTTCAGCCTGGAGAAGAGAAGGCTCCGGGAAAACCTTATAGCAGCCTTCCAGTACCTGAAGGGGGCCTACAAGAAAACTGGAGAGGGACTTTTTAGCAGGGCATGTAGTGATAGGACAAGGGGTAATGGCTTTAAACTGAAAGAGGGTAGATTTAGATTAGATGTAAGGAAGAAATTCTTCACTGTGAGGGTGGTGAGGCACTGGAACACATCGCCCAGAGAAGTTGTGGATGCCCCATTCCTGGAAGTGTTCAAGGCCAAGTTGGATGGGGCTTTGAGCAACCTCATCTAGTGGAAGGTGTCCCTGCCCATGGGAGGGGGGTTGGAACTAGATGATCTTTAAGGTCCCTTCCAACCCAAACCATCCTATGATTCTATGATTCTATGAATCGAAGCTGGAAAATGGCATTGCAGCACAGAAGAGTTGTGAGAGAAAAGGGTGACTTARAGGTCAGTAACAAATAGTGCCCAGATCTCTCCAGGTAGCAAGGCTATGTGTACAGCCAGGCATCAGCCTGCACCTAAGCAGAATTTGGTGAATTGCTTCCATTTTATGACATGAAAATCAAGCTAGGAGCACAGAGAAGGCATAAAACTGGATCTGGTTAAAGGCTCAGTCCTTTTCCATTTTTTTCCCTTGAAAAATTAAAGGCATTTAGTTAATAAGGTCAGTGTTGGGATGGTCACACAGGAGCTGAGGATCTGAGTTCAGTTTGTAGTCCTACCCTGAACGGAGCATCTGCAGCAGGAATGACAAGACTTTTGTTGCTGTTCCCTGCAAAAGAGCTTTGCTGGTTCCTTTTCACTCGGCAGCTAAGGGACCTCTGAGGTTCCAGGATTTTACATTTTAAGATGTATGTTTTAACTGCTCACTCATACAAAGCACAAACCTGGCTGGAAAGAAAAACATTGCAATCTATTATTTGTTTTGTTAATTGATTCAGATGGCCAGCAGAGAATTCATGTATGGGGAGAACCAATCTAAATCACTTTTATGAGCAGAGATAGTCGGCAGGGAATTTTGTTTTTACTGTGCTGCAGTTGGATATTTGGTATCAGGCTTCCTAAATGGACTTAATCTCAAGATTATAGTTCTCTATGGAGCCATTGGGGTCGCTTTGTAATTACCCAGCTTTCCACACTTTAGGTGATGAGAAGGACATGCATGGGAACGACATTCTTTTACTCATTTCATTATAGGAGGGACCTTTCCAGAAATGGAGGAGGTGCCAGTTTGCAAGGACTGGGGTGAGGAAGAAAGACCAAAACACACACATCCATGCATTTTTAGAAGTTCTAATAATTATCCCTGGGAACAGTATATATGCACTCTGAAGTTGTGTTTCTTGTGGATATATCACTGTGATCTGGTTGGATTAATTACAACCGTGACTTCCTCATTTAAAACTATCACTGCTAAGCCATGGACAGGAGGGCTAGAACAGATAGCAAATTTTTAGCTGACTGTGATCAGCTAGACTCAAAATTTATCCCTGGGAAAGGATGCCAGCAAGTTAGACTGCACCCAGAAGGAACATCTAGACATCAGCTTTGCAATCTAGCTTTATTTCTGTGTCTTAGAAACTTTGCTGCATCCTGAAGTAGTCTTTAGGAAAAAAACAAAAAAACCCACCAGAAAAACAAAATRCAAACCTGAAATAACAGTGGAAAAATCAAAGCAGAGTTTGGATCATAGTTTCCAGCAAAACATGCAAACAACATGGAAGTTCAGTGATACAGGCAGAAGTTGACAGGAGATAAACCCTTTTAGCCCCACAAGTCAGATGGAAACTGCATATGGAGTAATTTTAAGGATCTAGCTCTCTAAATGCTCAGGATTCCTTTCCTTTTCATTTTCTTGGGTCCCATGATGTCCATGAATGTGAGAAACGGTTAGGGAGGCTGTAAGCCGCAGCACCAGTGATCTTAGATTTGCTTTCACATGGACCAAAATAGACCAAGGAAAAGAACTAAACAAACTTGCCCTTCCCAGAAGTAGGGAGGCTCCTCCTTGATGTTTAACAGCAGCTCTCCATGTTTTGTTAGCAGTGTGTATGGGCATCATATAACTGAACTGTCTGGGAGTTTAATTGGATGAGGAAAAAAGCACAGGAACTGAAGGTGGTGGGTGATCTATCAGCCTGCTTCTGCCCTGTATCATTCACCTGGCTGTATACACACAGTTCTCAAGGATAAACATCTTAAAAAGGGTTTGGGCACATTAGCAGGGGAGAAGTTCAGCACAGACTGTTAAACATGATTTGTCYGAAGGCAACTCTTGCTTAAGAAGACCATGAACTGCTGCTTACTGAGAGCTTGAAGGGTAGAGGGGAAACTACAACCGTTGCCTTTTTCTGCTTCTTTGCACACTGGCTACTGGCTGCTCTAAAAGGCAGCGTACTGGACCAAAGGACCTCTTTTTATGACTCGGTATAGCTGCTCATGTCCTCTGTATTTGGCCTTTGTAAGATTTTCTGGCAGACTTAGGAGGTTGATCTTTTGAGGAAGACAGCATATATGGGTATGTTGCTGCTTATTTAACAAGGCATTCATATCAGGAAGAAGAAAAAAATTCTCAATTAATTTCATTGTAATGTTTTCTAAGTGAAGCTTTTCTGTTGTTGACTCTGAATACTTTCGAATTAAATTTGTCTGAGTTGAATATTAGAAAAATTAATATGGAAAAAAATTGATGTCTGAGATGGATTACATCATTGTTCATTGTGAGCCTTCTCAACAAAATTAAAAAAGCAGTTAGCACTCTCTCCTCTTCTATGTGCATATGTAATATTCAGGTAGTATATGTAATATAATTAAACGTATTCATAGAAGTTTATCTGTTAATATATATTAAAACATATTATGGATGTTACATGTTAAAAATATATGTATTTACATGGTTAGATAAATCAAAATGTTAACTGCATGGTTTAGTCCTGTGTGAAGAGTGTCCTTGAACTAGATAGAACTTCAGACTGTGCAAGTGCATGTAACTGCATGGCTTTCTCTGATTTTACACTGCAGGTGTTACTATACTTCTGATGAGTGATATGTATTTTTGGAGTGAGGGTTTCTGAGTTTTATCCTTATCGGTGACTCTGAAGTTTGTGCAACTGTGAAATTGCTGAAAAATTAAAATCACCATTGCTGGAATGTAACCTCATAGTCCAAATCAAGATATCTCTTTCAGGACCTCACTCGAAAGGCAAGCAGTACTCAGTTTCTCCCAGGAGACTGAAACAGAAACAAGTAACCAAAGGAGATGGAAGTTACCGCTGCCAGTTTTCAGAGGGGTGGCGCTCAAGTTGGTGTGTATATGGTATATTCCCATTGAGTTGTGGAGGAGAGCTCCACAGAAGGCTATTAAACTTGCTGGTTAAAATGCAACCTCTCCAGTAAGTCTGTAAACTAAGAACTGAGAGGCAACGTGAGGGGAAGGATTACTCTATACTTGCMCTATTACACTCTTCGCTAAAAATCCACTGCTGACTACTGCCAGACGCATCTTGTGCTAGATGGACCTTTGGTTTGACCCAGTATGGTTGTCTCTGTGTTCTGCTGCGATCTATGAAAAGCATGATT
Organism: Phoebastria nigripes; assembly: GCA_035582835.1. Taxonomy (NCBI): domain Eukaryota; kingdom Metazoa; phylum Chordata; class Aves; order Procellariiformes; family Diomedeidae; genus Phoebastria; species Phoebastria nigripes. The sequence continues at coordinate 675,205 of JAYKAV010003376.1, forward strand.
ACAAGTGAGGTAGCGTTGTTACTAAACAGTTCTTGGAATGGCAAGCCTGTCAGCAATTTTTAGAGCAAAATTTTTACAGAAAYCTTTTGAGTTTTGTTCTGTTTTGTAAGAAAATTAGTCCCCAGGTCAGTCTGCGAGGTCACTCAATCACTCAGCACTTCGATGCAGATAGCCTTCCAGAACACATTGCGAAAAGCACTAGCAGAAAGCTGGCTATTCGTTCGTGTTTCACACCTCCTTAATTACCCACCTGTGTTCCCTTTTATTATCAAAGCTTGAATAGGATTGCTCATAAAACAGAGACCGAAAGGAAATTGCTGGTTTGCTCAGATTGCATCAGCAGCGTAAAATGGAATCATTTAATACCTGAACACTCTGCCCCTTTCATTTTCATTTTCATTTTCCTTTGTTCCTTCCATGCCACTATGAATCCTGCCCACCCAACACCTATGATACACTGAGAAGCACACACCTATTAGGGAAAGGGAGACATAATTTTACAGTTGTATACCTTTTTTTCCCAGTCTAACACCTAGATTTCACACAAATCGCCATTTCAGTCCACTGAGTTACTGGAAAAGTAGTGTCAGGTCTCCTCAGCTATAAGGAACTGCTCACATATCTATTTCCAGTCAARCTGCTCTATGAGAGGTATTTGAACAAACCAACAGCTTGGATTAGGAGATGTGTAGAGTGTCCAGTCTGTCCCGGTAACGAGTGGCTTCATTCTTACCAGTTCATTTCTAGAAGCGGAAGAGTTTCTAAGGCGTGTAGAGTTTTTAACCAGTATGTAGCGTATCTGTAACCTGGGTGTGTGAATGCATGCAATCCAATCCTATATGGCTTCTTACATTACAAAACCTGGTGCAGTTTTATAACCCAAGTATGTAGGAATGAAATGATGGATATTTTCCCACAGCTCGGGGGATTTGGATGCTTGTCTTCCCTGATCTCGAGGATTCGCTTTGTGTTGCTTTCACTCATCATGTTTTCCATTTACATTTATCCAGAACTGGCTTTGGCTAGTCTGACCTTTTGGTATCTTCACTAAGGGCAAAACCTTGACATTATGGAGAACTTGTTTCATTATCTAAGTCTGTGTTAGTTTAAAACAGATTGTGCCATAAGCATCACTTCCAATGACATCCTATGAATTTGTGCTTTAAGGGTGGCACACTAATGTGTTTTTTCCAATGGGTAAAGTGGAAATATCCATGCAGTCCTTCTATGAGTGATTTGCCTCTACCCAGTGACCTCTGTTCAAGAAATAGGCAAAACCATATTTTTTCATTCTTCCACATCTGTGCTAAATTTGCTTGGAAGAAGCAGACAGACTTAAAAATTATTGGGAAATACTATCATGTATTTCATGTCATGTACAGAGACACAAACAGGACAGGCTCACGAGTTTCATTTCCTTGCGAAACTAATCTAAAAGTAAATCCTTCTGACATTTTTGTTGGGTTTTCCTTTACCCAGCTCCCCTTCTGAAGGTGGTGCTTCAGTTATTCCATGTTAGTTTGGAAGTGCAGTCAGTGATGCCTTCTTGTTTCCTGACCTCAGTTTTCACCAAGTTTATCTCCTAGTTCTGTGAGAGCTGTATGTTGACAGCACACTTGCCCACCTCACCCAGACCCTTTTATCATGCCGTTCCCCTTCTTCACACCAGAATGTTGCTCTCATTCCTATTTTCCCCAGGAGCTACAGGTCCTAACTTTCACATTTCTTCCAAGTAGCAGAACATACGTGGTTTCTGTGTATGATGGAGGGAGACGCAAAAGATACTAGAGATATAAAAATATCTTTTTTTAATATTTCTTAATCCATGCCTCTGCCAAACATAGTGCAGCAGAAACAGCAGCATGATCTCACCATCTCTGTCTATGACAGGACAGCAACAGTTACCTTTAGGGTGTAATAGTTGTTCATGAGTCTAGCTCCGGATGTTAAATCAGGGTCAGCTTCAATGCCAAGTAGTTCCTCTTGCGATGGCTCCTCCAACAATGGGCTTTGGAGAAATTTCCCCCAGAGGGACAGGAAATGGAAGTTTTTCTTCAAAAAAAAAGAAGAAGAAAAGACAAACAAACCATGCTTTACTGGCACAGTAAGTGATGAGCTTGAAGCTAGTCTGTGGCAGTGACAGGGTTTTGCCTACTTTGCTTTTTGCTCCTGTTCTTCTTGCCCAGTCGGTTGCACCTAGTAGCAGGTCAGGAAGGGAACGTAGAGGTTCAGGCTGTGCCTTCACTAGAAGAAAACACCATGTTCCTTCTTGGGGCTCACTGTCATGAGGCACGTGGCCTGAGGTGAAAACCTAGTGGAGACAAGTTTGTTGTGTGAACAAGTGTGAGCAGGCCACAATAAAGGTTATGGGGAGAAGCCAACATTTACCTCTCACCACATACTTTTACTACTGCCGCTCTATCTTCACTGGCTTGTCATTTTACTTCCCATACTGGCAAACTCAAAAAGATGTATGCCTCTTCCCTCAGTGAAAAAAAGCCTCCGTGGCTTTGAGAAAACTCTTGTGCAACATAAATCCTTGCAATTCTGCCCTTTGCTATTACTTTTGCTATGGGTAAAGCCAATGCTTTTCCTTCTCAGCTGAGGGCCTTGCAAAATTACTTGAGGTGCAACCTAAGAGCTGAAAATGGCGACTGTTTTCCAGCGCAATGACATAAATGCCAAAATACATCTGTCTAGGTGGCAGCAGATCCAAAAGAGGTGAACTCTCTTAACTCTCCTTTCAGGTACAGGAGCAAAGGGGCAAAAGTCAGAGCGGCGTCTGGCAAACTGCGAAGGACAAAGCTCTGGTAATGGAGGGTGGAGATAAGAATCTGACTGTATGCAGGTTTTGGCAGGTTTGTGTCATTTTATCCATGCAGGGTGAAGGAAGAAAATCACAAAGGGGAYATGCAGCAACAGGGAAAAACTGTTTTCTCTTTCAGACTCTTCCTGTGCTATTCTTCTTGTCCATTTTAACCTCCCACTTTCATGAAACAAAAATGATGGAAACAGATAAGAAGTTACTTCAATTAACGCTGATTCTTTCTTCCCCTTAAAGAGGAATCCAGGAAGCTCTCCACAGCCTTCCTTCTCTCTTTGAAGTGTTGACTTATCATTCTCCTCCCATTAAAATATAATGGGCTAGCAGTGGGTGTGCTGGGATTTGACACCCAGTGGGGAACCGCACCTAATCCTACATGATCACCTGATCCGGTTTGGCTTATTTTCGCAAGTCACTGACCCCAGCTTCACTATTTAAAGCAGAAGAGGGGGAGGACCAGAGAATTATTGTAGAGGACTTAGCCCAAGCCAGCCAGTCTCCGCATAGGTGTCACAGAAGAGGGTTTCGAATACGGCCACGTAAGCAGACGCCTGCAGGAGGGACTGCCTACAGACCCTCCATAAGGAGGAGAGGGAGGGAGGATTTTATCAGGTGTCTGGGTGCATTTGATCACACGGTGCTCCGGATACTGCCTTTATCTTCCCAACGCAGTGAGTTGCGGTGACTCACCAGTCACTTAATGGAGTAGAAACAGCTTACGGGTCATGGCAACAAACAAAGAAGGAAGGGAGCCGGAGAGACAGAAGACATCTGCTCTAACACCACCGGCCTTAAGTCTGTCTCTGGGCTGCATGCACAGCGCCTTGGGTCTGGCCATGTCAGCCCTGTAGGTAGCAGAGATTTGGCAGAGCTGCCATGAAGCTGGGGGTGTGGGAGGGAAGGATATGGAGGGAAGATGGGCTTTATGCTTTCATGAATGGCTGTGTCTTCCTTAGGAGGCAGACAGCTGATACTGCCTCTAGAAACTTTCCTATTTCCCAAAGAAAGTGTCTCGAACGATCTTGTCTGATTGTTTTTCCATCTGAGCTATGAACAACACCTGAGCAGGGATTCACCTTCAGTTTCAGACTTCTCTTTCTTCACCAGTGAACTGGGGTTGTCATACCATGCACAGATGCACTCTGTGCATCTCTTTTCTGACATGACAAAACTAATCATATCACAGTGCTCACAAAGGGCAGTCCTATAAGTGCCTCCTGTAGAAAGGAAGGCTGCTCCTTCTTTTGACCTATGTGATGGGCAATGTGTTTTACAGCCCCATCTAGGGGAACAAATCTCAACTATTACACAGGAGAAAATCTGCACAGGCACACATCTGCTTCACCGCTTGTGACCTGCTGGCTGCCTTGTCACATCATCCAGACACTTGTTCTGGTGGCTGCAAAAGGCTCAGATAGGGCTGGGACTGAAGTTGTTCCCTGGAAGGGTGAGAGTAAGAATGAAGAAGATATGAGGATTTTTGGAGCAATGGCTGTTTTCCCCTCTTCCCTCTTCTCCTGCTTTTGCTTAATTTTGCTGGCCTAGCCCTGGATGTTTGGGAACATTTTTTCCAGCTAAAATAGAATTAATTCATCTGAGCTGTAGATTAATAACTCCAGTCATTGCAGTCACTCGTCACTACTTGTTCACAAATGGCAAAAGGAAGGGCAGAGGCAGGTAATTGCAGGCATTTGGCATACCTGGGCTTTTCCCAGGCCTGTTTCTTCTCTCTTCTTTTCTCTCTTTGTCCAGTCAAAAACAAAGCTGTGCTGTTCACTCAACACGGCCTCGATTTTATGATTATGAAAACAGCAGCAGGCAGAAGGTTTCCAAGAAGAGCACAGTCGCGTGCACGCCTGCCTCGTATGTGAGATAATCTGTAATGATTTTGGCTTCTGACAGTGGCTGTCTGCAGTTGCAGAGATCAAAGTCCATAAAGAAACTGTACCTAAATACACAAGACTGACTGGTAAGTAACACCAACACCTCATGAAAATCAAAGTAAAATGTTTGGATTCTTCATTTTTTGCAGGACGTTTCATTTCAAAGTCAAACTAAGAAAACCAGAAGACAAAAGATAATGTGTACTTTGTGCTGGATCATAAGACTTGGTCAAAAAATGTAACTGAATTGAGGGAGGAAATTCCAACTGGTTCTAGCTAGCACGATTAAGGTGCACCAGCCTCCCTGGCCAGCCATAAACAAGGCATGACTAGCATTTGTACTGGGCTGCCTCTGGCTCCCCAATAGGAATGACCTGATATCTCGCACATCTCTGTTAACAGGAGACAGCTTTTCATAGCAATCCAGAGCAAGGCGCAAACTCGTGTCTCTCGAGATATGGCAAGACATTGGTATGACTCTTTCTCAGGAGCATTTTAGCTCCATGTCTGGGTTTTATTGTCGCTGCTCACCTCACTGTCCGGAACACAACATCCCAGGCTCCTCTTTACATTTTTTTTAACCAAAACTGAGAGGAACTTAAGTCCAAGCACAGTAACTTAGGCACATCAGCAGCCAGAACTGAGCTGGAAAATCAGATCCAAACACCATTTCTGTCAGGCTGACCTATGTTATTTTTATCTCTTTTAGTGGTTTCAGGGAAGTGCTTGCCACCTACAGGTTGTTTCTTGGTTGTTTATTAGTTGTGTTTTCTCCCTAATTAGTTTACTAAAGGTTTCTAAATGGAAGACTGACTACAAGTGACCATGAAATTTCATAACAAGTTTCTACAAAGTAACCATTTATGCCAAAGTCTTTAAAGCTTTCAGGAATTATTAATTTTTACACACATAATGGTGGATTTCCTAATAACTTCAGCTAACATGACATGATGAATAACAGGGAACTGAAATCATCAAGGAAGTAAATCTCTTATGGACTCAGACCAGTCTTTTTTTAGTTGAGTTCTGGTCCAGCTACAGAGAAAGTTTTGCTCTGTTGGTTGGGGTTTTTTTGAGTCCCACATAGTCTTCAAAGTAAGAGCATAGGTTCAGTTCTGGGTCTGAAAAGAAATAACAATTCAAATCAGTTTTCAATTTGGGTTTGGGTTTGATTCAAAGCTGTCAAGTATATTCACAGAGTGATTAAAACTGTTCCAACAGCTCTGGCCATGAGGAAGCTAAGGCAAACCCAGAGGACATGCAGATCTGGACAAGTACGCTTGTTATTAGCTAAATTTTTCTGTTAACTAAATGTTCGCACAGACCAAAGCCCCATTGTTTTAGGCAGGGCAAGAAACAGGTAGTAAGAAATTACCCTCGCCTGAAAAATCTTCCAGTCTATACACAAAGCTGGTACAAGATGAGAAAAAAGGAGTGATACCTTTTTTCTCAGATGAGGAACTGAGGCATGGAGAGGTGAAGTGACTTGGCAAAGACAGCGCAGGAAGGCTGTAGCAGAGCTGGGAGGTGCACCCGAGTGCTGTGAGCCCCTTGACGCAACCGCAGGCTGTCCTTCCTGCCTCACCCTCCACGTCTGCTCGGCTGGCTTRTACGGCACCCATTCAGATCTCCATAAAACAAGACAGAACAGTGACCCAAGCGGCTGGGGAAAAAGGGGAGAAAGAAAGCCCGTTTATTTTTCTTTCTGCTACTTTATCTCACTTCAATGGGAGCAGTTGAAAATGTCGAGGATAAATGAAAACAACTGTTGGGCATCAGTCCAAGTGGTTAACAAAGAACCCCAAACCCTTTTAAGTCCTACAACTAAAAGGTGCTGGCATAAAAAGAATAGCATTTTTCTTTGTAGAAATCATTTGTTGAACTCTCTAGTTCTGAATACGACTCCTTGTCTTCTCCCCCTTCACTTCCCCCACACTTTAAAAACAAATCACATAAAAAATTAATATCCCCCCCACACCTTATATGCCATATTAGATGTTTCCTGAGAAGCACTGTGTTGTCATCCACATCAGTCTAAGGTCCTGCCTTAGATGACATTTGTTGAAAACCCAGTATGAGGGTCCTCCTCACAAAATCATGTGTTACTTTGGAGCTGAGGTCGAATGCCAGGGCAGGTAACTATTTTCATCCTCGGCTGGACAGAGGATTTCCTGCTCTTTGTGGGTCTGTAGTGCATCCGAAAGCACCTGTCTGTCCCCGACAGGTAGGAATGCAGCACCAGGGAGGGAAGATGGGTGGGTTCAGTATGAAGTTTCTCCTGATAGCATGGTGAAAATGCTTTGGAAAATTAAATAAGAAGCCAAAGGAAAATGTTGGATTTTTGAAAGGAAATTGCCAATGCAATAAAGCAGAACAGACAATGAGAATAGGTTTAGTAACCCAGTAAAGAGGTGTAACTCTTACACAGTTACCTGTGTAACTTGGGCTGTAGAAGAGATTTGCTTGATGAGAGGGACTGTGCTTTCTGCAGAGCTGGGAGCATATTGGTGCCAGGGTAGAAGCATGCAGGGAAAATTTGGCCTTGAGGTTTTGATGCCTGCAGTGGGGAGATTTTTAAAATGAGGAGGCAGCTGTGAATTCTATCATCATCTTGGTCTACATGGCGAGGCTGAAGTTGTGTTTGTGCCTTCAATATTGTTTGAGGAAGGCAGTCTTTCACCTACCCTGTGGTTAGTACAGGTCAAGGGGAGGAACACAGCTGTATTATTAGGGTGGGCCAGACCTTGTTTTTATAAAACTCTGTTTTCACCTGTTCGTAATGTAGTTGAACTTTGGGTTGAAACCTAACAAGTTGGGTGCCAACATTGACCTTATTGCACTAAAAGAAAACAAGAAAAAATTCCCAGACTATGTGTAGAGGGGAAAAATACATTATTTTACTTGTGTAAAACCCACAAATATTCATCTCAAAAAATCTGAAAAGCATAAACTTGGGGGCTGTTGTTTGAAGCTGACACATAATGGCCTGTGAATACCTCTGCCATCTCCTCCCTGCCCCTAAAGCTTCCCCCTTCTAGTTACAGCATGGTGAAAGAAATAGCTAATTTGACATTTCCAATTCCTCTTTTGCTCTGAATTTCTGTCAGGGGGAACAGAATGAGGAAAATGGAGATCTCTGGAACGAATAGGAAGAAGAGACCACTTACAACACCTCACTTGTATACGAGGTTAGAACAGGGCCTGTAATACCTGGCTTTTCCCATTCCTCAGCTGTCAGCAGAGACCTCGGGTCCCAGGGGCAAACTGCCTTTATTAATGTGTGCTGCCGAGATGACAGCTTACTTGTGGAGCTGGCTGATCTGGCCTTTGTTCAGATGGCTGAAGTCCGTCCCAGCCAGATAATGCAGTCTCTGTATTTCTTTTGTTAGCTGTTTAATAATGAAGCCAAATGCCCCTGAAAACATTAATTCAGCCTCTTTTTATGACAGTCTTTACTGTCTCAGATGATTATATACATAATCCTCCCAACCCCAAACTCTCGTCCTTTTTTTAGTGCACAGTAAAGTCTCACTCTGCAGATTGAAATAAGTTCTCTTCTGGACACATCTGCCTCTGCTGCCAGCAAAGCCCTAACTGAGAAGGTCAAAAACCCCTCCAAAACTACAGTTTTGTTCCCTATACGGTGCCAGGCACCACCTGCATTAGAAGGAAGAAGTAGTGAAAGAGAAAGCAAACTCTAAAATGTTCATGAGGTCAGAGATTCAGAGTGGGATTTCCATAGTATGGGAACCTGGACCACATCCAGCACTCCCTAGGAGGCTCCAGGAAACCAGTAGATGCCACCTGTAAAGCAGGCATCAATTGTCTTCTCTACAGTCTGAGAGACGCCTATTTTGGCCATGCTGATACAGAGGTCTTGTAAGACTGAGGAGGTGCAAATGTCAGAAAGGGATGAGGAAAGTGCAGCCAAAAGCTCAGCCTTCTGGAGGAGGCAGAACATGCTACCATGTTGTGATCTGGCTCTGGGCAAATCCTTAAATCAGTTTCTCATTAAAAGTTATTTAGATGAGTCCTGGCTTTGCAAAGCTTGGGTTTATGGAAATCCTGGGCTTTCACAGTTTTACCTGTGGTAAAGGTAGTCAGAACATATGCAATGAGTCAGGATGCACTATCAGCTGAAAAATCAAATCACAGGCCATTTGTATTTCTCAGGCTTGGGAGAAACGTGGATCTTAATACATCTGTGCATCCATTACCCATCCATAAAGCAGTGGTGACACCAGCCAAACTCCTCACCAGTAAGCTATGAAAATAAACCCATTATCATCATCGTTTATGAAATGCTTGGATTCCTTTGTGATAAATGACATAGAAGAGGCCACAAGGAAATGAATAATCCCAACTTTAGAGCAGAGTTTGAGTAGTGTGCTGAAAAGAGATGACCTGGGACCACATGTTGATCATAGATGTTAAAGTAAAATATTCAGCATCTGTATGTTAAGCTAGCACTCCTTGCAGGCTGTTAAATGAGGCAAAGATGCTAYCAAAACCAAAACATAGCAAAAACAAATAAACAAGGAAATCTCTCAGCTGCTGGCAATTCCATAGCTGCAAGAACATCCTTCTTCAAAGTTTCTGGGCTGGCATATGTCTAAGCAGGGAATATCTAATGGAGTCAGAAAACTAAGGGGGTGAGCAAACAGGCCCAAAAGAGGATTTACATGATAATAGCATCAGGGTAGTAAAGCCCACCCATTCAGTAGCATCTCTCTTGCTCCCTTCTGTGTTCAGACCTAGGATATCTCATCCCTTCATTGGTCTGAGTGGTTCTTTTCACTCTGCTGTGCAGGAGGAAGGGGAAGAAGCAGCAGCAAAATCAGCTGGCCTGATTTCCCCTTCTGATTTCTCTTTCTGATTTATCAGACAGGAGTAATTCCACCAAAGTGAAATGAATTCAGAAAAACAGTGAGCAAGATCAGAATTAGTCTCTAAACATTTATTTAGAATTCCCTGAGGATGACAGAARGGAAAAGCTGGGGACGTACTGAAACATTGCCCCAGGCACATTCAGCAGTTATTAAAAAGAATTCACTTCCATGCAAATTGTATTTCATCAGCTAATTAAGAAGGTATTTATCCTCTGCTTTAATTAATATCTTGTATCTTCCTTCCGAAATACTTCATCATGGAATGAAATCATCATAGAAATATTGCCCTGAAGTTAGCATCGGCATTTTATATCTCAGCAAATCTCATGTGTGTGTGTATGCGCGCATATATATATATATATATGCGTGTGTGTATATTTTAATAGCAGTAATTATAAACTACTCTGCCAACTTATAGGGCTGCTTTACATTTCTGGCTTGCTGCCAGGCTTTTTTTTCCCAGCGCCTGATGAATAGCAACTGTTGTGTACGCTAGATCTGTGCTCCATTTAAGCAATATCCCCAAAGAAATTGGTCTTCTTAGCCGTTAAGCACAACTTTGTTAGGCAGTGCCTGGGGCAATTGACAAAACCCATTTGTTAACTAAAAACTGTAATCAGTGGTTTGTATATCAGCAGCGTATACTTTCAGTAAGGCCACATTATAATAGATGGAAAATCGGTTATTTCCTGAGCATCAACAACCAATTTTCCACCAGTTAGGCTAGAGATATATATCCCAGAGGTATGCAGGAAACAGAATTAACTGGTGTCAGCTTAAGCATGGGAAAGATACTAGCAAAACACATGGTGGTAGACTTTCTAAATAAACTAAATAAACCATGCTGGAATATTGTTATTGCCACCTGTAATTCAAGTACAAGTTATGAATCTTGCTAGACTATTAATGTTGCATTGAAATGGAAGAAATTTTCTGGGAGAAGGTGCAGTCTCTGTCATTTGGAATATCTCAATCCAGACTGCTTACAGTCCTAAGAGAGGTGTTACAACTCAAACAGAAGTTATGGGCTTGAGGCAGGTGCTGCTGAAAACCTTTGCCACACAGGAGACCAGTCCGAGGATAATAATCCCATCTGGGCTTAAAAATAAATCTATGAATTTATGAGATGAAGCCTCACTTCCTTAAGCAAGCCTTACTCTTGCCATTAAATCAACAGGCAATGTTCAGTCCGTTCTGCCAGTGGAGCATCACTCACATGAGTGCTGTCTTCCCATTCATCCTGGAGACATTCCTCACCCGGAATCCTTGATTCAGCTCAGCTAATGCATTAATATAAATAAAAACAAACACCAGCAGGATGTAGCTTATCAGTTATTTCTGAAATGTTCTTATCTCTTCTGGAGTTTCTCACTGGGAAATAACGTGCAGACTTTTTTTTCCCCTTCCCTTTCTGTCATATGTATGGCTGGAGTGTGCTATAACTGGTAAAATGCAAACCAACGGTCATAAGCCTAATTGGAACAATTCACTCACTTCAGTAGTCTTAGAGGTTTTGGGGTATTTGAAGTTTCCCTTTTGATTCAAGAGCTGGAAAATCAGGTCCCAGATGCAAGTGATTACCTGTGTCATCAGCCAATGGCACAGAGAGGTCGCAGGACCAAGGTTTCAAACCTTTAAGTGTGTGTGGGAAATCTCACTGTGATAACAATTCCCTTCTTTATTTCGCTTCTTAACATGATAAATTATTAGAACATTATTAAGTCAAAGCTTTGTTAGAGAGCATGACAAATCCCTAAGTGAAAGCGGGATGCTGTTGGACTGAGTAGCCTGTGGATCTTGCTGTTATAAAGAGAATGATTGCAATTCCTTGTGACATTTTTCACTGAAAAGATGGATTAGTAGGCAGGCATGTGCTGGAGCTGTAAGTTACAACTTATCTCAGAAAGTTTTAACTTTATGCCTTTGCATGCCTAAGAAGTCATTTTTAAAGGCAGCTTTAGCCTTTACGAGTCCCTGTGGATCGCTGCACAAATCTGTAGCTGCAAAGACTGTCCAGGCTCTTTGATGAGGGCCTGGGAGTTCAGACAGGACAAGAGGAGTCACGACTCAGTTTCTGTTCCTGAGAGTGTCACTGACTTTGGTGGTGTCACTAAAGTTCTCCAGGCTCCAGCTTTCTGTATAAAACAGGCATAGTAAGATCCGGAGTCTTTTAATGTTTTGTTAATGCTTAGAGAAAGGGTTGGCTAAATGGCATCATCGAGAAGTATGAAGAAGTGTTTCAGATCAGTGCTGAGTTATGGGATGCCCTGTGTCCACACCTTTGTCTTTCCCCTAGGCTTCTTGCTGAAAACAACACTGTAAAGGACTCAGAGTCCTGGTGGGGTTGATGTGAGGTCTGATGCAAGGAAACTTARGGGACCATTCTCTGATCCATCCACATCCATGCCTTGTCCCTCTTCTTCCTCCCCTTCAGAGCTCAGTCCATCGTGTCGTCCGGTCAGTGGGTCCCACATCTTTTATGCTGACTAAACAGTTAAGAAATCCATGCCTCTAATACTGTGCCCATTAACGCCATTTCCAATCAATATGATCAGGTTCGCTTTAATTCCTGTATTTAGGAATTGGTATTTATTACACAGGAACAGCCTGAACAGCCAGAGGTTCATCTCCTTGTCTAGGACAGATGGGAACTATCCAAACATTTTCATCTGCCAAACTTAGAAAAAATAATAATGAGAATAAGACCAAAAATAAGAATTCTTGGGATTTGTCCTAGGGACAGACATATTGACAGATCACCAGGATAAGCCCACCACTTCGCAGCCCTGGAACCATAGAGTACTTTAGATATTTTAAAGGCTTTCTTGATTTGTTCAGGAGTCTTTTCAGATTTGTCTCAGTTCTTGTGTTATCTGATCTGCTTCACCCAATCAGTCCCCTCATTAAGCGGTGGAGATGGATGCGGCTGGGAATTTTAGTAGGAACTTAGGATGTGGCAGACATTGATTGTTTTGCTTTTCCTTTCTCAATGACAAAAATGACATTCAAGTACCAAGGAAGAAAAGACATGGACGTTCAGCCATGTGATTAGAAGGGCTGAAGTGGAATATGCATGTGTATACAGAATATATCTGCAAACCAGGCTGTGATTTACTGCTAGGCTTAAAAATGCTTTAAAGACTTCTAAGCACAGGAAGAAATATGCTGTTAGTAAAGCTTCCGTGTTATCAGCCCAGCTAAATAATGATGTGCAATGTGTCATGTGTAAAGAATATATTAATGCTTGGATAAATATTTTCCTAATGTCTGCTTGGTTGATATCTCCTTGGCATATAACCAGCGGATAGTAAATAACACTCATGACTCTGTTTACTTAAGGTCTATTTTCTCTCTTGTCTTTCACATTGGCAATAATTTTGGGGGCTACAGGGGAGGAAAAGGCAGAGGGAACTGGAGCCTTGTAAAATGTTTGTTTTCCTTACAAATTTCACGAGAAATAAACAGTTTATGCTTTAGTGTTTCATTGCCATGGAAATGTTAGATGATTCTGTGTGACCGTCCAAGTGTTTAATGTGTAGCCAAGCAGTAGCATTATAGAGAGTGAGAGGGGAGGAAAATGAGAAACTGAAGGAACACAATGAAAAAAACAAATGAGTCCACTTTACCTCCTAGCTCCTAGCATGTTATTTTTCCTTGCTTGTGGGCATGACTTAATGCTGGTTACTCCCCTTGGCTTCAAACTGCATTCATTTTAATCATCTGTTTTGACAACCTCTTTCCCCCTCAGGCTCATCTCTAACTGAATTTGTCATGCAATCCTCACCTCCCCTGAAATCGTTTGTACGGGAGGGAGGCTGGGAGGCAGCTGGACCCAGGTTGGTTTCTGTAGTGTTACCTCCAGAAATCAGCCCRTTCCAGTCCTACCTTTGGAGCTGAGAGGCTTGGCATTGGCTGGTATCCCACAAATGTGGCTGTCGTACTTCCAGACCTAATCTGATACCTTCACACAGGGCTCAGTGGACTTCCAGTTCAGATCCCTACCAACTCCTGTTCTTCTCTTCTGTCTTCCATGTCACAGGGTAGACATGCTCTTAAAGAGCTATTTATTTTGAGATTAAATTTCTCCCTGCCCTCCCAAATATGCAGCTTTCCAGCTAAATTTTGTCCTTTATGACTTCCTTGTACATCGAGGGATGTCAGTACAGTGTGCAGAGTGGACTGTAGATTCCCCCAAGCAAGGATGCAGACCTGAAATACTGTAGTTTTATCAGGTATACAGGCATGACAGAATTTGGCATGTGATGTTTAGTGAGGACCCAGCTGTGATTGTGCTAGTGGTCAAGAAGGAACTTAAGAACAGTATTTCTTAATTTTTCTCACTCCAAATGTCCTCAAGCCTGTCAGTCTCAAATACTGTACTTTTATTCTTAACAAAGGAAAAGAACATTTTTAAAAAAACAACCTGAAGGCAAGTTCCCATGCGGGTACACGTTTTCTGTATAAAAGAACTGGCTACCTTTTTCTCTCTAATTCCACAATAACAAAATGAAATCCTTCTCACACCCAAAATATGGTTTGTTTGTTTTTTAACATTTCTGTTGCTGAATTCAGCTAAGCAGTTCCACCCTGCAAGTTCAAGCTGATAGTGTTAGGCATGGGGCAGGGATTAACATAAGAACACTCATCTTGTTCCTTAGCATAAGTGGAGCCATCATGTTGTCTTCATCCACTCAAAAGCGCTGTGTCAACATGTCCCTGTAACAAAAGTGTTCATGGTATCTAGATAACATGTCACGTGTTTGACACACCACCGTGTTATCTCAACTGGCCAAACACTGAAGATAAACAGTGTCATGGAAGTGCACACGTGCTTTAGACAAGGTTTGTGCTCGACCCAAATTTACAACCTTTATATCTGACTGCAGCATAAACAAAAATATGACAGACTTTATATTGTCTACATCTGAAAGATAACCTGTAGGAAAAGTTGCATTATAAAATCAGAAGAGTTACACTTAGGAAGTCAGAACATTTCCCAGCAGAATCTACAAAATTTCCTACCTCTCCCTACCGGGTGCCTAAGTACAAAAGAGATACGTACTAGTATTTTAACTAAATGCTAGTTAAGTATCTGTTTTGCTTTCTAAAGGCACACACCTTCTAAAGTGTATGTCTAAAAATCATCGAAGTAAATTTATTCCATTGTTTTCAATAGATTCTTTGCTTTGAACAGCAAACCTCTCCCTCTCCACTTTGGCCCCTCCTCAGAAACAACTTCTTTTTTTCTTTGTATTGTCAGACTAGAAAGGAAATACTTTGAACCCTCCAAAACCCTGTTGTTTCACTGATGAATCACAGAATTCAGTGGTAGGCTAAAGAGATTACTTTTCCTACAGCAGTGCAATCTGGAGTAGATGAGAAATCAAACTACTTATGGCAATGCCTTTGTAAAGTGGATAAATATTTCCAGATAGTGGATTCCAATTTGATATATCATTCTCTTTCTCTTTCTTATATGCAGATGATGTGAGGGCCTTGCAAATAAAGAATATAATGTCGGGGGGACGGAGGTAGGAAATGAAGATTAGTTTCCTTTTCTTCTATCTTCACCTCCCAGCGAGAAGTTAATTTTGGCTGTGTTCAGTCTGAGTTCACAGAAGGGAGAACACTAAAAGGCTTATTCTTGTAAAAGTCCGTTGCCAAATGAAATGGAAAGAAGAAGCAAAAATAATAATAATAAGGACCGAATTTGAATCTGGGGGGGAAAGCTAATATCCTCTCCAGAGTTCAGCTCTCACCCCTTTGGCATCTTTATTTGCCAGCTCATTAGGAAACATCTTCTCAATATTTTGCTCTAATTTAAGTGGACAGATGCTGTTTCTCCACAAAAGGAAGTGGTATGAAGAAAGCCAGTCAGAGTTAGTTTGGCATTTTCTTTTGTTGCATTTTATGTTTATCGACCATTTTTTTTCCTTCCCACAAATAAACTCAATTAAGATAGACATGAGTCTCTTGGCAACAAGGAAACAGAAATCACGCTTGTAGGCATATGCCCTGGTCTACAGTCTGAAAGTTTTGCCAGGATCCAGGTTTGACAGATCAATGTTACATATATCTTTTACATGCTGGCAACAGTCCTTTTTATTTAGGATAATCTGAGTACTGAGTAGGCAGAAATATTTAACCAAGATACAGCATGGAAAGGTATGGCCAAATGATATTATATGTACACCGCGGTGCAAAACATCTGAAGCCCATGGGGTCCCATGGTTGTAACTGGCAGGAAGTCCAGTACAAAGCCAGCCATCCCTGCTCTGAAGGCCTAGCCTCATTCCCCGCATCTTCTTGGCCCACTTGCAGGAAACTCTGGGTGAGGTTTATGGACTCAGTTTTGTAGGAGGTCAACCGAGAGGCTTGTAAGTCCCTGATGGTCTCAGAACCCAGCAGAGCAGGACTGGATCTGGTTCCCATAGCTCTGCTTACTGGCTGTTCTGAAAATTAAGTTCAGAAGCTTCCAGAGCAGTGTAAGCAATAGATGTTGTCTAGCTTATGTCTGGCCTAGATAAATATTCACTCAGAGGCTTGCATTCACCACAGCCCCCAGCTCCAGAGCCAGGATACACCTGCATCCAGGTGGAAACCAAAAAGGATTTCCCCATGCAGAGGAGCAGGGAGGGTCTCCAGTGCACACTGAGTATTGGTCTGAATCCCACATCGCTGATGTATCTAATTACCCGCAAAGTCACTCTCCATCTGTTTATTCCTTGTCACTTTGATTCATCCTCTTCACTAACACTGCCTCATGTGTCTGAGCACAGCCTCGCTGAAATCACTGTTCTGCATTACCAGGCTGCTGGAGCATAATGGTCCAGTCTAATGCCCATCAAAATCAATGTACAGATTCCTGTGGGCTCGCTGGGGCTTTGCAGTGACTTCTAAACATACGGTCCACTTTTCCCTCTGCAGCAAGCTCATGCAGTAAAGCAGCACAATGGAGCTGGTTTGGAAATTGCAGCTACCAATGACTGACATGAGCTCACCTTAGTTGGAGATCAAGGTAATTGCCAGAATTGCTGCTGCAAACTTCACCGACTGATTCCTGTCAGGGCGAGCTAAGCTGTTAACCGGAAACATCCCCCTGTGCCTTCATACATACTGTTTTATTGTGTTATGTAAAACAGTGGTTAAACAAACAGCCCTCGTCTGCTCCGTGTAAAGGAAGAGCCATGGATTTGCTCCTTACAAGGTTATGCTCGCTCTCAAAAATGTGCATACATCATCTGGCAAAACACAGCCCCAAAAGGCCGCAGAGGAAAGCAGCGGAGCCGGGCATTTCTTTCTAGCACAGACGCGAGGTGGTGCTCTTATGTACGCGAGTCGTGGCCGTAGGGGTGCGGAGCGGAGCCTGCAGCTCCCTGCRCAGCGTGGCCTGCCAGCATGGCTGGGGAGCAGTGCTCCGCACGGCAGACAGAGCAGCATTACAGCAGTTCTGTGTGTGTGTGCCCAGAACCGGACGTGCGGAGACCGAGTTAAGGCAGTGCACATGCTGTGGGGTGCGATGAGGTGATTCGGAGCAAATAAAGCTTAATTAGTGCACAGTGACCCTTAACAGGAATTTCCTGTGTGACGAAATACACACCACCAGTGATCAAAACTTATCACTTAATCACATAGCATTTTTCTTGGAAATATACATTTACTTTGAGCTTTCATGTTTTCCTCTTTTTCCTCAGGGAAAGGGTAAAACATACCTCTAATACAGACTTGAAGCTGCAGTTCCCCTCTCTGCTCTTAATTCTCATGGCCAACACTGTTTTTTCCCCTCTCTGATTTGCAGGCACGGCTCTGAGAAGTTTTCCAGTGCTGGGGGAAGAGAGGAGGACCCAGCTCTGGTTCAAATGACTCATTGATAAGGACTGTTTGGGCATCAGTATAAGTGTGCTGTGCTCTTCAGCACATCTGTCTGAGGGATCATGCAGGACTCCTTTAGCMCCCCAGGGCAATGAATCTAGTGACGCTGGGTGAGAGATTCCCAAAGAAAGGGGCACCCCACAGTGGAGATCACAGATCAGGCACCTGAGTAACACAGGGGAATTGCTTCCAGCCTTTTTGTCTTTCCTTCTCCACTTTCCACCTTCATAACACACTGAGCCAACAGGCCCAGGATCCATGGTGCAGAACATGTGGGGATGGACCAAAAATTTGGCTCTCTCCCTTTCCATCCCTGCTGTGAAGTGGGATGACAGCCTAAGATGGGAGAAAAGGCAAAGGACAAAATGTGTCAGTGCTGCTGCTTCACAAGGAAGAGCAAAAGTCACTGGTTAAAGCAAGATAGCCACAGGGCTTGGTGACGGGGGGGGGGRGGGGGGGGAGGAGAGGAGATGTCTCTGTGTGGGTGTTGGCAGGATAAAGGGTTTTGAGAGCAGGCCTTGGTGGCATCTGGCATGCAGAAGCTTCTGGAAGAGGGACTCAGGCAAGGAGTGCAGTGAGGTCCACCTTGCCTGGAGGTAAAGTATTGAGTTTGGAGTGGAGGGAGTTAGCTGGAGAAGACTGGGGCTAGTTTTGCAAGAAGGAGTGGGCAGAAGGAGGATGATGCTCAGTATGGATCCTTATACTCCAGGAGACCTGATGTTTAACTGGCAAGGCAGATACTTGGGAGARAATCAGGGAATGGAGTTGTGCCTAGGTATGGGATCAAGCACAAACTATTGAGAAAATGAAGTGAGCAGATGACTCGATCACAATATTTTTAAGTGCTTCTATGCTGGATCATCCCAGAGCGAACCTTCACGGTGACAGTCTTGTCAAACACGGCATCTTCTTTCCTGTCCTGAATCACTAGGGCTGATTAATGAAACTCACGTATCTCTCAGCAATGTCCTCAGCTGTTTCCACTTCTCCTCAGTTGCTGGTGTGCTCTGGCCCACATCTCCTTTCAGATTGTAACTCCGCGGAGCAGAGACTGTTTTTCAGTGCAGACACTCACGTGGCAGGTCTGGGTTCAGCCCCAAGCTCTACTTCAATGCAAAACCACAGCAGTCCTAACAGACCAGGACTCTGGGTCCTGACACTGGGTTCTCTGATGTCTCTAATAAGATGCAAACTTGAGGTTTTTTGCAACTGGGACACTTGGACTCCTCTCAGGAGATAGATGTTGTCTCAGGTACATAAGAGCTGAGATTGCACTGAAAGTATTCTCCCAGGAGGGGCATTAAGCACTCTCTCTTCTATCCATCTGCCCTATTTTTGTGAGATGTAGGAACTTAATACGCATGAGACTTCTCCCATGTGTCCAGTTTTGTTGAAATTGGCCCATGTGTTCAGAAGTTGTAAGGGACAGGGTGGAGTAACAGAAAAAGAAAGACAGGCTGTATGGCTTCATTAAAAATTCAGCTGCAAAATAATGCTAATTGCACGATCCCTTACTGCCATAAGAATTGGGGTTTCCGTTAGCAAATTAAATCCACTCCCAGATGAGATAGATACACCACAGATGAGATTCAGCCACAGCTCTGCTCTCTCTCTTGAAAGCTTTATGAATATTGCTCTTTTCATTTCCCTTGCTGACAGGGCCTCAAACGACAAGGGCCGCAATTGCAGAAGACGCTGCAAGAGCCCGCTGACAGGTGATTAACAACTCCTGGATGCTGTGAGCCTGACCACACTTCTGACCACGGGAGCAGTTAAACAAATTATCAGCAGAGCAGTTTTGTGGTTAACTAACCCTTTTCTCTAAACAAGTCTGCTAATGACGTTCYCAGGCCTGGCACCCCTATGAGCCAGGCACTGTGTGCTGAGACATACTGTTTCTCATATCTAACAGACTCCTTTAAAACACAACAATAACAACAACAAAGACCAAACTGGAAGGCAGAAAGAAATCTGGACTCTCAGKAACATGCACAGCAAAAACTGAATAAAAGAGTGCATTTTAATAGACTAGTTCACTGGGGAGTCTTTCAGCCAGGTGAGGAAGCTAGAAATTTTTTGGCCCCATTTATTTCAGGGCAGTCTTTAGCCAGAGCTTTCTGTCAGAGCCAGTACTCTGCTCTCCATCTCAGCCAGGGCCTCAGACAGCAGGGCAAACCCCTGACATTTTGGAAGACTCAGGAGTCAGAATCTGAGAAGTTGGCTGAGATCCTAAACATGGGCAGCAATTGAGCAAACACTTCCCCTTGCTACTTGTCCAAAGCCCTTGTTGGAACCGATCCAAGGGAYGAAGGGACAGGGGGGTCACACTGTGGGAGGAGAGGGAGAGGAATCCCCTGTCAGCACTGTGAGATGTTGACTGTATGGGAGAGGGAAGGAGGGATCCATTTAACCCCCTCTAGGGTCATCGTGGGCTTTGTAGAGTGGTGAATGCAGAGAGCTTCACAATAAGTCACTCAAACAGGATTTGATTGCAAATAAAAGTCACTGCTTTGATAGGTGAAGGAGACAGGTGAAGATGGGAGGTGGCATATGTAGGCCTATGGCCTGGGGACTCTCAGAGAGGAAGACTTCACCTAGAGTAGCACGATGCTCCAGAGCTGCTTCTGCCTGCTACTTGAACTATACTCATAATTTGGCATGAACTCACACTTTTATTGCTGAAAATTATTTAATCCCCAAACCAAAAGTCTTCTCCAGGTTGGTTGAGCTGCAGCTGTTCTGAGGGATGTACCACTAAGATGCTCTTAGCTCCACACACTGGGTGTTTGTCTGCCATTCCCCAGATAATTAATGAACTYGGTATGTCACAGGGGTTTGTTCTATCACCTTGCGGTCACCTCACACATGAGAGATCCCTTATACCTGAAGGCATGTCACTGAGGCTCCAGCACCGCCTTGTAGCAGTATGGAAACAGACTATTTTTTCTACCTTGGATGCCTCCCTGGTGTATCTTGAAGTTATATTTGATCAGCAGAGCTAAGGGTGGAAGGGAGCTAAGGAGATTCCACACCCTGGGGTGGTTCATCTAGTCATGTGGACATCATATTCGTGACTTTGAGGAGGCTTTGGACTCTTGGCACCTGGATATCTATGACTGAGAGTTTAGTCTCCTCAGAAAAGGGGTGCTTAGGGTTAAGCTCAGTCTTTGCACTTCATTTAGAGGTGTCTGGGTGAACACACGAGGATGGAGGACACAAGAATACCCTTCTGGCTTCAATCTTTTAGTTAAGAGCATGTGGTGATGTTTTAGGAGATTCCTGTCATCCGGTTCTTAGGAAGCTGTAGTGATCCAAGGTATAGAAACAGCTCTTACCCTAGCTTTACTGAAGATCCAAGTAGTTTTCAAGAAGCCAGGAGCTCCAGGGCTGCCACTTGTTTGGTCTCCTCCCCATGCTTCCTGGGCTTGTCTTTTCCTGAGACTGATGGGGGAAGAGGATGTTCCAGAGATCATCAGATCATGTCATAAGAGCATAGTGAGGAACATGCCGGGTGCCACTCTGATTGTTTTGGGTTTGAGGAGACAGGAGTTACCAGGAGAGATGGAAAGTTGTAATAACCCAGGTAGTGTGTCCATTTTAATCGTTGCCTCGCCTCTTTTGTCTTTCCCTCCTCTTTTGTTACAATGTAAGCAAGGAATCTTTGTCATGACAGTGAATTCAATAGCTCTCCAAGGAATAAAAGCAGATGGTTTCACACCCTTACACAGTGAATTGTTTAGGTGAGAGAAGAGTCATTAAGTGCAATACTGGCGAGAGTTTTTCAGCTCCAGTAGAGTACTTGCCATATTTAGGCAGATAGTGTTTGCAGTGAAAAACATTATGCGAACCTGTCTTTTTTTCCTTACAGCTAATAGAAGCAGGTGGCTGTGCAAAGTCCAAGCCTGAAGTGCTTTTTCACTTCGAAGGCTTCAGGATACAGTGCTTTCTTTTTCTCCTTGATGCATGAACGAGAAGTTAGGTCTGCTCACAGCCTGGCCTAGCCTCTGCATACTTAACCCTGTTGAAAATACTGGCTGTATTTGTTCAGAATTGAGAGGGAGGAAGAAAGCAAAGCTGATGTTATATTCAGGATCTTCTGTCCCTCTTCTGCTGTGTCCTGCCATTTTCATTTCAGAGAGAGAGTGTTATGCCTTCAAATAAGGCAAATAATGTGATTTTGAAATCATGCAGTGGCTTATGCAATTTAGCTCAAATAGCTTTTTCTTTAAACAACAGTTATTAATATTCCTCTAAGTAGCTTTTTTGTTGTGAAAAAAGGGACGAAGAGTAAGAAAACTCATCCTGGGGAGAAGCTGCACGTAACTTTTGTTGCTTTACTTCAAACAGTAGCTGATCCTACTTCAGGAGTAAAGTCCAGAATAAGCTGGAGCAGCTGCAGTGTCTTCCCTACTGGAAAGAACACATCAGAAGCCTTCTCTGATTTATCTAGGTCAAATGCTGACATGGGGAGCAAGCGTAGCATCTATTTCTTCAGGTATTTGGAAAGACAAAAACCTCACTCTCTTGCTAGTATGAAGAATGAACAATATTTGCATTGTTCTTCTCTGTCTTCTTACTCTGGCAGTCTTCTAAACTACCTTCTGTCTGCCAGTCTTTCCTCCCATCGAGGAACAGAGGTCCATGCCCAGAAACAGAGGGAGGGATAGTAGCAAACTGACTCCTGCCATGCAACTGAAAAGAGTCTTTCCAAATCTAAAGGCTGATTCTCAGTTTCCTGGGATGTGCTGGAGTCAGTGAAGTCCTTGTACACCTACTTTCTTTTTAAATGCCTTCTTCCCATCACAGAATTCAACCCCCCAGGGCTGAAAAATCCTCAAATCTACCCCAAAATCTATCTTCAAAGTAGGGTACTACTAGTAAGAAGTATTTGATTTCCTGCTCCACTCCAAAACTTGGCCATGGGACAGATGGGTCTCAGGATCTCCTCATAAGGTGACACATTAATTTCTGTTCTCCAGCACATCTCATCTGGGCTCTCTCTTTTTTGTTTTGAAAGAAAACACCAGAATGGCAAGTCACCTCCTCACCCAAGAAKTTCCTCAGGAGACCTTCAACCTTGCTGTGGGGCACCCATCTCTTCTGCTGAAGCAGAGGGGAATCCAAGACTGATGGGGCCAAAGGGCGAGACAGAAGTGGTGTTGGGCTGTAGCAAAACTGCAGGTGTATGGGAAACTGCCAAATCTAAAGAGGAGACTGACAAGTTCTAAAACCCTACAGGTTTAGAGTTTTTGGACTGCAGTTTTGGTCTTAGCACCTAAATCCTGTTTTAGCTGCTCTGCTCTATTTTTGTCCCTTTGTAACTGGTTCTAAGTCCCTCAGCTAGAAGCTGGATGAAGCTAAAATTTATAATGTGAACAAGCCACTAGCAGGAGGAACAAAGAGCTGTTTCTACAGTATGGCCTATGCCACTGTCATGAAATACTGAAACCATAACTGAAGAGCATCTCTTGTGTTATGTGATTTGTAACAGCCCTATGGTCTCTCAGAAAGTCTTTCTTCTTTCCAGTGCTGCTGAAACCTCTCTTCCTTTCCCATTTCCCTGTGCAGGGCATCTTGTACCATGAAGGCTTCCTTTGCAAAAGACATTACAGGTGTCTGCTGACAGGTGATTAACTGCAGCAGGACATCACTGCCTGACCACACTTCTGACCACAGGAGCAGTTTAACAAATTATCCGCAGGGCAGGTTTGTGTTTAACAAGGCCTTTTGTTACAAACAGCCTGCTAATGAAGGTGCTCATTTTGGCACCCCCTTGTGCTGCTGCTTTTGGAAAAGGGAAAGAGAAGGAGAAATATTTAAGGCAGTTTTGTTACTCCTTCTACATAACAGTACTAATGAAAATTGAAGGCTAAAGAAAGGGAAGATTCCTTCTAACCAAGAGAAAGGGCTTTACCACGCCTATTTTTTTTTAATTAAAAAAAATGTGTGACCATGATACTTAGTGGGTCTCAATAGGATTCAGCTATCTAAATGTGTCTAGTGCCATAAGGTATACTTGGGGCTTCCAGCTGCCATTCAGATAAATGTGGATCTCCCCTAGGTCTTTGTGATGTCTACCTGCCAAGTGAAGATGCTTTAGATACCATGGGAAATCTAAAATGTCTTGTCGACTGAATTATTCAAAACTGCTTTGGTTCCTTTTCTTGTCATCACAGCATTGTTTCAAAGTGTCCCCTAGTTTTGGAACGAACCCTAGTATTTACACACAAATTATCCTGAAAGAGGACAAGTGTGTCCACCTGCAGGTTTCACTGAGAAGGGCACTGCTAGAGGACAAGGGAGTTTTTTAAGAGAGGGAAATTTTGCGAGGGCCCTTGGTTTCCAAAACAAAAGCTTGACCAACCTGAGGGCTCCATTCCTGAGATAGGAAGGGTAACAACCCTTCATTTGCCCTATAGCCCCTAAAGTCAAATGTTTGCTTTCTCTAAGACAAAGCCAATGCAAAAGTCCACTAAAGACTGGTGGTAATTTTAAGTAATGGATGTGCTTTTTTTTTGGATGACGGTGGTTTTTTTAACGTGTTTAAACGAAGAATAATGTGCAAATCCATAATTACTATCATGCTTTCTGAGTAAGGCTTTTTAAAGCAAAAAGTCATGTCAAGAAGCGTAAGAATTTTTTTTCTGAGTTTTCCTGCCCTCTGATATGTTGTTACAACTTTTGTTTTTACTATGTCGGAGCCATGGGTTAGTTTTGCCAAGAAAAATCTACATGCTCCTGTGTGTCTATACAGCAGTCAGAGCAAGTTTCTAGGATGTTGCTTGCTTTTGCAGTGAGATTTGTAAGCAAAATCTATCTCTGTGTACTATAGAAGGACCATGAACAAACAGCATTTCTGGATTAAACATGTGTTGCTTTCAAATCAGCCATAGAAAGATGAGGTCACTTGCAGGTGAGCCTATCAGTCAGACCTGCATGAAGAACGGCTTTTTTTCCCCCCAGTGGTCACAAGGAGAAATTAGGAGAGGGAGAGAACTGTATTTTGTCAGACCAAATCATAGTGTTGTGGGTCATTTGGTGAAACAAGGAAAATAAAATCAGTCAATTTGGGCTACTCGGTTTCACTTTCAGGTTATTTAACTCTGAAGCTAATGACAACAGTTTTCAAAGAATGAGCTCAGCACTAGCAGAGAAGACTTAAAAAATGCAGATACAGAGGAAAAAAMCCAACCTGCATGGTCAGTTCGTAACTGTGTGTTGGAGAGACAGCATGATTTAAGGACTAAGTTTTTCTCAAAGTTTTGAAAGCCGAGCCTCCTTCAAAAAAAGTGAAAGCACTCCACCCTCCCACCTGAGTATGTAAATTCAGCAAAGGCTTGGACAGCAGCTTTTGTAACACTTCATGATGGGCTTCTTTTTATGCTTTAAGTGGTGGAACCAATAAAAAGCAAGTCCTGAGGGCAAGGAGCAATTTGGAGCTACTGTTTCAGGCTCTCTGCAAACTCAGGGTACCATTGCTGCCTTATTATCGCTACATCTGTTACAGGTTTTTCCTACTGTATATACTATAGCAGACAGTGTTTAAACTCTATAGGATAGATATAAGCAAATATGTAATATATGTAGCATCATAGATTATGCCTTCCTTTTTCAAGAATATCTTCATAAAGTTATTAGGTAGGGCCTTAGGTGCTTCACTTTAGGTGTATTTAGACAGCCATTTATTTCTGAGGATCTGAGCTCTTAAGAGGCTTTTCTGTTTTCACCCATTTCTCTTACCTCCCCACACCTAGAATCACAGAGTGTTTGGGGAAACACTGAATTATATCGTTTATGTCAGGTGCTTGTGTTTCAGATCCAGCACTGCTCTTCATCCCCTTGTGACCTGGGGCTCTTCGTTGCTCAGTGCCTGAGTTTCCTCATTTTTGGATAACTAATCATGAAGCTCCTCACCCCACACTTGCCATAGCAGCTAACTGACTGATGATGAAGTGCTTAGACCAGTGGCAATGGAAAGCACTGCTGAGAGAAAAGGCTTATTTGATCAGTGCTGAACTGCGAGATCTGTGTGTGGCACAGAAGGTGTATTATCCATAAACATCTAAAGGAAATCTTCATTGAGAGAAACTCCCAAAACAATCTATTGAACCTCTGCWTTTTGTATTTCTAGTTCCACAGACTGTCATAGGCATCTCCCTTGAATTTCCTGTTTTACAATTACTTGTAAAATGAATGACATGCCTTATAGGCAGCTGTCAAATGTGTTTAAACTCCACTGCTTGCTCCTAGGCAGCACTGGTGGTGCTTTTGCAAGCAGCATGAATCTATTTGTATGTAGTTTTGCAGTGATGAGGGGACATCTCACAGGGACCAGCCTCAGCAGTACATGCTCCCGTCTCCTCTGAAAGGACAAAGGCAAGCCTTTAACACTCATGCTAACCGCCAACCCCAGTTAGGCTGAGAAGGGCTTATGAGCCTGGGAAGGAATAAAAAAGTCCTTCCTGGGACTGTGGGACCAGGAAGGTTCGTGCTGGTGTGCTTTCCAAAGGATGGTCTCTAAGGTCATGGCCCCTTCCCAGTTCTTCTACTCACACACCAAATCAACCAGACTTCTCTTCTGGAGTGTTGAGTCCTTATGATAGAAGCTCCTGCATTGCAATACCAATGCAGAAAGTATGGGAGCTACAGCAGGGGAGTTTGCCTTCCCCATATAATTGAGGCTCATCCATATTACATGCTTATTCCCATTTTACACACAATAAGACCATGGGCAACACTTCCTCCATTTGGCTACTCTCTCTGTCCAGCAAGCCACAGCCCTGGGAATCCATGTTTATGCTTGACTACAGCATATTAAGCTCTTGTTACGAGTCAATGGCCAATCTGTTTTCCTGGATATGTTTTCTAGGAATTCTCTTCCCCTCCCCAGTCCCAACACCCCTGAAGCCTTTGCAAAATATTCCTTTTTGGCTTTTGACAATCTCGGTTTCGGATTCCTTTTGCCAGCTAAAGGATTTCTGGGCAGGTTGACAGACATAACATCTCCTTCTTTTAAAAACAGTCCATATACTGGAGCGATGGGCTGGGAGCTGTGTTTGTCTTAACTCAAATTGCAGAGCTATCACTCAAGCTGGGAAGATGTCCCTCTCTCAGCTCTTTCTGAAATTAAAGACCACCTGCCTTCATCTCTGTCCAGGTTACTTGAAAGTTGCTTCTGCATTTGTCAGGAGCTCATCTGGATGTGTAAGAGAGCCTTACCATGAAGAGTGACTTTTATAAAACTTACTGATGGCGAAGAAGTAAAAAAAATCACTGAAAGAGAATCTTTATATGCCTTGAGTCAGCAGTGCCGCCTTTCTGGGTGACTTGATCTGAGCTGACATGTGTGTTATTTTGCAACTGCAAAGAGATTTTTGTTACTTTCTGGGCAGGTCAAAGCAGTTCAAAAGGCCTGGTAGATACTGGCATGCGATTGTGCATGAAGCATTTCATAGGAGCCTCAATGCTTTAAGAAAATAGCTAGCACCAGGGATGGGATACCAGAAGCGCTTTGTTTCTACTTACTGTAAATGATCATAAATTCTACTGCTACTTTATTGTGGTGGCTGTAGTTCTTGGAAGAGTAAAAGGGGTGGGGAACCAGTTCCCAGTCAGTTTTATAAAGTACAAGGTTGCTTGTATTGGTACCAAGTCCAAAGTGCAATATTTCAACTATGAATGATTGGACGTTTTCCCAGATTCCCATAAAGTCATTAAACACAGTGTAAAGGGTCACCCATAACATAACCAAAAGATCAGTGCATGCAGAACTGGAGCAGATTGTCAAGACAGCCCTGGTTTTCAAGGAGGTGAGTACATACTTTCAACTGCATAGCCTTGGAGGTAGCTATCATTGTGAAAATGGGCCTTGCAGAGCATTCTCTGGTAAGGTCTCTTTTATAACTCACTGTGGCCTCTCCAGATATGTCTCATAAAAGCAGTAGCAAAGAGCCAAGAGCTCTTCCATCCCTAGGGAACTCGTCTCATGTGGAACTTCCCTTTGGAGAAATCTCTTAAGTAAGATCCAATCTTGAACCAATTCCCAGTGATCTTCCAAAACCAAGAAAACAGTAACTCACACTTATTTTTTTGAATGCTTTTGTGGCAAAGTATCATCTAAAAGAATAAGGATGATGCCCAGAGGATCTACATATGTTATTTTAGACCTCTCCATAGAATTAACAGGGAATTGGGTTGTCACCTGTGTTTATTGAATCATTCTGCAGAATTTGATAGCTGTAATGTGATTTTTCTATCAAACTGTATGACTGTTCAGCAAACTAGTGGGGAAATAATTATTTTCTAGCCCACTCTAGTAGAAGGTGAAAGCCTACCATTGGCAACAGCTGGAGGTGTTCTGCCTGCAAAAACAATGCTCCTACAGGAAGAGCCCTCCAAGAAAAGCTGAGGAGACATATCATCAGCCAGAGGGGACAGTGCTAAGCATTGGGGTGTGCACAGCAGCTCAGCAGACAATTGAAGTTACAACTTTCTGATCAACTTCACCAGTGGAGGGTCTCCCTCACTGCCCTGGAGGTCCAAGCCTGCTGCCTCAGCAGAAGACTTGGCTTCCAGTGGCATGGGAAGGAAAAGATGAGATTGGGAATCGGCTCCTGGTTTCTCTCCTAGCAATACAAAGCATTACCAGTGGAGCAACACAAGTCACCATGCAGATTTAAATGTTCACAAAGAGTTTGTTTTTCTCAGGAAGCACTCAGTCCAGGATGGAAAATAAACTTCTTTAGTTTTGCTTTTGACGTCTGCTGTAGAGACAGCTTGTTATGCAGCTGCAACAAGAGGCACTTCCAAATTGAAGCAGAAAATATTGGTCTGTCTGTGACACACAAAAAACCTATGCAGCCCATTTCATGCTTGCTTAGGGCAGCAACAGACGTGGAAGCAGAAAATGGATGCAGGGTTGAACTTTTCACAGTCCTGGCTGTGTTTGGGTAAAGGCTTTGGCTCAGTTTGTTATGCCAAAATACAACCAGGCCATGAATCTGAATTTTCCCAAAGTTCAAATGCAGCTGTATTCAGACTCCTCAGACCCTTGTTTATTTGGCATGTTGTGATATTTACACACACACACAGGGACTCATTTAAACCATCCAACTAAAATCTTCCTACAGCCACAAACGCATAAAATTTGAATGCTTTTTTTTCAGACATTTTGGCTGAAATGAGACTTTTTTACAGTAATAAATAACAGAATAATTATTTTTACTTCCTACACAGGAACTCAAATGTTTGATTGATTTTGCTCTTTTTGGCAGAGCTGATAGGTCTGAAATAGTTTTCCCTGGCATCTCAGCAATAACGGTTCCCATTAACCCTGAAAACTCCTGATGACCTAAACTCAACTTCAGGATATTTGTTTTCTCCTTCTCCCTCCTACCCACATGAGAATGCAAGAGGAAACAACACAGCATAGTAGTGATCAGAGCCTAACTTTTCTTTTTGCTGTCCCTAGTGTCCGTGCAACAGCTTAAGGTAACTTTACATCTGTCTTTTCATAGACATATGCTTGTTTTCTACTTGGCAGTCATTTTTGGTGGAATCTGAGGATTTTTTTATATTTGTCTAGTATTTCCTTATCCAACAGGAARAGCAGAGAGATACTGTGCAGCGCTTAAAGGAAATCAACTGATCGTACTTCCATTACACATGAAAATCCCAACCATTTCTGGTGCCCACAGCTCAGTGCTTCCTGGAAGCTCTGGACCGACCGTGCCCACACTCTACAGAAGATTCTTCAGTGAGCAGTAAGCCATCTGCAAACCAAAGGTGTTGGTCTTAAGGGCCCGTACCGAGTAGCTGTATGGCTTGATGCTTCCCAGAAACCTCAGGCTGAGTGTGTGTGTGTATGTGCAGCACACAGTGCACACATACTTCTGTCTGGGAAATGCCAGGTTCCACTCACCATTGGCAAATGCTTATGTTTAATGAGAACTACTGTGCTGACAGATCTTTGGCTGCTTTGATTACATGTGAATGGTAAAGACATTATTGTTCTTACGAGTGTGACTAGACCCACATGTTTGCCTGCCCTGGCTTGTTCCAAGCCACTCGAGTTTTGGTGGCCTGTGTGGCACACATTTGTCTCATCATTCACCTGAGCTGATTCAACTACCACCAAGCGAACGCAGCCCATACCCAGTTTAATCTCTCAAGCACTGGCCAGTTTTATTGTTCATGCACCCAAAATGATACAGTAATCTCCTTTAACCTTCTGGGTATATTTATATATGGGAGAAAGAAGTTGAAGAGTAAACTTTTATTAATTTAACCTCATTTAATAATTTGTGAAGAGCTCAGAAATCAGGGAGCTCCACGTGGAAGAGACAGTGGGATGAAGCACAACACTGGAGGCTTTTCCCAATGAACACCATTGTGATTATACCAACTTTGAACTGCAGAAACTAACAGGGAGCAGACTAACATGCTGGAATAATGTTTGGAATATGTTTGGTGTCCCTACATTAATGATGGAGGACTCTTGGATCCGTTTGACCATCATTCTACCAGCAAACTGTTCCAGTTTCTGTGGTCTGGAATGATTAAGAAGCAAAGGATCTTCTTTGTGTTGGAGAACATCCCGCTTCCCACTGCACTGAAATGTACAGCAGAGTAGGTATTTAGCTAAATTATTGTTCCACCAGTAGCTGTRTTTTCCCAGCCCCCATCCTGTCAGCCAACACAATCCCTCTCCTACCTTAATCTTTCCAGTYTGAACTTTTCTTTTTTAAACTGTAGACACCTTTCACTTGTCTTCTCAAGTGCTCTAGAAAAGTTGTATGAAATGAGGCAATTGCACGCACATATTCCCTGATACAAATCAGACTCATAGATGGTGATCCTTGCAGAGAAGACAAAGATGCAAAGAAGTCTGGAAAATAAATTCACTTATAGTGGTGACTTTAACTTTGTCTGGACATAGATATGTTGACAGCAACTGCTGAATCTTTTGTGCTTTACTGGTTCTGCAGGGAACCAGTAAAGATTCCTGGAACGTTCTGCCTTCCACAGGCAGTTCAGGTCTCTGGTGGGCTTAGACACCTTCTGGACATACCAGTTTGTCTTCACTAACCACAAGGACCCCAGGGAGTTGCTTAACTGTAGGCACTGTCTCCATCTAGGCCAATGTGTCTGTGTATCAATCTGTCATGGGGAGACTGTCACTGGTTTACCCATATGGTGGCTGTGGGGATAAATGTATTATTGGAGATATGTAGAAGTGGAGGGCTGGAGAAGCGTACATGATAGAGTGGCTGTTGTGTACGAGTAAGAGATTGTCTCTGTGTGTGTGCATAATCTCATTCAAATTATACAGGCAGGATCCAGCATCTGAGAATCATTTTCTCTAAGGATCATAATCGTAAAGTTTAACCAAATAAATATTGAAAGACATTATATAAAACTCCCACACAGGGCCCTGCAACCTGAAACATAAAATATACATACAGCAGATTCTGCTCACCGCAAAATTATGCCAGGAATATAAGAGTATCTTTTTATACAGATTGGCTTGCATCCCATTCCAGGGTCAGAGACATGATGTCCCAATAAACATTCATGGATCGCTTGGAAATCACAGGCATCTATGAGCTGTCTTGCCTGCCCTCCCTTTTTCAGCTGAACATTTAGTGCTGAGTCGATAAAGCCCCTCACTCCTTCCTCATCATTCTCGTCTCCTTAATTCCACCAAGTAATTCATATGGTGCAGTTTCACCAGCTAAATCATTTTTAAATAGTTAAGCCCCTTTTGGGGCTTTTAAAACAGCTGGCTGTAGGACTGACTCAAAGTCTAATCTGTATCTCTCCTGAGAGGATACTTTTTTCTGCCTCCTACTTTCTTGATGACTACAGGACCCAATAAATACAATACTTTCTAATGTTCTAGTTGCTTGCTTGCCTTCCTTCTCACAGAGGGAGCCACTATGCTGAGAAAACAGCAATAAGAAAATTCTATAAATTCAGTCTTATACGTTCAGAGCCTTGTAAAACTGACCAAGGCATGAATTCCCACAGGCACTGTGTTCCTCTGTAGCAGTGTGCAGAATAAAACCCCCACCATCTGAACCCTCATGCCATGTGATGTGTGCTGGCAGGCTCCTAGTAGTACCCAGAAGTAGCTTTGGCCTTTCTTGATTTGGAAATTAGTGTGAATTTCTATTCCACACCAGCTAGTGAGCAGAGAGGGGGGAGAACAGCCACACCTAGTTGTCCACCCCTTTCATGATGGTAGTTGGTTGGCACTTGCAAAGGCCGGACATTAGACAACAATCACATAGTCTTTAGGCCTGCTATCTCCATGGTAGCTGGTAATCTTTCTATATCACAAACATATAAATGCATATCTGTCAAGTTTCTCCCACTTGTATCTTCCATGAATAGAGAAAGCTTAGAACTCTTCATTGATATATCTCCAATATGGGGAGTTTGCTGTTTACCATGGAGATAACAAGGTCTAAAGACTAAGCTAGTGCTAAAAGACAGAGGTTCAGACTCTTCTTCTATCTAATGCCCTTGTTCTACCTTTACCCATCACAGATGGTTAGATAATAAAAATGTTATTCCATCCCGAGTTACCTCTGTGGATTACAGACACATGAATAGGCTCCTTCAAGCTACAGTAACACACACAAATAAAAACAATATCACTTCTTATCGAGGAAGGAAAATGGGAGTATTATGAGAATGGGTGACCAAAGGCAAAACTTGGACGGGGTAGAGCTGGAAGACCAGATGATGTTTGATTCATTCCACTGTATGACTTCAGCAGAGTTCACCAACATACAAATGGGGACAGGTGTCCAAAGGGCTATGGCAGTGATGTACCTGCATGAATAGAGACTTGCACTCACATAGGTTCATGGTTATGAACTATTTCAATACTTTTCATTAGAGGAGTATTGGGAAACACCTTAGAAGAACTGTTATATTGCTGCCTATATCTGGTGGTTCTACTGGTATGAAATCATTCATCCCTCTTGCAGGCAAGCCTCTAATTGAAAGGGGGTAGGTCATACAAAGTGTGGGGACATCTCCTTTCTGTAGTGACCTGCACAAAACTTGGAGGGACTGGCACAGTTTGCTGAAGAAAAGAGATGAGAAAGGCATCTGTAGTCAGTCTGTATAGATGACCATGATCTGTCTTCATTCCCATTTCTGGGAATAAGAACGGTTTCAAAACTTTAAAAAGTGCTCTTCAATCTGAGTATAAAACACAAGGGCAGGCAGGTCAGTCGGTTGTGTTGGGCATTATTCTAAGAGCTTTTGGGGCAGATAGGCTTTCAGGGACAGAAACTGAATCCTGAATTCACTGGCTGTTGTTAGATTTCATTAAAGATCCCTGATGTGCTTAGATCTGCCTTCTTCTGAATTAACCATGTGCAGACCTGGGCCTGTCTGTTGGAGCACTTGGGGACCCAGTCCTGAGAGAACATGGTTACGCAAACCCAGCAGTAGCCCAGCCAGTGCAAAGCAGTTGAATGAGCCACAGGCTTTGTGGCATGCAGAGGCTGCAGATGGAGATTCATGTTCACACCGAGAAATGCAGCCTCGTTCTGTACGCGCTGCCATCTGGAGACAGAGAAATCAAATACAACTGGCATGTGTTAAAACCCCTCCACCCTTTTGTATGGTTTAATCTTGCAAATTGCATTTGTTTAGCAAAGGAAAAATGTATTAATTGTTCTGCAAGTGTGACTAATGGTGGTTAGTCCTATTCTGCTGTCAGGAAAAGGGCTGCAGTTGACTGCATTTAACTCCTGCTTGAAGCTGCCCTGTTTTTTGCAAAGTTTTCAGACTTTTGCCAGCTTCAAAGCTAGCATTGCCCATCCAAAGCACTCTGGGGTTAGCAGAAAAACCTGCTGACACATACTGCAGCAGACTCAAGTTCAAGATCTCTAGAACTTGGAGGAACTCAGGAGGTCTGAACACAAAACAGTTCCCTTCTAAAAGGAAATATCTGTGTTTCTCATCCAGCCTGTTGAGGGTGATTGCCGACTCCATTAGCATTGTGAGCCTGTTTGGAGCCTTCATAATTTCTAGATTGGGTGACAGTAATACAGCCTTTATATCCAATCTGAAGCTGGTAGAGAGTGCCACATTTCTTAAGCATGATAACTGTAGACACATGATGTATTATTTGTGGCTTAGAGGGTTCAGAGCTGAAGGTCTGATCTGTACAAATTATGTTGGGATCCCCCTCATTGGTCAAACTATCCCCCTTTCAATGCAGGGAATTTGGAAAAGGCATTTTCTACACTGCTGGAAATGTACAAATAATAAATGCATCTGCTGAGGGATAAGGAAATGTTGGGATGTCAAATCTATCTACAGTTCCATTTCACATTTTTTTTTAATCCTCCTGCTTCCATCTCTGTCTGTGTGTTATAATGCATTCACCACTGCAGGCACATGGTGTGTGGCCAAGAGCACATAAATGTGGCTAAGAAATGCCACATAGAAATACAACATTATCAACATTAATGGTCTCTGGGTACGTCCAAAAAAACCCCACAGAATGAAGATGGGACAGTGCATGCATGCAACTCCTTCTCCTCCTTATATGAGACGTAAAATAAAAATCCTGTATAAAAGGAATGATTTCACACAGTCTGAGAAGGTAGGATCAGTGTAGTTAAGGAAAGGAAGCTATGGGGACATAGAATGGCTTAAGAGAGAGATCTGTTAGTGGGAAAGTCTCAGAGAAGTGGAAGACTTCTCTCTGCAGCCTTTGAAACTGAGAGCATCAAAGCTCTGAAAAATATTCACCAGGGCACWAACATCTGTGATGAGAACAGAGGTGCATGCGAAAAAAAAGCTTTTTTCCCCGACAGACTTTGTACAGAAAGAAAGGCGGACAAACAGCAATTCCTTCTTTTTCTAGGAATTCCTCTACAAAGAAGTCAGACTGACTACTGTATGTGGACTCCTAAAGCTACCCTCAGCTTCACTGTATTTGTGCTACTACCTTTATTGCTGCTTCCTTTGTTTATAGAATTGAACCAAGAGCACAGAACTGGTCAATCAGAATTGACAGCCTAGGAAGCCAAGTAGTCACATTTCAGCATCAGTCAAGTGCTTTCTCAGGGAAGAATTTGCAAAGTAACAAGTTCCACATCTTTTTTGGCACAGTCCAGAAGGAATAAGCAAACAAAAGGAGCAGCATGTCTTCTGTCTGCTCTGCAGCGACTTACACAAATTTTCTCAGTATCTCTTTAAGGAAAAGAAAGCTGCCAAGGTGGAAGAAAAATAAAAACCTGAAGCGAATTTTGGCCTGCTTTATCAGTGCCATGGAATTTAGGATCTCTTTGCAACTATCCTCTCAGGACTGCCTGAGATATGAGTAACTCTCTTTCTGCTCTTCTTTCAATGACACGGCTCTGCTCAGAAACTTAGGCAGGGTTGTGGCCCTTCTGGGTATGCCACAGGCCTTCCTTTATTTTCTCCTCAACTTGCCAGGCCTTGCCTTTGTACCACATGGACTCAAACTATAAAGACAGCAGAACTCCAAATGATGCATCTCAAGGGTGCGGCTTCTTTGCCATGGGCAACAGAAGCACATTGCCAACTTTACTGCTTTTTCCAGTGATCTTATTTAGAAACAGCAAATTAGGGACTGATGTGAGTCAAATCAGATCATTGAAYGTCTTCAGAACTGTGTTGCTCCTACCATTTTAAACCATGTTCCCTACACACTAAGGAATGTAGTGAGTTCAGACCTACCTGTATTTTGTCAACCACACAGTTAGCCTTGAGTCTAGTCCAGGCCTGACCAGAATCAACTGCTCTTTGTCCACCTTCATGACCATCGCTCTGTAGATTCTGCCATTCACTCATTCTGTATTTTCTGTTACTGTAAAGGGATTAAATTAAGGGAGAAGTGATTAGAAACAGAAGGGAACTTGGCTTTAATGATCTGTACTTTGTTCACAAAATAACTCACAAACCATTCACTGATACCTTTTGATTTGCAGACCTTCCTTGCAGGCTCTGAGTCAAATCAGTGATCCAGAAGAGCTCAGAAAGGAGACATTTTTTCCCCCCTCAAAGCAGTGATATTGGAAAAAGATGTGGTCCTCTGCAGCTGTCATGGCCTTTGATATCCAGCTACATGTTGTTTCCATATTGCATAGTGAATTGTGAGACCAGATGATGTCCATAAATAATGCAGTCTTGTGATTTCCTCAATTACCATTCCAACAGAAACTTCCAAAGGGTCGATGCACAAGGGAGCACTCATGAGCACATGGGGATACCTAAACTTTTAGAGTACTTGTGAGCATGGATGAGCGATGTCCCCGTGTGAGAGGCAATCTAGACATAAGCATCCAATCCTGTACAGGGCTTTGACACTTGGAAATAAACCTAGAACAATTTGCATTATGGAGGAATTTAGTGCTGGGCATTGAGAGTTCTTGATGACTAGTGTTGTTAAGGCAGTTCTTTTTTCTCATCTGAGGGTGTTTTACATGTGAGGTTTCATTCTCAGCATGATAAATTGTGGACATTGACTATGAAGATTCCTTTATCACCTCCTTCTAGAAAGTCCTTTAAACCTGCTTACACAAAATTCCCAGATGGAGGCTTTTCTATTGTGATGTCATTGCAGTTGTGGCAGAAACTTCTTAGATATTTTTCTACTACATAAGAAAGCCTGTAGGAAGTTCCTTTCCCAAAAAGCACTCAATAAGAAGTCTTCCCCCACCAAGACATTGACCAGAGGAGTGAGAAACACATAGGACTTACTAACATCTTTAAAGTAAATAAAATTAAATATAATAGATTTCCCTTTCCCCATCGCAAATTAACACCTTTATGCCTCCTCTACCAGCAGCTGTAAATTAATTTCCAACAAGCAGACTTGTTTGGTCTCCAAAAGTTCCTCTTTCCAATGAAAGACTACATCATCTCTAAGCAGAGTCTTYACCAGGTTAACTGAAGGCATCCTTGAAAGACTGAGCCTTCTGAAAGGACCTAACAGCATATAGTGAATGGTCATGTTTTTAGAGAAACAGCAGAGCAGGATGTCAAAGCGGACAGCACTGGGAGAGCTGAGCAGATGGGAAGGTGAGCTGAAACAGATCAGTTATTCAGTCAGGCCCCAGATGAAAGTTGATTATACGGAAAGTTGTGTGTACACTATTTATAGTCCAGCCTCAAAACTCAAAATCTATTCCARGTAGGATTGTTTACATAGTCAAATACATTCCCATTAATTACCTGTATTTTCGTACTAAGATGCTTTGATTAGGTTTGGGGGGATGGTGTTGTTTTGKTTTTTTTTAAATATCTGCTAATTACTCTTAAAAAATATCATCCTGTGAAATGTTCTTACTGAAAGATTTAAATAGTCTAAAAGAATTCCCACCTAACTGGGAACAGATTTATGCCTGAATTCAGCCCCTGGTCTTGCGTCCCACAGGCAGCTCCCAAAAGAAGTGGTTGGGTTCTTTCCCTTTCTGAACCCTAGATGCCACATGCACATGGGTGCTTGTTAGCAGTTACGCCTTTAATTTGATGCATGGCGTGAAAGCATATGGTACCATAAAACTCACCAAAAATAGCAACCCAAGTATTGGCTGCAAAAATCACAAAGGGCCTGGAAAGCTCAGCGATGACAATTGTGAGAACCTGTATGACATCTTACTGGAGGGTAGGTAGGTCTTCTCAGAGCAAGACACAAATTCGTGCACACGCTTCCTAACATTTATGTGTACATGCTTGTGCTCAAAATAAACACTACGTTCAAAATTGCCTTTTGTAATCTGGTATTACAGCTGCATTTAAAGCAGCCTGAGAACATGATAAGAGCGTGATGTCAGATCTCTCTGTCATACCCTTTCTGCAGGGTTTTCACTTTGATACTTTTCAGTCATGTTTTGGCTGATATGCGTATATATTCACACACATAGGCATATCTCTGTGTGCATACAAACATTTCTTTAAAAGGGCTATGTTTCTTCTATACTTTGTTTCTCTCTAACACTCTGATCTCCGGAGTCCTGGGCCATACCTTCCCATGTTTGGTTCTTGTATACAGATAAACACATTGTAATAATTCCCCTAATTTCCCATATGCCTAGAGCCTAATTTATAGTGGCTTAAAATAAGGGGAGAATGTCTTTTTCTTAGTGTGGGTTTTGTTGAACTTTCAGAAGGAACTTTGCTGCCATGTGACCTGAGACACAGAAAATGTTGATACCAATAAAATCTTAGCAGAGCATGCCAAGAAAATCAGCATTTAGTTTACCTAGGATATCCCAGAGGAAACATACAGTTAATACTGAAGTTTAAAATAGCTTAGCCTTGGAATCTTAAAACTCCATTAGCACTTGGAAGAGGGGGAAGAAAGAGCAACAAAAAATCCTGTAGCAACAAGGAGGTTAAATACACACATATGCAAAATGTAGCACAACTCAATGGATCACTTTTAGCGGCTACGGATTTTGTCTGACACGGGTTTTGCTCTTGATCTCCTCGTATTTGTAGCATTGCAGAAAAAAAAAATTAATAAAACCTTCCCCTTTCTGAGAGTACCTTATAATGAAAACAAGAATATTTTGAAAGGAAAGAATAGGAAATGTTGACTGGGGTGTCCTGCTGCTTTCTAAGTAGTCCAGCTCCCAAGATTTATGTCAAAAGCAACAGAAGGTTGGAAATGAAAGAATGCCCTTGAAGTTATGCTCTGTAACTCAGCCAAGCGAGATGGCTTTTTCATTTACCTTGTCAAAAACCCAACATGAAAAAAAAGGTTGGAGAT
The DNA here is from genome assembly GCA_035582835.1 of Phoebastria nigripes. NCBI lineage: Eukaryota > Metazoa > Chordata > Aves > Procellariiformes > Diomedeidae > Phoebastria > Phoebastria nigripes. The sequence goes on from JAYKAV010003376.1 coordinate 713,443, forward strand.
AAAAATCTTACACCATTACTGGAGATTTACAAATGATGTGACAAAATAAACATGTGTTCCACGCATCAGAAAAAGTGCTCCATTCAATGGTATAACAGCTCCCCTGGTCAAGATGGGTGGTACTTAGTTCTGAATCTGCAGAGCATTGGCTTGAGTTGCTGAAGTTGTACCCTTTTGGTCTGAAGCAATCCTCATACCTGGGCTCTCAATAAGGCTGGGGAACTGGCACAGTCCTGCCAGCCTACAGAGACAGTGGAGCTCTTCCTTTGCTGACCCTGGTGTTCACGAATCTTATAGCATAATTTACCTTCTCTGTGTTTGAATTGACATCGTCCCATACATTCCACTGTCCCTGCCAGGGTACGTATTTCTGAATGTGAGAGCAGACGTTGGTAGGGTTGATGCTGTGGGATTAAACAGCCAATAAGAGACAGCAATAGAAATTAAGTAAGTAAAAGGGAACAAGGCAGCTGTGTGAAGAGTGTGTTACTGCCTGAGACAAGGCTCATTTGTGTACAAGTGTGAAGATGTCTCCATTGCATATTTCAGATTTTGACACATGGCACCTTTAAGTCAATGAAAGAGCTCCCATTGGCTTCAGTTGATTTTGGACTTGCAGCATTGGCCTTAGTTGATTTTGGACTTGCGGTGTTTTTTCTTAACAACAGCAGGGTCCAAAAGTCATTGTGTCGAGGTGTTAATGATTCCTTTTTATCCAATTGGTTCAGCAAAACCACTAAAACCTGGAAGCAGTTTGCTTTGCTTGGGAACCCAGGCCTCCAAGCCTTGATCAAGCACGCAAGGAAGCTGTCATGGTTTAACCCCAGCCGGCAACTAAGCACCACACAGCCGCTCACTCACTTCCCCCACAGTGGGATGGGGAGGAGAATTGGAAGGGTAAAAGTGAGAAAACTTGTGGGTTTCAGTTTAAGACAGTTTAAGAAGTAACGCAAAAGCCGCACACGCAAGCAAAGCAGAACAAGGAATTCATTCACTACTTCCCATCGGCAGGCAGGTGTTCAGYCATCTCCAGGAAAGCAGGGCTCCATCATGCGTTATGGTTACTTGGGAAGACAAACACCATAACTCCAAACRTCCCCCCTTCCTTCTTCTTCCCCCAGCTTTATATGCTGAGCATGACGTCATATGGTAGGGAATGTCCCTTTGGTCAGTTGGGGTCAGCTGTCCCAGCTGTGTCCCCTCCCAGCTTCTTGTGCGTCCCCAGCCTACTCACTGGTGGAGTGGTGTGAGAAGCAGAAAAGGCCTTGACTTTTGCAAGTAAGCACTGCTCAGCAATAAAGAAAACATCTCTGTATTATCAACACTGTTTTCAGCACAAATCCAAAACATAGCCCCATACTAGCTACTATAAAGAAAATTAACTCTATCCCAGCCAAAACCAGCACAGAAGCCCACATTTCAGATGCAGTATGAGGCAGGTTGTGCTAATACTTGAAATGAGAAGCCCATGCTCTGAATGGATCAATAGTTAGTTTGAAATCAATTATTAAGTGAAGGCTGTGCCACATGTGTAACATGGACACTTGCAGTAGGCTGAAGTGTGGAGTGCATAATTCAGCCTGCCCGTCCTCAAACTCATGATTATTTTTGGTCTTTCTTAACATATCTGTTTCTCAGCCTACCCGTATAGAATAATGATACCTAGATAGTAGTATCAGAAAGGGCTGCCGTGATTGTACAGACTTTTGGCAGAGCAGAGGTGAGGGAATGGCACATGGTTTCTACCTTTAACTTCARTTTGAGCTGTACCATGTATGAGAGATCACTTTGGTCTCCAAGAAGTAACTACCGTACTAACTTACGCAATGCATATGTAATTCATTATCGAATATCATATAAGTATTAATGCAGGACAATATCTAGTGTATCTAATTTAGACACCTAGAACTTAGCATTTCAGCTATATTGAAACTTTCATCTTCTGTTTATAGCGTAATTCAAACCTCCAGAGTAAACACTCAAGCGTTTTCTGTCAGTGTAGGGTGGCAGATCCCTCTGGGTGCCTGCAGAAATCCTTTCACCAAGAGTAAGTGTCCACCTCCCTCCTTGCAGATTCTTTTACAGTAGAAGACCAATATGCTATAAAGACATATCTCCAATCAGGATACAGTTTGTTAAGTCTTCTTTCCACAAAGATTCCCAAACAGGGCTGGTTCTTGTTAAAAAACAAAGCAGTGGTAACAATCTTGTGGCCAGAACATTTGTTCCAGAGGATGGATACAGTTTCTAGGGTTACCTTCAGGAAATCTGAACTAACACTGCAGAAGAGGTGTTTAACCAATACACATAATCATATTAAAATGAGTTTGCTGTGCTTAAGACTAGTATTAATGGCTCAGGAGTCTCCAAGGCTTTAGGTAGCTGTGGCTGCCAGATCACAGCAGAGTTCTAGATGCGACATAGGTATATGTCCATAGACAAAATACTTCTGAGTTGTGTTGTCATCTAATTGCAGAGTCTGAAAAATTTTCTGGCCAGTGAAGATGGTAATTAAGGGCTAGACACTAATGGATTTGCAAGTTCTGAAAAGTAGGTGGATTACATAGTGGATTTTACTGCGTACATTTTATATAGCCAAATCCCAATTTTAGAGGATTTGAGGCTGAATGGTTCCTAGCCTCGCATCTCCCTTCCCAGCTAACTTCAGCATTTTGTGGTCTTCAGTGTCACAGAATCTAAATACCTGTTACTCTAAACAGATTCAAACAACGTAGCTGTTGTACATGTAATATGACTTCAGTGTCTGCCTCATAAAAACAGAGAAATGCGAACAGGCTAAACACTGCCTTGAAAACACACCCAACCACATAAGAGGCAGAGAATAGATATGAATTCCAGTTTACTTCTTCACTTCTCCCTCTGTAATGGGCCAAGCCAAAAGCCTTCATTTCAAACAGCCCTGAACTGTGAGGAAGTTCAGATCCAAACTCTTACAAGCCAGGCCATTTCTAATTATTTTTATTGCCTCATTAAATTTATTATGTTGAGCCATTTCTAGTGACCTCATTAACTCTCTGCAAAGGGTTCGTCACGTACAATCCTTAACAGATGTCTGATTTCAGGCATTGCAAAGTCAGTCATCTGGCCCTTTACCCAGCACGCATAGACCTTAGCTCTCCAATCCTATGCGCTACTCTCTCTCAAGAAGGATTTCATTTTGATGATGCTGTATTACTGGGAAATTTGCTGTGGTCCTGCTTGGGCCAGTTTTTATGCCTTCATCCTCTAGCTATGTCCCACATATTTCTTTTCATCTGCCTTGTTTCCTTCTGCGTTGATCCAGATGGGTTGTATACCAGAATTGCACTCTCTCCTGTGGAGAATATCTTCTGGCTTCTTGAGTCAATGAGGGTTTGCAATGCCCCGTTGGGGTTAGGCTGTAAAAACCCTCTATTATGTGTGCAGCTGGGCTCAGAGAGCAGATTTCACTTTGTTCTTTCTTTATCCATTATTTAAATGGCTTGGATAGGATGATTATTAAATGCTGGGGTTCTGGATCACAGCCTTAAGGGATTGTCAAAAGGATTTTGAGTCACTCTGCAGCTGAGAGCAGGATGTGGGACTGACAGGATCAACAAGGAAGGAAGGAAGCTACCATGTGAACCTGAGACTCAGCCAGGTCTCCTACAACTGGCTTGCCGGGTAGGCAACATGCAATGCCAGACATCTGGGGATGAACACAAATCAAGAGTTGTTTTTGGAAGAACACGTGGATTCTGCAGTCATACCCGTTCCCAGATCAAGAGCTGCAGACATTGCCCCAGCAGGTTGCATCCCATGCATTGACATAAGAACAACCATGTGCAGGCAGGCCAAAGGTCGATCCCTCTGTTCAAAGTCAGCCTACATTGAATGTCCAGGATAATGGTCCAGGGAGCATATGTAGGGGTATTTCCACAGAATACCCCTCAGGCTTTGGCATGATATGGTTCAGGTGACTTYCTGTGTTGGATTATTTAACATTTCTTGGTAGATTTGGGCTTTTTCCCCCAAAAAAACTTTTTGAGCTCTTGTAAACCTTTACTTTGCACAATCTCCTGTGACAAGCATTTCCACAGCTTAACTACATGCTCTATGAAGAACCAACTTTTTTTTTAACTTTGTCTTCAACTTTCCAGTTTGTTTTATTCTTTCCTGTTATTGTGTTGGAATAGAGTGAAAAATTATTCTGTTTTCATCTTCTGCAGGCCAGTCATGATTTTACAGACATCTATTCCTCCCCTTCTCAGTCATCTCTTTTCATGTTGCTCCTGTATCAATTTGCCATCTTACTTCTGGTAGGTTAAGAACCGTAACAGGCTAAGGATCAGGAAGATTCTTCTGTAGTTTCAGGGGGGAAGGAGAAACAGGAGTTGGGGTGGAATCTGGACAGCAGTGATTAGGTTACATATTTTGTTGTGAGGGTGGTACAGCTTTTTCCTGAAAGAATATCTAGTTTTGTAACTTAAATTTGCTAAGTTTCAGAAGCTGTGAGCATATAAAAAGGGGAGGACAGAATTTATGCAAACCTTCAATTTTCACATAAAACTTAAGCCCATTTCTCCTCTTGCCTTTCATAAAAGTTGGTCTGTAACGTGGTGTTAACTTGAATTATTGCAGGGATTAGAAGGTGGGATGAGTCAAGTTCTCAGTTCTTCTCACTTCTTGGTTTTATAGGGGTACAGCTCTTCTGGATTTATATCTGATTTACACCAGGACAGATGGGAGGAAAGTCAGGCCTATTGTTTTTACAGTCTGCTTTTGACACTGCTGAGAATCTTTGTGCTATAAAAGTGTCCACGCTGTGCCGTCTTCCATCTGTATTGCATATATTGTATCTGTCATGCTGGTTAGGAAGAGCTGATATTTTTGGCAAACTTTCCTTCTTGTACAACTCCACATATAGCATCACAGCATAAAAAATAGCAATGGATGGGAAAAAAAAAAATCCAACTCATGGGAAATTCACATACTTTTTTTATCCCATGTCAGAGAGGAGAAGAGGAGAGTACCAATTTTTCCCCTAGTGGAATGAAAGGTGTTATCAGATTTCAATTGGTTCTTATCCAAATGTAAGGAGTATCCTGAGGCACTGGGACATTTCAGTCATAGGAGGCTCAGATTCATTTCCTATAACTGTAGTTGTCTAAAAGTTGTCTTCTAAAATGAGTAAAAGAGAGGGATGAGCCTGTCTAGAGTGCAAGTAATTTCATCCTGAACACCACATCTCAGATGATACAACAGATCACTGCATGTTTGGAGGTACTTTGCTCTCTGTACTGACTAGATAAGGAACCCAGACATGCCATTTGACTAACTGCTTGCCTTTCAGGCAACTACAATTAGAAAAAAACAACCCTTCAAATATTTTTGTGGAGAAAATGTTCAGCTCAGGAGAAGACAAGGTCACGACAAACTCAGAACTGCAACTTCCATGAGGAACACCCTGGCTGATACAGAGCACAATGCTGATGGGAAATATTTTATCTTCATTTTCTTGGCAAAAAAACATCCTTTAAAAATCAACCATTTCCTAGGGAAGACTTTTGAATGAGATGATGCCCTGCCTTCTCATGGGAAAAATTTTCACTCAGAAATTAAGAAACAGCTTCAAGAAGTTAAAAAAACAGTAGAAAGTTGTTTGCTAATGAAGCATACAAGTRGCAGCTGATAGATTGAAAGCCATAATATTCTCAGCTTCTGTAGCCAAGATTTATGAGGGCCTTTCCTTTCACACTGGCACTAACTTTACACATGCAAAATTTAGACATCCAATCTAAGCAATGTTTGAGCTCCTTCCATGCTCAATGTAGAGACACAGGCACCTCTAGAGAGGGACTCATCTCATCGATTTTATAACTCTGTTAAAATCTGAGGAATTTGGATGGCTGTGAGTAAGGAAGATGCATCTCACAATGTATATCCACCATTTTAACTCCACTAAAATACTTGAGACATTCCCACCATCAGTTTATAAAGATGGTATGAATGGATAAGCTACCCAGCACAAGATGTGTTTCCCACCCCCGGAAGAGGCAGGGAACAGCTCTTTATCCCCAAAGATTTTCCCACAAATGAAGATGTCCAGGGAGAGGCAGAATGAGAGAGACCTAGAAAGGTTCTTGATCAGCTCCGCTAACTGCAGCTGATAGGAATGTCCTTAAATCTAACACATCAACATTACTATGTTAAAAAACAGCTTCTGGCTCCAGACATGGTGTATTCTTTAATTTCACTTGATCAAATTTGGGTGGATTTTCATATGACAACAAAAGGCTACACCTAAAGTCATTTTCCAGCCAAATTTCAAGCCTTTGTTTCAAAAGAACAGATTCACTAGGAGTATGGAGAAAGAAGAACGACTTCAGTTCAAATAATGAATGTCTGGCAAGATCAACAGCAACTGGCTAGTGAGTATCGTGATGGGAAACGCCCAGTGATTTTCATAGCAGCACAGATGCCAACCTCCTGATGGTAGCAGTCTAGAGGTTGGACAATGCTTCTTGGTGGCTGTAAAGTTTCACTGAGCCTATGAACCAACCTCTCTGTCTAAAGTATCCTAGCATGGGGTGAAGGGAGGTGGCAGGAGGGGATGCTGCAAACTTGTCRACTCATTTGTAGTATGTCAAAGGGGAAAACAGCAGTAAGATAGGAATCTGGGAAAATAAGCAGTAAGGCAGTCTGGCACTTGCCCCAAAACACTGTGCCTGCTTCGTGGTGTCAGAAGTAGAAACAGATAAAGACAGACCCCTAGATCACTGTTGATCCTTAAAAGGGGTTAGTGTGCCACGCAATGTGCCCTCATTTTATTAGCATGCTAAGGAGGGACATGTGGGAGCTTGTGTCCTTGTAAGATGAGTTTTCAGTAAACACTGGTTGCTACCCTATGACTGGGATTAAGAGTTTTCACCCTCAGTGACCCATAAACACATGCCCTGGGACCTTTCCCCAGAGAATTTCAAATTACTTTACCGAMTGACTTAAGTAAAAACACAAAGATGCCTTACGCCTTCAAAGCCTGTGAATATATTTTCAATCCAAAGCAGAAAGTTCAGGCACTGTTTATCCTGTTGTGCCCAGGGCTTGCTCTTTTTGTTTTGCGTTGAATTTCATTCTTGTTAGACATTGTTCACGAGCCAGTTTTCTTTGGAACGGCAAATGGGAAAGGACCACCTGGGTTAGGAATTCCTGTCCTCTGGAATTGCAAGCTGCTGTGCCAGTTTCATAATTTCTTTCTCAGAAAAGAAGAATGTAGTGCTGGCTGGGAATGTGTAGAGATGCTCTTCCCTTTTGCTACTAGTTGCGGATTGACACAGACGGTAACCTCCTTCCAAAACAAGATGTATTGTACTGTAATGGCCAAGGTGTCTTCCTATTCCTACCAGTTTCAGGAGGTGGCAATAAATAAGTTAACAGTAGATGCACCTAATCATGGCAAGGCTAGGAGGTAAGTCCTACCAAAGGCAACAAGGTCAGTCTGGTATTTAACCACAATCCTCTGTAATCCCAAGGAAAGAAGGTGGGTATGAGGGAGGAGCAGGATTAGGTCTATGGCACTGTGCCATCCTACAGGCCACTCCTGGTGGGCATATAGAGAGGGAGCAAGATGCCCATGTGAGCTGCCATGGTCATGTCTGTGTCTTGTCAGAGCCAAGGAGTGAGGCCACAGCACAGGCRTGTCAAACACATTGTCAGAAGGAGCTGAAGTGGCTGGGTTTATTTTAATCTGGAAATGTGGCCCTTGCTGCCTTTTATGATGTGCCAGTCTAAGCTGCCTCTGGCAGCTGTGAGAATATTGGTTTTGGCAGACAGCTGCAAGGAGCAGCAGACTGGAAGGAGTCAGCAGCAAATGTGATAAAAGTGGAAAGTTGCTGACGCCAGGAGGAAAAGCACAAGGTCCCCCCGATTACCAGAAACCCTTCAGGAGCTGTGAGGAAGAGGAGATCTCCTCTGAGACTGGGATGGATGGACAGAAAATGACTAGCCCTCTCCCCTTGACTTAAGTTGAATTGCCCCATTGCACGGGTAAGATGCCCCATTGGCTGGAGGGGAAGGATGCTCCGAAGGAGACGGGCAGAACTGATGGGAGGTGCCAGGGAAAGATTTCTCTCTGTACCTGGCATTTGGCTGAATTGATCCTTTTTGATAAAAAGGACTGGGTCCTGGCCACCAAGAAAACATACGGATCTGTGGGAGCTTAAGATGTCCAAACTAAATGCTAAACCCATGTATGTAACCTAGTCAGTGCTATATTAACAGGTCCAGTATTTCCCAGCACTAGAGTTTTATTGCAAACCCCGCCCCCCACCCCCCCCCAATCTCTGTCTTACAGTTACAACCCTCCTCCTCTGTGGTTTCAGGGATGGGCTTTTTTTGCCAACTAGATAACAAGCTCTTTGGGACCATGATTTTTTTAATGTGTTTTGTGCTCACAAAGAGGGTGGGATCTGCAAAAGGTCCCAAGCCCTTGTGAACGTTAAACAGTGATGATAATAATGTGTCAGTGAAATTCCCACAGTTCCTTCTCTAACCAGCTGGCTGTAACATGAAGGCTCATCAGAGATGATCTCTGAGAGTGGATCCCTGGAAGGAGGAACAGTTTAGATGCCAACCTGAGGATCCAACCTGCTTTTTATTATTGCGGTTTCCTGTTACAATCAGAAATGAAAGGAGCTGATTTTTCAGTCAATGTGCAGCTCAGATCACCTCAGGACAGGAGGTTTTGATGCAGCAGGTGCACAAGGCTGCCAGCTGAAAAGGGATATTCCCAGATAGTATTGGTAATGATGCAATGTAAGGGAACATAACATCCATGAGTAGGACAGGATTCTTCAGAAAAAAATTTTAAAGGGCTTGGTTGGTTTGTTTGTTTGGCTTTTTCCCAAGGCCTGGGATGCTATTTTTCAACAGGATTTAATTTTAGTATAAACATGGAAGACTTCTGTTTAGGAGAGTCATACCCAGCAAAGCAAAATGCTTAGCCGAAGGACTGCTTACCCTGCGACTGCCTGGTTTGTGCTTGAGTGCCCAATGCCTGCATGAACACAGTAGCGAAGGGTAGCAACTGCCCATAAGCTCACCATAGCCTTCCCTGGGCATACCAGTGCTCTGGCCTTTTTTGAACTACAGTAATCAGTGGAAAAGGTGAACTAGTCAATATTTTAGCTTTATTAAAAAATAAACGAAGGGCAGAATTTCCTTTGCTGTCAGCATGCCCTGCAGAGGGGCAGAGGGGCAAGAAAATGCAGAGATTGTCACAGTGACCCTGCTGTGCATGATCTCCTGCACAACAAGGACAGAGACTTAAATAAAGTTTCTCCTGGATGGACCCCAGTCACTTGGGTTTGACTAAACCAGGTGCACTGGAATACTTTGCCCATAACTCCATGTGTGCCCTTTTAATACACGGTGGCTCAGTTTTGCTTTCTATTGCATTTCCTATTTCTGATCAGGGCCAGCAAGAGAGTGCGCTGGAGGAATCATCTGAAACACTGTTCCTCTAATTTCAGTGCAAGGAAAAGTAGAAAAAAATCAGGTATAGAAACATTTTGTTGGGATACTTCTAGCTCAACTTTGCAAACTGAAGACCTTTAGGGGAGAGCCAGATAAGTCTCTGAAGCATACATAGCTTACCTGAAACAAAAGCACATTCTGAACCTATCTATCTGAGATATGCCTGTGACTAGCTTTCAGAGAGGAATTTACAAGCCTGGAATGGTTTAAAGCCAACACAGCTTTCCAAGAAATAAATGTAGGAATAAATATTTACCTCCTTTCTCCAAATCTCCATACTAAGACTTGTGCTGAAATAATTATCTTCCCTTTTAAGTTGTATTTATTCAGAGATCTATGAGGCATGAAAAAGCAGCCCAGATTTATGTAATAGACACCTTGTGTTGTTGTATACAGAGGAACACCATAAATGTTAGTCACCCCTGGCGTGTTAGATCTGTCACTTCTGGGTGATTCTGGGGAGTATATTTAGGAATATAATAGATCTGGTAAAGTTTGTTGCTTATGATACTAGATCAGAGTAGTTTGGAGTTTTGTATTGCTGAAATGTTTGCTAACAACCCAGATGGAAATAGCATTCATACCACAAGTTAAAGATCTGGTTGGTGGTTTTCATATAGTTAGGCACACTTGCCAGGCATCCTTTTTTCCCAACAATTTCAGATTTTCAAACAGTTGATTTTAATAAAATAAAAATCACTATTTTGACCTGACAAGAAAACTATGCCCCCCAATATTTTTCAAAGGCAACCAACTTCCTGAGAAGTTTCCTACATCCCAGTGATGTTTTGCTTATAGACCTCATTCTAACATTTTTTCATTAAAATTCTTCTTTGAAAATAAAAGAAAAAAAGAAAAAAAAAAAAAAAA
>JAYKAV010003376.1:723835-747718 GCA_035582835.1 Phoebastria nigripes
AGAAAAGAAAAGAAAAGAAAAGAAAAGAAAAGAAAAGAAAAGAAAAGAAAAGCCTTTCATGCCAATGAATAGCTTGAGCTGACTATTGTTACTTAATCTCTCCATATTTCAATGTAGAGCCCTGATGTCTATGGCTGAGTTGATGTTATATCAGTAATTTCTGGTGATCTGGTTCATGGCATGCTGTTGTTATTTACTAGGGGTATAACAGCAATGCCACACCTTGAGTTTGAATTGTGCCAGCTGGTACATGTGCACCTGGAGAAAAATCATTCCAGCTACAAAGATAAAACCAAGAAGGTGGCAGAAAGAAGACAGTGTAATGGTGGCTACGTAAAAGAGAATCCAGCGGAAAATGACAAAGATGAGGAGAAGGACTGAAAATAGAACTTCTGTGGAAAAGATTGACAGAACTTGGATTGTTTAGTCTAGAAAAAAGACAACTGTGAGACAGTCGTGATAACAGTCTTCAAATATGTTAAAGACTGCCGCAAAGAGGGAGGTAATGAACTCTTCTCGATATCCACTAGGGATAAGGCAAGAAGTAATGGGCTTAAATTGCAGTAGTGGTTGTTTGGGTTAGACAGGAGGAAAAACTTTTTAAGGGGAAGGAAAAAAACCACAGGGATAGATTGCCTGGGAAGGGTTTGGAGTCTCTGCCGCTGTAGGTCTTTAAAAACAGGATGGAGGAAGATACAGTTGGTAACGTCTCTCAAGGTCTTTAGCGTTCAATGATGAAACATAATGTTAAGTATGAAAGGATGCACACATTAATGTACTGTAATAACTGATGTGCACTATGTGTTCAAACAGCAAATCAGAACATTATCACTGACACATAACATTTTAGCATTTAAAGAACAAAAGGAAAGAAAACAAAATGATTAGTTGTTATTCCTCTCATGCCAAAAATGTAGTTGTTAGTATCAGAATGCTTTACTGAGCCGAGCTGGATTCAAATTTGCCTATTTCTAACATGAAACTATGCACCGATGTTTTTTGAGCAGCTCTGTTCATGTATTTTCCATTATTCCCATTTTCTTTCTCTGCTAGAACAAAATCAGAAGGGCCAGAAAAAAACACAGGGAAAAGCTGCTCCAACTGGAAGCCAGGTTACCTGATATAACCCCAAAGGACCTGATCCCTTCACATTTCCAATCAGTGAAATTACTGAGTTGTCATCTGTTTATTTTTGTATCAACATGTTCAACACAATGAAGTCAGCTTACCCTTCTGAAAAGGCAAAGAACTGTGCTGGTATCCACTAAACATTCACTTTTTAAAACACATGCAGGAAACATGATAATATGAGCAGAAATGTCTGCATGCGGATGGCTCGCTCATATTTATCTGAGTGGGTGTCATGCTGTCCGTGTCTGTAGTATCTTGTCCTTCACAGACAATCACAGTAAAGCTAATGCACTATAGGAGTAGCATTTTATCTTAATGTCTTTTATCTCTTCAACCAGATGAGAGAGTAGGCCATTAAAAGCCTGATTTAAGAGAGGTGCTTTGAGTCATGTACCAAGGAGTGATAAATGCTGGGGTTAGTAAAAAAGATCCAGAGGTTCCCAATGTGTGCAGGGCCAAGCACTTTAGTGCAGAGGGTAAGAGCGGGAGAGCCTGAGGACCAAAACTAGAGATGTCCTGCCTGGATAGTACCTGGAGAAATCCTTCACTGACTTTGCTCATGCAGTAGCTATTTTGCAAAATAATTGCATTGCTCAACCGGCACCTTCCCCAGCCATTAAATCCACTACAAAATGGTTCCATTGTAAGACACGTACCCCACGTGTGGTACAAAATGTACAACATGCACAAGTCCTATGTTGCTATTATCGCTTCAAGGGTCTGACTGGCATATTGTCAAACATTTTACAATCTAACAAGTTGCCAAATACCTTCTAATTAAACAAACCGTTCCTTGTGTAATGCCAAACAATTAAACAGGTTTATAGTGTTTAATCTAACACTGCATCTGGTTTAAAGGTCTGTTTTAAATATCAAAGTCTTCTGATCATCCAATGGCAGCTGACAGCTGATGATGGGGCATTTCACCCATCCATACTGCAGTGTCTGGAGAGTTCATGTTTCTTCTTTCTATTTTTTATCTTCCTGCAGTGTATTCATGACAAGTTGTGCACAAAACCTTTTATCGCCATGGCTAGGTTTGGAGAATCACCTCTGATACTGAAGATAGGTTAAGGTTCCTCATTATTTCTGGAGAGCTTCCCTCCAGGGATTAAGTCTGGGAGCAGGATTTGTTGAGTCATTCTCTTGAACAAGAACAGGCACCCATGGCCATTTTAAGGATCAGATCAGGAAGTCTGAATATAAGCCTAGTAACTAGGTTAGGCTTGAAAAGGCTTTCAGTGTCCAAGGTGATCCATTTCAATGTCCTAGGTGATCCATCTGAATTTCCAGGCTCTACCACATCACTATTTGCAACATCTGGGCCAGATCCCATCAAAGGGAAAGAGAAGAGTCACTGAATCTCTCTGGAGAGCTGATGTGAGGAGGGGGAGTGCCTCAGAAGTGATCCTGGATGAAAGCTGAAAATTATGGCTTGCACCTGAACTATGAACAGAGGTGTTTAGCCAGAGCTCAGACCCATAGTGGTCAGTAAAATTTGAAGTCTGTTGACACTGGGACCATTTACAGCAGATTTTACAATAGCCAGCGGAGGAACTGAAACAAGTTGCTTTTCACATCTATGGCAACCAAAGGGTCAGGTTCACAGCATATTTATTCAGTGAAACTTCTCTTTGCTGTACTAAAAAGCTCCAGCAATGTCTTTGCAGTATATTGTTACTTTCTATTGTTACTTGTCTGTCTTTTCACAAAGATAATCACACAGGTAGAGGTTTAAGTCAATGTGGAAGGCAAGCCAGCACACCAAACCATAAAGAAAACAATGGTTGGTATAACAGCTGGGCATGTAACTGGAAGAGACAATGCCTCTACAACCAGCCAGGCCCAGCTCTATTTATGCAGGTGTAAAAGGGCTCTTGCTGTTGGAAATAGTGTGCACTCATTGTATTACACATTCTTTCCTCTGTCGGCATCCTGTTTAAACAGGCTGAGTGCAAAGGGGTGTCTGCTATTCATTTGTGGATGCCTTGTGATGATATGAAACATAATTGTATAATTTATGCCGAATACACCAAGAAATGGCTGCTGTTCAAGGGAACTAGCAAGGCCCCAAAGTGCTTGAAATATTGGAGCAGGCAGAAAAGATAACAAAGCCTGATCTTTTTGCTGCTCCTTTCATTAGGGCTGCTCTTACAGGGGGAAGAGGAAACGGTTAGCAAAAGAATGTGATTCAGATGTGCTTGGATATTGCTGGAAGTGAGAGAAGCACAATGGCTCTGCAAACCTATTGAGTAATTCCACCAAAGCCAAAATACTTGCCCAGGGAATGAATATTGGCCCCTGGACTCTTCTTTCTGTGCAGTGCAGCTCTTCAGTTGTTTGTCAAAATGAATGTGCAATTGTTTGTTTGTTTAGAGCCAACAACGTCAGGCTGCACAGTATGGCCCTGCTGTGTTTGGCTTGTTCATGAGTTCTTTGCCTGAAATAATTCTGTTTTTATTTAGCTGGAGGAGGGAAGAGGACATTGGGGACTTTGTTTTATCTTGTAACGCATGATTCAAGCCTCAAATGTTAAATTTGGGGCTTGGCTCTGAGGCAGGTCAAAAGAGAGTAACTTGGAATGAACTGCTGATGTGGAGCCTTGCTTTCTACGTAACGGCAGGATGTTTTCATGCTATGAAGCTATGAACAAGTCCTCTAGAATTACTACAATCTTCCGAAGAGATTTTCTGGCTTAAAACTAAGACCTCCTGATTTTGACTTCCTGAGCTAACGCTACATCGAGGTAATAAACTCCCAGGCTTTTAATGTCAGTATTCTGATTCAGTTTACAAGAAATTTTAAGCTGGAAGAAAATAGTCAGAAATGAATATGTGAAAAGCAAAGTTTTTCAAACTGCATTTGATATGCTGCAGTTCTTTCACTCTGGCTCAGTTCTTGTGAGACAAAACTTACTTTTTCTTATTGTTCAGCAGCTTCCTTTAGAAAATCTGGCTCATTCAGTGTTTTCCCGTTAATCGATTTCAACATAATCAGTGTTCAATTTTCATAACAACACAATGTTTGCTCAAGATGCAACTCTAAACTGAGCAGAACATTAGATGCTTAAGAAAGGTGCACCTAGCATCCCCAGTAGTGAAGGGCAAAGACAGATGTGCAAAAATGCACCCAAACATAGCGTTTGCTCAGCTGGTTCACTAAGGTTCCAATCTGGTCCCATCTTCTGCTTCAAGTTGGGTTTGTTCAATATCTTCTGTGCATGAAGGAGACTCTGAGGATATTCACTGGATCAAAGTGAAACTTTAGTTTGCTGTCCTGAAATTTGTGGGTTTTTTTCCAGGTGAAGATAAATGACTGCTTTTTAAAGAGTTCCTTTGGTACTTTCTAGAAAAACTAAACCTCAGGCCCTTGTCCCAGTCAGTCTGCCTTTTCCTGAATGTGCAGCTCTATAGCTGTGCACTGTAGGATTTGTTCTGGTTTACAAACGAAAAAATAACATTTTTTTTTTAGTATTTACATCCTGTAAGGGTTTAGGTATTATATTTTTTTTCTTTCTTTGACCCTAGTGGAGGCCAAAATCTGAATGCCAAAATAATGGCATTTACCACAGGGACAGAGGTGGCCTTTTCCAATCAGCTGTATTTATGAACCTCATCAGAATGTAGTGTTACTTGGCAAAATAAAACCCCGTGTCCTTGCTCTGAGAAATATATACATGTTGAGGCATAATCAAAAGCTGACATTTTCAGAACAGCATAAAAGGGACATTTGGAGTGTTTTGCAATCATGAGAAATACTGACACTTTGGAGTTTTATTATGGAAATATGGTCACCCTAAATAATAATGTTCTTTTGACTGTTGTCTCAGAAGGACCTCAAAACTGTCATTGCTAAACCTCTCAACATCCCAGGGAGGTGGAAAAAAGTCTTGCTAGGGTGAAATCTGTTGCATTAGTGGCATTCCCAGACATGCCCACAGTCACACAGTGTATTGAGGATGGAGTCAGAGACCAGAGTGAACACTATGGATCTGTCTGTCCTGACTGGTGGTATCCTGATCTAAACTTGTTTCTCTTTTTAAATTGGACAGTTCAGCTAAACCTAAGCTGAGTGACTGATCTTTGCAGGTTTGGTCAGAACAGAGAACAAGACAGATCAGAACCACGTATTCCTTATATTGCCACAGTGTAATTTAGGTCGGAAAGGAACTTTGGAGCTTTTAGTCCAAAACTGCTTTCAAAGGTTGCTTAGGGTCCTGTTGAGTCAGCTGTCGAATAGCTCCAAGAATGGAGATTTCAAGGCCTCTTCGGCGCTTTTTCATTCTTGGACTACCCTCATCATTACTTTTTCCTAATTCTTATCATACCAGAATTTCCCTTCTTGCAGCTTGCACCAGGTGCCTCTTGTCCTGTCATTGTGCACCTCTGAAAAGAATCTGTCTCTGTCTTCCTTATAGATCAACCAGTAAGTAGTTGAAGACAGGAAAAAGATCCCCCATTAGCTTACTCTTCCTAAGACTGCACCAATCAATCTCCAGAGTTTTCTGGGAAAATATCACTGAACCCTTGCCCTGCTTTTATTTCCTTTCTCAGGCACCTAATGTCAGGTCTGCTGGGGAATGAATGCCAGTCTATGTGGACCATTGGCCTTACCCACTTATTGCATTCATGTATCCTTAGGAAGGCCATACATACCTTGACTCAAATCCTCAAACCCTTTCTGTGAGCCACAAGGTTGTGATTGCAAGTAAGCAAGAAGATTTAACTTCTAGTGGTTATTTTAGATGTTTAAAATTTCCTAATGTTTGAAAGCCAGTGCAGTGCAGATGCTTTCAGGATCAGGTTCCTTGCAGATTGAATTGCCCTGACATCTCCAAAGTGATTTACTTCTCAGTGACTGTTTCAAATTCAATAAAATTTACAGTAGCTATATCTGACCACAAAGTGCTACTATCAACTGCTGTGCAATCCTGAAGCAAAACCCACCTTTCCATATTTTTATTTTCACACATAAGCATTCAGTACATGACACAAGGTTATGGAGTGGTATTATAAAACAAATGCACAGAAAGAGGGAGAAAACTCATGGCATGCTTTTTCTGTAACCAACAACTTCTACTCTGTCGGCGAGATAAGCATTGTAAAGAGGTCTTCATTATAGCATTTCTGTAGATATTCTGGAGGGGGGTTGACTTGGTGCAACACTACACTTTGCTTAAAAAACTGAAACATGAGTCCTGCAAGGCATCTGCCTTTTCAATGGATTAAACAGCAGCAGGGCACTTCACTTCAGCCAGCCAAGCCTTCTCCACAATGGGGAGCAGTGTAAAGTCCCTCCTGCGAGTCGCATTCAAAGCCATTCAAAAGCTGTAACAGTTCTGGTATAAATGTCACTGATGMAAAAAAAAAAGTGATCACTATTCCTGTCTAGTATTGTCATCCAGACAACTGACTTATAGAGATAGGATGTAAGGCTAAGTGGACTGATGTTATGCCACATTATGGCTGATGTTCTCTGTTCATAACCTTCCTCTAGAAGTTTCTTCCCTCCCCTCCCCTCCCCTTTTCCTCCCCTTCCCTTCCCTCCCCTCCCTTCCCCTCCCCTCCTCTCCCCTCTCCCCTCTCCTCTCCCCTCCCTTCCCTTCCCTTCCCTTCCCTTCCCTTCCCTTCCCTTCCCTTCCCTTCCCTTCCCTTCCCTTCCCTTCCCTTCCCTTCCCTTCCCTTCCCTTCCCTTCCCTTCCCTTCCCTTCCCTTCCCTCTGGATGGAATAGGAAATTCTGGCCAGGCTACACTGATTAAACTAAACAAACAGAAATACCTGTAAAAAGGATGTATTTGTGTAGTAAATTCCAGAGCATTTCAGTCTGATATTTGTAGAGTTAAGATGGTTTCAGGCATGTTAATCTCCACAAACCTCTTGTCATGAAACACTATGAAAACTCTTCAGATTTGGGGTTTGACTTTTAGCATTCAATGATGAGATAAGATCACTGAGGTGGCAGGAAGAAGGAGAGCAAGAGGGAGGTGGTTACAAGGATAGGAGTTGCTTGATCATGTTCCCTCTTGGAGAGCAAAAGTTGGGGCTGCTTCTGGAAAACATTTTGGCAAATACATGAACCAATTTGCAGCACTGTTAGGAAGTATCATGTGCAATTTTTACCTTGTTATCTATGTATATATGTATGCGTGCTTATGAAACATTTATTGTCAGGTAGCATTTCTGACATTATGTCTGACATATTGTCAGGTAGCTGTGTCACTGAATCAGGTCTCAAGAGATCTGGCTGTATGTCACTGGTTTACCGGGTGATGCTGGGCAAGCCCCTGCCTTTCCCTGTCCTTCATTTTCCCCCTCTGTAAAAAAAGACCCTGATTTTCTTTGCAACATACAGATAGGAATTACTGCTTATGAGTCTGATGGTTATTATTAGCAACTAGAAATAAGAAATGATAGCAGCAACTGAAACAGGGAAAGGGCAAATGTCCCAAATAATTTCCACTGACAACTGCTCCCCCTAAGCCTGGGGAGAAGCTGTCGCTCTGCAGCATTTCTCCGTAACACCGGTACCAATAAGCATGTGCTTTCTGTGGCATTAGCCCTGAAATTGGAGGAGGAAAGTTATTGTTGTTACCTCCATAATGAGGCTTACCGCACTCAGGGTGAAAACTCCTGCCAATAGCAGGAAAGGTTTGATCAAAGGTGTCGAACTTTGTGGCTTCACCTCCAAACCTCTCCGTAATTGGGCAGGAAACCGGAGAACATGTTATTGCAGTTGAATTTCTGCCTGATCACCAAACAGCCCAGCAATTTTGTGAAAATTGCCCAGCCCTCCCACATGAAAAAAAAAAAATCCTCTCTCAGCATTAACGATTGTAAAGGGTCAGCAATTTTAATATCCGGTAATTCCTTTTCTCTCTCTTTCTGCACTTTTCTCTCTCCACCGTGCATCTCTGCACATTGCAGAGCAGGGATGGCTGCTGRGGACACTTGACACTGTATAATTCATCCAGAACAAAAGGGAGAGACAGCAAGGGAAGGCCAGGAGTTGGAGGAAAGCCCTTTTTAAGGAAATGCTCAAACACTTAAAAGTGTCTTCTCTTGGGGGAGGGGGAATTGGGGAAGGGAAAAGGAAAATCCTTCTCATCTCTGGGCTCTCACACATGAATTTTGTGACAGAGACAAAGAGAAAGCAGGTGAAGGAATAGATGTAGTGAGAACAGAAAGCATATGGGGAAGGAGAGCTCAGCACCTTTCCCACAAATCTTTTTCCCAGGGGAATGAGCTGCTGCTGATTTTGGCTGTCAGCAGTGTTGGGATTTACAAGGTGCTGCTGGGCTTTCTCATCCTAAGTTAAAGTGCGGGAGGCAACAGCATACCATCATCCTTGTCATGGCTTAATGAAAGGACTGGCTAATTGCCTGATGCAGGTATTTGTGAAAAAGTGTTTGCCTGCTTTATGGTTTGCATTCTTTAAAGAAGCAAAATGCTCACCTGACTTTCTTGGTGGTGGAAAATGGAGAAACTTGCGTTAAATCTTTTTTCTTTAGAAAAAAGTGCTAGACAGAGTTGGGCCAGACTTGGCTTATTGGGGTTTCCCTCCACTTCTTTCTGAGCTTAATTCAGCAGTGATATTTCTGTTCCTTTCAGACCTGACTAGTTAGCAAAATGTCTGCAGGGTTATTTTCACTGGTGAAGAAGTGGGTGCTATGTATGTTTATTTATGAAGAATGTCCGTATTGCTATGTTTTTGCAAGCACAGCTGAAAACAAGCAGATGAAAACAAGCAGCAGGAGACGGTTTCTTTGCACATGGCGCTGAGCCTCTTTCTGCCTGCAAAGCCTCTTCTTTTCTTTCTCCAGGATGATGCTACTAACTCTTCCCCTGGCAGTCTCTGGTGCTTCTCTCATGTGTCCTCTGAGAGCTCCTGGGGCTGTTCTGCCACTTCTCAGATCAACCTCCTGCCCTTGTACTAACCATCACCTTCCTTGGAAATGCTTCCTGTCCCTCAGTGACCCAGCCCATACACAGCTGAATGTTTGGGAGGTGGTTTTCCCTTGTCTCAGTTATCACTAAGCAGAGACAATTTAAGATTGATTACTTTTAGCCAGGATGGAAGGTGGCTTTCATGTCCCGCAGCCTCACTCAGGTGATAGGTAGCAGGAAGCAGACTGACAGGGTTCATCTCTGTTGAGAGATTTTCAGAGCCGAAAATGGGAAGTGATCTGCTGCTCCATGTGACAAAGTACACAGAATTTCACCTGCCTCCTGCATTATCATGGACAGTGTAGTTCCCTGGCTAATACTAACCTGAATTGAATCTCATGTGGGTGTCCTGCTCACTCACAAACCCAACTCCACAGCAAGAACTTCTTCCCTTCCATTCACAAGAAGTGATGTGGACAGTGATGCAAACATAAGCTGAGCAGGTTGGTACTGTAAGCTGGGATCAGGAGCTGCAGATCAGCCGCCCAGCCTCAGCCGACACTCCTGGACCTCTTCATCTAGCAATAATCAAGGTCCTTCCTGAGATGCGACCCCTTTTCCAGTTGTGAAAATTGCCCAGTCCATTGGACCAGGTTTCTCAGGGGTGAAGAACCCAGTCATGCATTTCATGCCAACTCTCCATTACACCTTGTCTTATGTGTCAGCATTTTCTGTTATGACATCCAGGCAGCTTTCTTGTCCTGTAGCTGCTCCACAAGTCCAATCCTGTGTGCTTAAGTCTACTGGAGAGGAACAAAGACAAATGAAAAAAGGCAGAGGAGACATCAGTGATAGAAGACATCAGAGAGGGTGGGCTGCAAGGAAAGACAAAGTAGTTCAAAGAGCTCTGAGATGCTGAAGTGCCATGGAGACAAGAGAGTAGGAGGTGACACACCAGACTCAGGCAACAGAAAGGCTGTAAAGTGTTTTGAGCGTGTTAGAGCAGAAATTATGTGCCAGTTGTTTTCAGTTTCCCAGATGTGAGAGGCTTCATGAATTAATTCAGAGAATATACAAGCAAAAGACATAAGTGTACTCTCGTGCTCTTCACCAAGTCATGCCCCTTCTCTCTTCCTGCCTTTGTTCAGCTAAATCCTGAGCTTGTTGGGCTGGGGCTGCTTTTCAGTATGTGCATAACCTCCACCTCACACACCAGGATCCTCCACGGAGTGCTGGTGAGAGAAATAACAGCTTGTGTTAAAGGGAAAATGGTCTGGGGAACGGCTGGGGCACAGCCGCAGGAGTATCTGTGATGTCCAGTGAGTGATGCAACAATATGCACCAACTCTTTCACTGCCTCCATTTCCTTGAAAAGGAGAGGAAAAAAAAGCCTTCCAAACCCATGAGGCACAAACATGTTATTTTTCCTTTTTTGAAAACAAATGGTCTTTTCAATTAGACTGATTTGTCCCTGAGACAATCAATCTGAGGTTTATAAAAGCAAACACTTGAGTAATTAGTTCTATCCAGGAAGAATATTAACTCTGTTTATCTTTGTGTAATTAATCACTGACCCTGCCAGCTGTACAAAGCCTCCTTTTACACATGGGTTAGTGAAGGAGGTGAGCAAAGGGCAGGAGCAAGGCGAGTAATATGTGATACGCAATGAGAGCGTGTCAGGATGCTGTAACATACATCTTCCCCCCACGCACCTAAACAAGTGCCCACATAAATTCTGTGAAACCATATTCCAGCCACAGAGCCATGGGGCTGTGAAGGGCTGCTACTTGAAGAAACAATAAATAACATTTTTTATTATAATTATTTATATTAACCTTTTAGCTGTGGGGACATTCAGCTCTTCACTGTGGTTCATTTGCCTAATTGATAAAGCAGTTGCAGTGTTTTCCAAGCAGCACTGCTGTAACCAGGGCCCCAGCAGCCAGCAGGTGAACTAGCACTCAAATGTCTTCAGCCAGAGAAATCGCAGCCTCTGGTCTGGCTGGATTGAACATTGCCAAGTGCCACCCCAGAGCTGGCTGTGTGTCAGTGGCTGGTGTTACAAGCTAGCTGTGGTTTACTCTGATCTCAAGTCTACAGGGAATGAAGTAACTTTGAGTCTCTTCCTCTATTCCTGACCTCCAGTTTAACTTTGAGGAAATGTTTGGATTTATTCAAGTGTTTTTCAACAGCATGAAACAAGATCAACGTCTGTTTCCCCCTTCTCTTACACCTGGTATGATTATACAGACCATCGTTCCTATGCTGCTTTAGTAAGATTTTTTAATTGATTTCACAATAGCAGCTGAAAACACTAGAATGAAATAAAAGGTCACAAATATGAAACACTGTGTAAATATGTAACTAAGAAAAGTCAGGCAAAATGCAGCAAGTGCATGCAGCAGGCAGATGGTAAGATTAGCAATAAGATGAATAGAACTGATGGGCACCTTGTCTTGACTCAGGCGAGAGAAGACCAGATTCCTTACTGTGAGAAACAGTCTCAATTTCTGCTCACAGTCCCTTAGCACTTCTGTGTGTCCTGGATATAAAATTAGAAGATGAGATGCAGCTCTCCAGACTCTTGACAGAGCCCAGGGTGATAGGGGATTTGCTTTGTCTGCCAGGACCTTGGTGATCCTGCCACTGCTGTGGCTGATCACATGCGTGTAAAGTCGATGTGCAAGGCTGGCTGGTGAGCGTGGGTGCATCTTGCTCCTCCACACCTCCAAAATGGTCTTACACAGGTTGACTCGTATTAGCTTCTTTCACTAGCTTAGATTTACTAAAGGGCAAGATCAGGGTGTAGAAAGGGCTCACCCAAGAGGGCTGATTTCAAAAGAGATTAAGTCTGCTGGGCAAAACACAGTGTTAACCACTGTTTCCATGAACGTGAAACATGTTTCAGCCCCTGTTTTCATCTCTGTGAGGTCCTAGAGTTTGTCTTATTGGCCCTAGCAGAGGAAAGTGTGTGTGTGCTCATGTGTCTCTGCATGTCCATGTGTGTGGAAGAAGGGGACATTTTTGCACTGATACCAGTGCTTCTCCTGGTAGGATTTTGCTGTGACATGCAAAACACACCATTTTGCATGCAGATCATTGCTGCTGCTGGCAGCTTGTGAACAGCACCAGGCCAAGCTTTTCCATTAAGGAAGAAAAAAGGGTCCCCCTTTTTCTCACCCCCTTTATGCTGAGCTACTTTGCTATCTCAGCCACTCTTGGTTGCATCCAAAGAAGTTGAACTCCAGGTCAGAGGAAATCTGATCATCCTCTCCCACCTCCTACCTCTAGTTGCTGTTCATTAAGGTGAGGTATAGCTTTACCTTCACGGGACACTCCTTTTGCTCTTTATCAGCCCTGCTGAACACTAAGCAGGTCACATATGGCCTCTGTCAGCTACACTGCAAATCTTTTGTACCTTTTAATGAAAACATTGCCAGTGTTTTCCTTCTGTTGCTGTTGGAAACCAGTCGCATCTCAGTGATAAATGGTGCCTATTGATGAAGGAATGCTTCAGCCAGACCCACAACCCTGCAAGGACACCGTGCCGATCAGAAACTGCAGCCAGGGGTTGTCTCCACCAGCCCTGGGGTGCAACAGGGGTTTCAGCCCCTCCCTGCAGGTGGGACAATAAAAACCCCCTCTGCCACTTCTTTCTCCACTGGGCATTGGGAAGGCTGAATTTCTGTATTAACTCACGTTGTTGTGATAGCTAATAAATTATGAGATTGTTTATCATCAACTTCAAAACACAAGCTGAACAACTTTTTTTACAAAAATCTCTCAATTTTCAAATGCCAGAGAGCTTGTTTCAGTTTGATAATGGGCTGCACTTCAAAGACTCAGTGGAAGGGTTTATGGAAATCCAGTGAATGGCACTGCATCCATGTTTCATACAACTAGAGGCCAAGAGGTGAAAGCAAGGGAGGAGAAAGAGACTTAAGAACCCGGGGGCCAGCTTCTGTGTCTTCTTTCACATGAACCAACTGTTGTTCTGAGGAGACAAATCCGAGCTCCTTCTGCTGCTCTTTCTGAGATCCTACCTGAGTCAGATAGGTGGGGTATGAGTGCCATTCCTTGGTGTGGTAGCTTCTATACAGTGTAGATACTGACCTGATATGAGGCTCACAGCTCTCCAGTGCTTTCCCATGGTCTATCGCTCAGGCCCATGAGGAGACACTGGTTCTCCCACAGTTCACCAGGACCTTGCTACTGCCAGAGCAGGCATTTACTCCTGTGTCCTTCTTGTGGTGACATCCATGGTTGTGGAAGAATCAGACCTCTTCTTTGATCCAGCTTACAACCACCCTAACAAGAAGACATTTGCAATTTATTTTTTTTTTTAGCCAGATCACCAAACAGATTCAACTCCCCGTGCAGCTATGTGATTGCTGATGTCGAGACAAAAGGGGGAGCAGGTCCATATGGCCAGGAGCTGGAGAAAGGCGAGTGCTTGTGACTTTCTTCGATGTTCTTAGATCACTTTAAAGCAGCCATTAATCCTCTCCCTTTAAAGAGTCATGATTTCAGTGTTGGATAATCTCAGGTCAAGCCCAAGTGGCTGTCAAGATGGGTGGTCAACACAATAAAATATAGGATATCAGGATGCAACTCAATTTAGCAAGTAATCTGCCAAAGTCAGTGACCCTGTAATTAATGTCTTAAGGGAAGGAAAAGAAAATCTTTTCTTACAGGAAGGGAAAGACATTTTAATGTCTTCAGGGGGTTACACAACTGAGCAGTGTTGTCTAAGAATGGTAGCTGGGGAAAGGAATCACTCTCAATTTCCAATTTCAATACTTCACTCACAGATGCATGAGATTTGAGAAGTCAATGAGTGTTTCCTCCAAGTCAGCCTAACGATCGTGGGTTCAAGCATATTTTTTTCTATTCAGTCTGAATGGGCTTCTCTGACCCTTACTGAGAATTTATCACAAGAGATCGTATGGAGATACATCATCAGCCCTTGTTATTTTTCTTTTCTGTTTCCTTCTTTGGTTTCAAAAATACGATGACTTTTCCAAAGCCACTGTGGCTGTAAATCGAAATTCCACTCGGACGCTGCCTTGGACACACAGCACTTCAGCACTTGTGTCTGCAGCCTTCAATGTAAAGGGTTTCTGGGAGTCTCAGGAAAAATGGTGAAATAATGCACCTGTGTTTCTCTTCAAAGCAAGGCAGCTGGATAGGGGTCAGATTAACCTGATAGTCACATTTCTGCCTTTGGTTTAAAACAGCTCTTGCACTGCTTGAGGCACACCCAGCAGACTTTCTGCCTGGGACACCCTCCATGTAGTTTGAAAGTATTCACTGGTGGAGAAAAGCAGTCTCCTTAGCTTGAACGTGTCCTGCACAACTGGCTCCAGGCTCTTCCGTGAAATAGGTACAGCTGCATTGCAGTGATCCATGGATGAGTACCAGGCCCAAGGGGAGGACAGGAGGTGGCAGGAGCAGGATGAGAGGGCGAGTAGGACAGAGAAGCAGAGGGAGGTCGCTGGGGCTGTGGGTTGCTGCTCCTGCTGCCAAAAGGGGATTGAGAGGATGGAAAGAGGAAACAAGGATGAGCAAGGTGCTTGTCTTCTCCATGAACCTCCACTCCAGGGCAGCAGGCCATTTCCGTAGAAGCATCTGGTTATGCCCTGCTCAGCTGCAATTTTCCTTGTACCTGTCACCACTCATGGGGCAGAGCACACACAAGGAGTTTGTACAACCTACTCATTTCTCCCTTATTTCCATTAGATGCAAAACACCAGTTTTGGAGACTTCTACTTTTTTTAAGGTTCTTCACCAGACTGGGGAGGAACTTCCATGGTTCTTTGACCTCTCCTGTACACAACTGACACAGGGCTAGGTATGAGTTGTTCACCAGTCCTTGAAACTTAGGTGCAGAAGTACAGTAGAGGTCTTCTTCAGGTGTCCCAGTTAGCTGATTACCAGCCATATCACCTGTCCAGCATGTCCATGTAATCTCTGCAAATTATGAGAAGATTTGCAGCACTTTGGCAGTCCTGGCAAGACGCAACTGCAATAGCAGAAAACGTCCAGGAGCAGAGCTGGGTGTTTATTCAGTCCTGGCCTTTGAGGCCACAATGACACTGTGCAAAGAGATGAGCTATTTCTCTTTGCTAGCGAATTTTGGAAGGTGAATAAAAAGGGGATTTATCAAGTGGTTTAAGGAGATTGGGAGTCCACATCAGGGGGAGGGAGCACATGCTTAGGTGAGGAGCCATGGCTGTTCCCACAGAACAGAGAAAGAGATGAGAAAACCACTTCTTCCCCCAATCTGCTGTCCCATTACCCATCTGCCTGTGCATGAACTGCTGTGTGACTGAAATGAATCTGACCTTCAGAAAGAAGAAGCAAAATGTTACTTTTTATTCTACACTCAGCCTTTGGGTAAATGCCTTGGTGGTCTGATAACACACTGGCACAAAGGAGCCATTAACGGCACGGGGAGTTCCAAGGAAGTGGCGATGCCACCTAGGAAGGCACTGCGGTCATAATTCTCCCAGAGGCTTTTTGCTTTCTTTCCCACCTGCCCCAGATCAAAGGGAAATGGATTTTAGGAGGTGGAGGGGTTAGCTGTTGTGATGGTATGCTTGTGTGTTTCACTGCCATATCCCAGCAGTTATGCAGCTCTGGTGAAAACCAGAGCTCTATTATTAATTCTCTTGTATCAGTAGAAAGGAGCAAGGCTGTGGGGTCAAGGGAACTGAAAGAGGCCTTGCAAGGCAAGCAAAAGAAAGCATTGAGGGGAAAGTAGCACTATCAGCTCTTGTGATGTGATAGCAACTTTCACCATCCTTGACCTCTGTCTGAAAAACTGTGCCTATCAGAGATAAATGACTGTTCTGGGAAAGCCTAGAAATTTGATTGGAGAGCAATTCAAAAGGTTTTTTAAAAGCACTGGGGGAAAAAGAGTAACTAAATGTTTTATATAAAAAGTGTAGGTAGATTATAATGTCAGTTATATTTTTGAAACAAGAAATTAGACCTATGGTCATTAATGAAATTAAAATGAAATTATACAAAGTGATCACAGGCTGAAATGGAACAGTCTAAGGATTCACAAAAATAATCAAAGATGATATGCTATCATGAGAAATTATATATTATTTCTATGTAACTATTGTCTGTAGAATTATTTAGATTTTGTCTTAGATATAACACAATGTGTAATCTAAGTTGAAGTGTACTATTTTGTAAAACACATTGTTTAAGGCCATGTCCCTGACCATGAGACAGATGAGTTCTGATGGAGACTGAAGCACAGGTGGTGGCCAGCGTGAAGCTCTGCTGCCTGTGGTGTGGAACATATGGACTAACAGAGCTTCTGGGACACACCACCTTGTTTTCACTTTTAAATGCTAAAGAAAGGAGATGATGACTCAACGTCATGATTGCAGTGGAGAAGAAGAAAGAAGTGCATTGTGGCTTCAAACATGCCCAGAGCAGCCTTGCCTGGGGCCACCACCCCTTGTAGTGTAAGGAACATGACTGTGGAAAGCAGCAAGGTGTTGTTTATTTTCTTTTCTGTTTTCCTACAAAAAAGCCAAATACAGAGCTAGCACAGTTTGGATGCTGGTTTCTATCCAATGAGACTCCCATCCTCTGGTCTTACTTGTGCAGTCACTTGTGCAAACACTGAAATCTTCATTACAGAAGGTCACCTGTGCAAGTATTTTCCAACTGTGAAATGCTTCATTCCCTACACAGGCTTTTAGGATTACTGTTAGACTCGGTGCTTTCTCTGGGGGAGGAAGCGAGAGAGGAAGCTCTCTGTTTATCCAGGTTTCTGTGAAATTGCTATTAACCTGTGACATGATGCAAGGCTTGCTGGCTCTACCTGCTGGCTAGAGCGGAAACCACACTCCCCTTCTGAGGATGTCCTTAAAGCATTAACAAACCATTTCATGAGACAGTGGATTAGAGATAATAGAAGAAATCAAAAAGCAGCTGCTACCTGATCATTTTCAAGCTGTCAGGTGTGCCAGCAGAGCAAGACTGATGGTCTGGAGCAGTGGGAATTGATAACATTTCTCTGCTTCCTGTCAGGCTCTCAATAACTGAGCGATGAGAAACATCAGCCAGGAAACCAGTCCCACTGCAGCAGTTTCATCTGTGTGAAGATTAAAGCTCAGACCATCGTAAGTCCCGCAGCAGTTTGGAGAATTGGGGATTGACTCCATTTCACCTCAATCTCATTCTGGTCTAGGGCACTGCAGAGACATGGGCTGCAAGGAAGGTTTTCATTACTGAATTTTAGCTCCGTGGTCTGAGCTCTGATGGAAAAAATGAACAGCTACAAAAGCAAAAAGGGGCTTGTCTGTGGTTTAGCTGATCCCTTTTTATTTGGCGTATCGGCAGGAATGAAGTGAATGGCCTCTTCTCTCAGCTTTTTCTCCAAATAACGATTGCCTCCAAACAGTGATTCTTACGCAACCAGTATTACAATCTTGACATTGTAATCCTTTCCTGAACACATTTTCAAAGTCGACAGTAAGGAACAGAGTGTTTTTTCCATCCTAACTGCCATCCCAGACTGGCTCTTCATGTCAGCTTGAGCTCTCCTGTTCATATCTTGTCACAGGCAATCCAAGGTATGCTTCTCCAGGAGCCTTAGGGAGCTTGCATGCCAAACCCAGAGATGAAAATCAGTGGGTTTCCTGTGGAAAAAATGCTCAGAAATCTTATCAGCCCAATAATGTTCATTTCCAGACATGTCTAATCCTGAGGGACTTGCCACTGGATTTACATCTGGATTGTGTAAGTTTCACTAAAACACCTGCATTAGGCTCCCTCTCCAGTCAGCGGAAAAGATCAGCGGGGTTGACAGAGTCCTCCTGGAGGTACTCTGCTCTGCTGGAGGCTACAGCAGGAGCATAGGGAGATGAGTCTCCTAGCTTGGACACCACAACAAAGGGCAGAAAATGACAAGGATACACTGGAACCATAGCTAATAACTTTGCTTGAGTTACCAGACTGGAACCCAGCTCCAGTCTTTCCGGAGCAAACCCCGCATAGTCTAGTTTTATCCCTCAGAGGAGTAGCTGAGCATCAGCTCATGAAAGGCCTGTGTCTCTGGAGAAAGAAGAGGTCATTTTTAAAGCAGAACCACTCAGCAAGGGAAGAATTTTCCCCAAACCCTGCCCCATATTTGCCAAACTTTGCTCCCACTGGGGTCAGGACTCAGCAGTTAGATCACCCTGGGCGGCCTTTGAAAACTTCTGTTCAGGAGGTGTACCTATGGGATTTGCCTAGCACAGATCACAAAGGTTTTTTTTTCCTCTCTTACTTAATCCCTCAAACTTTTGTCCCATGCAAACTGACAGCAACTTGGAGAGCTGATGTCCTCCCTGAGAGACGTGCTCTTCTCCCACAAGCAAGAAGCTAGAAGTGGGAGTGCTTAGCTGGGCGTTTATGGTTCCCTCTGGGTACAAACTGGATAGAGATATTGCAGCTGTGCTGTCCAACTACAAAGAGTTTGGATCCCAAATTGCTTGCCCAAAATTTACTACCACCACTGAGCACAAAAAGCAAGTACATCAAAACCTCACAGATAGAGAATGATCTGTTCACTGTTCTGGTGGAGCTAAACCATGACACGGTCCTTTTGTTGTTATGTAGGGTGAATTCTGAGCAATTTTCTACTGGGAGATAAAATCTTTCTGTGGGGTTTCTAAAAGACGCTCTGAAGCTTGGCTTTTTGGCTTTGCGAAAGAGCAACGGAGATGACTAGGAGTAGTTGTTGCCTCTTTAATACATGCCTGCCATACTGATTGCACACTATGTGGCCAGAAAAGTGGCAAAACACCCCTAGAATCTCTGAAAAGTCTGATTATATGCATGAGAAAAAAAAAAAAAAAACCAACAACCTTCCAAAAGCTGCTTTGGACAAAGTGATGTCAAAATGCCCTAAATAAATATTATGTTCACAATAGTTCTATTAGGACAAGGATCCCATTGTGCCTAGTACTGTCACAACACAACACAAGCTAAGATTACCCTTACCCCAAAGAATTTATGTTCTTAAGCTGAGAAAATAGGAAAATTCATTTTCTTCACTTTACAGGTGGAAAAGAGTAAGTGATTTGCCCAAGGTCACACAGGAAGTCTATAAAAGAGGCAGAAACATGACCCGGTTTTGCTGAGCTGTATTCTGGAGCTGTAACCACAAGGCCATTCGTCCTCTCCCAAAGCAGAAATTGGTTCTGGCTGCAACAATTTCTCAATGAGGGGATTTAACCATCATTTGGGTCTCCGTCATGGGTGGGCGGAGCTGAGACAAACCTCACCATTAAGCCCATGATGGTATTCGTAGAATTGACCGTGTGGGTGTCCCTGATGCCCAGAAGAAATTCATTATGCAAATGACCCTCAAAATCAGCCCATCATTTCAAGTTGCTAATGGAAAACAACTCTCCCTAAACTGCATATCCAAAACATTTCCTCCAAGCAGCAGGCTTTAAAATATATATATGCACATATATATTTTTTATTTAATCAGTGTTGTATTTCTCTGACAGATTGGTCCAGAATGCAGAGGGAAGGGAGAAGCCACTGGAATGTGGTCTAAATTAATAGTGAATTGYGACACAATCCAGAGCACTCATAATAATCAAGTTAGTATGTTTTACATTTTCTCTCAATGTGTTTTGCATTTTTGCTGCATTGGGAAGGAGGCTTTAGATATTGAAACAACATAATGTTAAACTTAAAAAATGACAATTCAAACACTGGCTGCTTTAAATAGTTTATACCTTGATAGTCTAATGCTCTGTGCAATGTACACATGGCTTTGTTAGGGACCCCTCGAATAAATATAGATTATTTATGGTTAATGGATGAGTGCTATTATAGATTGAAAAAACTTCTGACTGCTGCCTGGCTAGCCACTCAGCAATGTTTTTTTCACACATGGGCAGTAACAAAACTGTAGTAAGGAAATAAATGAGCATTTGTTTCTATTGTTCCTGACCTTTACCTGGGACTTCTCCCAAGGCATGGAGGATGTGTCCCCATGGTCCCTGCAATCCTGTTTAGTGGTATCAGAGAGATATTGTTTCTGCCTTTCCCAGCACCACATCCTGCTTCCTTCTGTCTTCTCTTCCCATCTATGTTAAACATTACCCTACATTCATCTTATGACCTTGAGGAAAGGCTGTAACAGGGGTTTAGGCAGCAGGGTTATTCAGTGGGTCTGGTTTAGGAGTCAGGTAATTTGGCTTTTAATTCTGCAGTGAAAGGATGAAATTTGTTTCCTGTAACTTCAGTCTTTTAAACAACAGGTATTTCGTTTAAGGTCATTGCACAATATCTTTTCCATTCATCTCAGCTATCTTGGACATGATAGATGAATCACAATTGAAGATGCCAATCTCTCTCCATTTTTGCCAATGGGGTTCTCCATAAATGGTGTAGTCCAGAAACCAAACTTTGAAATTACTACGATTAGGTTAGAGGAATCCTGCCATGAACTGTCCCATAATAAGAGAGAGATTCACATCTTAGGCATCATGGCTAGCATAACTGTGGAAGTCAGCTAAACAACAGGCAATTCAGGCTGACTGAGGCGGGAGACAGCCCAACCCGGTGTCTTCGGGCAGGAAACGGAGAGCAGCAACCATGGTCCTAAAGGTAACAACCCACAGTGTAGGGTTAGCACATGACTCTAGGTCACTTCTCCACTTTGGTTTGAAAATTCCTGGTATTTGTCTTCTTTCATGTATTCAGTTTGGAAGTTCTCCATGGCAGCAGGATCCTCCTGCTCGGGGTTTGTATGGTTACTTGGACCACAGAGTCACTTGAACTTTAATAAGGGTGGTTTCTCCTGTAATAAAGTTCATCTCTTCCTTAGTCCACATTCATATATCCACAAGAAGGCAAGTGTAGCATAGGAGACAGAACAGCTTGCTTTCTAGTCTGATTATGCATCAAGAGGTATATAACATCTTTGTCAGATTTAGTCAGTTTGACTATTGATTGACCTAAACAAGTCTTGGGAAGCTAAGACCTATTTTTAATCTCTTCTACTTTTGTACAGGTAAAACAGGATTGTACAGGTAAAACAGTATTGTACCTCACAACAACAGTGTCTTGAGAACAACACAGCAAGTATATAAATTTTTATTTTATTTAGGCAAAACAGCATTTAAAAGACTTCTAAGGGAGTTCCATCTTCTGTGCCATTCTGTAATATGTGTTTCCCTTTCTAGGACTGATAAATAACAAGTCATTCCTGTTGGGCTGATGATTAATTGTACATTTTAATGGTAATACCAAAAGGCACTTTTTTATATTCCTCTTTGTATGTGTGTTGCTGGCTGGCTAATCAAGTTAGACCTGTCTAATCATTGGCAATAGGTGTATTTATTATGTCTCCTATTATATTGATTTCTAAGTCAGAATTCAAGATCGCATTGATTGTCTAAATGACAGATGACTTAAGTCAATAAATGGTTCTTGGAGAAAGGAAGAAAATTGAAATAAATTGACACAGAAAAATGCCTCAATATGTGCATGACTTGGATTAAAAGAATTAAAAATCAGCTCATGTGTGTCATCTTTACTTAATTTTTGAAAGACTATTTACATCCTGTGGTGATGGCTTTGATGCCTAAATGAGATTCTCAGAATGAGACTGACACAGTTAAGCTGGTCCATTATGTGCAATAAACAGTCTTATTGTAAATTTGTTTTTTGTACTAGAATTGTGTAGTTTGAGGCCCCCCCATCCCCATGCTGAGTGCTAGCCATGTCTACAGCCAGACACAAACCTCAGTGCCAAAGAACTTCAAGCTAAACAGAGCAAGCTGGAAGGGCAAGACGACTTGCCCAACATCACACAGCAAGTCTCTGGAGGAGTAGAGAATAGCAGAGTTGACAGTGGGTACCCATCTGATGGTGGCCAACTAGTCAAACCATCACCCAACCAAGTTCACACCCTAATTAACATGCAACTCAAAGAGATTTGAGAAGAATATTTAAGACAACCCTATTTGTCAAAGTACCTTGTTAATTAGCTCAAATAATTCAACACATTAACAGGAAGGAAAAAAAACGTGAAAAATACAAGGTGATACAAGTTCTGACCATGATTCCCATCATCTTCTCGTGCCAAAAAAAGAAAAAAAAAAAGAAAAAAAAAAAAAAGAAAAATCCGAGAAGGACTGATGCCACTACTTTCCTGTAGAAGAAAGAAGTTACTGTCTAAAGATGTTCTAGTCAAAGACTGGGACATTTGGGAGCCTCCTTTCCTAGGAACATCCTGAAATCAGTTTTCCTGATAAAGAAAGGACATCTCATTTATGCGGCTAACCCACTGACCTGGGTTTTCATAGACTCACTGTTCCTTTGCTCTTCACAAATCAGCTTCCTTAGCAATTGACCAGCTCCTGTGCTTGCTGTAAAGGATACTATGGGTCTACCACAAATTAACCAGAGAGGACATAATACAGGGATTKTTACAAACATGCAGTGTTTGTAACTCAAACTACCGCATGCCTTCCAGATGCAGCTTTGTTTATCTATGATGCACATCAAACAAACAAACTCAACCTTCTTGAGTCCCAGTGAGCTGTTTTACAGTCTGGACTTACGTAATCCTTTTTAGTTGGATTTTGTAAGAAGTTCAGCATATACAAAAAGCTCGGCTATCCATAGCCTAGTAGCAGGTTGTTACCGAGAATAAAAAGTGGGTTATTGTGATAGGAAGAGAATTTTAAGAAGACACAAATCCATAGAGTGCATCTTCATTAGCTTTGCACTCTCAGAAATATTTGTTTATTATTGAATACTCCCACAAATTCATTTCTTACATCTAGTCACCAGATATTAATTTTTAACAATATTTGTTACCTTCAATCTGATCATACCAACTGTTCACTGATCTTTGTACATGACTGGTTATTTATGTTGCACAGGAGCCCTTTCTGTTTTCTTATTCAATTCCTAATGCTTTCTGACTTCATAATAGCATAATATGACTCATAAGAAGCAAATAATGAAGAGCAATTAATTATTGATGTCCTAGCAACACAGTCATTACCTATAGTCTGGGCTTTATGGTCCATCAGTAAGTCTCCAGACACTTTCAGCAAACAAGTAATATGATGTCATTCCTCAGAACAAATACATTTGCCACTTGTATTCACAAAATACTGTCCCCAAATCAAAATATTATGTTGCAATATTTTGGAGCTTTTTTCCCAGCATTAACAGTGCTAGTGAATTTGCTGGCTGATTAATGTGTTAGCAAAAGAAATAGCTGCAGCTTTGTAGGTAGAAGGTGTGTGCTACTGATGCTACTCCAGGATATGTACCATTGTAAGACCAATCCAAATTGTTTTATGTCACAAATGGTTTCCCTTGTTTGATATGAACCACTGAAGGTTGAGAGAAGATACTATTGACTGATACGAACCAAAATGTTAAAATTTTTGTCTGAAGAAAGTGGAACACAAATCATGCAAGTTCTGGATCATGCCATATTATGGGGGTTATGTGCTCTGTGGTCTAAGACTTCATGAAGACCCAAGCTAGAAACATATCCAGTGGTAAATACATGTAGGAGAGAAAAGCTAGTTAAACCGAAGGACAATGTTGGCATAGGAAAGAGGACATGAAGAATAGGATAAAATCTGGCTGTAAATATAAACTGGCCATGAATAAGTTCAGGCTGAAAATGGGAAGAAGGGAAATACAGTCTTGTAACTCTCTACAAGAGCAGGAGAGAGGACAAAGAAGCAAACATCAGATCTCTTCTCCCTGGTATCCAGTGATAGGATGCATGGGAATGGTTCAAAGCTGCACCAGGGGAGGTTTAGACTGGACATTAGGAAGCATTTCTTTACCGAGAGGGTGGTCAAA
>JAYKAV010003376.1:748051-1022326 GCA_035582835.1 Phoebastria nigripes
CCCCTCCCCTCCCCTCCTCTTCAACAAAAGATCTGTGGCAAGTTTCAAGATGGAACTTGATGAAATTGTGTTTTGGATTGTGTCCAGGAGGTCCTTCCAGATCCATGTCATCTCTGAAAGGAGTGAACCAGCATGAAACCAGCATGAAAAAGTGAAAACCAGCATGAAAAAAGTGAAACCAGCATGAAAAAGAGGTTCATAATGTGACACTGACCTTTAACTAGAGAAATTTGGGGAACATAGAAAGCCAATCTCTGTTTATGGTGCTGTGCTTTGGGTATCTGTCATTGTTATATTAAAATCATGGTCTACTTTCTGTTAGAGCATATGTATGGAAGCTATCTTGATGCAAAAACAGTCCCAGCAGCAGATCTGGATAGTGGCAAGTTACTCCCGTGTATGTAAAATGTGGCTGGAAAACTGTACGTACACTTTGTTACTTGTCATGGCAGTTTATTTCTTTTCTTTCTTTTTTAAATCAATCATTTGACTCCCCCCAAATATCAGCCTTTAGACGCAGAAGGCACTTATGCAGGCAGGCTATTACTGTATCCACCCAGACCTCCACGCTGATTGTGCAGATAATATAAATCTTTTGGTTACATTAGCACCTGAATATGATTTATGAGGGCAGACGGGAGATGGTGATTGACCCACTTTCATGAAAGCAGCCTGTTTGCTGTGAAACAGCTTCCGGTATAAATCATTTTAGACATGCTTTTACACCAGGACTAAATAAACACTCACTTACCCCTGGTACCTGCTAATATGTTAACAAGTAATGTCCTCAAACAGCCTCATTATTTGATTACATCCGAGATTGGGGACTTTGTGCTGTTGCTTTCTCCGCCTGCCAGGATCTCATGAGCCCAGACACATTAGCTCACTTGAATACAGAGAGAAAGTGGGAGTTTTATCAGCCTCCATTATCAACCAACCCAGCATAACAAAATAGAGCATAAGGGCATTTATGACCTCATGGCTGAGGCATTATAACACAAATGTCTTAATCCCTGCAGTTCTCAACAGTGCTCTTGCCATGTCTTTGGGTCAGTAACATGGTGCAGGGTTAATTAAGAAAGACAAATACAGTGGAAACAAGGGAAGCTGGAGGGATGCCTACATCCCATTCCTGCCTGCTCTTGTGACCAGTGTGCTCTTGGCCTGTGGAAGATGTGTTTTGTTGCTGCAATCTGAGCAGCATGTCCCTCTTCAGCAACAGTTACCGAAGTGGACCATGGCTGTGGGTGATCCTGCATCCCTCAAGACAGAGAAGGGTAACCACCCAACTGTGCTGGTTTTGGCTGGGATAGAGTTAATTTTCTTCATAGTAGCTAGTATGGGGCTATGTTTTGGATTTGTGCTGAAAACAGTGTTGATGATACAGAGATGTTTTCGTTATTGCTGAGCAGTGCTTACACAGAGTCAAGGCCTTTTCTGCTTCTCACACCACCCCACCAGCAAGTAGGCTGGGGGTGCACAAGAAGCTGGGAGAGGACACAGCTGGGACAGCTGACCCCAACTGACCAAAGGGATATTCCCTACCATATGACGTCATGCTCAGCATATAAAGCTGGGGGAAGAAGAAGGAAGGGGGGGATGTCCAGAGTGACAGCGTTTGTCTTCCCAAGTAACCATAACGCATGATGGAGCCCTGCTTTCCTGGAGATGGCTGAACACCTGCCTGCYGATGGGAAGTAGTGAATGAATTCCTTGTTTTGCTTTGCTTACATGTGTGGCTTTTGCTTTACTTCTTAAACTGTCTTTATGTCAACCCACGAGTTTTCTCACTTTTACCCTTCTGATTGTCTCCCCCATCCCACTGCGGAGTGGGGGAGTGAGCGAGCGGCTGTGTGGTGCTTAGTTGCCGGCTGGGGTTAAACCACGACACCAACATGGAGGAAAAGCAAAGACACACACACACACACACACAAAAGAGTTTTTATCTCAGGTGCAGACTTCAGTTACTAGCTTTGCTGCCGAAGTAATGCTGGGCACCAGCTCAAGATGAACTTATCGAAACCACTGCGTATCTGCAGGTAACCACCTCCGTGTGTAATGCAAATACAAAGTCGGACAATGTAGCTGGGCCTGCACAAACCACAGTTATCCTAAGTTATATCACTTTTCTCCTTTTGTGGCTCAAAAGTGTCAACATCGACAGCTGGACTCACTTATTCTACATAATATCATTATTTTGATATGACTCTGACATGTTAACAGGCCTCACGAGCCACTTTGGGACCAGACCTTTTGTTAGCATGAGGCTCTTTCCAGCATCAGCGTTTCTAGTTGTTTTTCTAGGCACTGAAGGTTGTTGTAGAAAGTACAGGAACTCGGCTTATATAGAGCAGAAGGAGAGAAAAAAATAGATCCATGAAATAAGAGAGGGAAAGAGCACTCTGGGAGGTACATGAGCTTTATGTCCAAAATATGGTGGCAACCACTTGTCATTAGCATCAGCCACCAGAAGCACCTTCAGTGATTTCAACAATAAATGACTCCCCCCTGAGATACTTTGTCAGCTCACCGCCACAGCAGCTGTGATCTTACAAGGAGTTATTCACTACCCTCTCAGGGGAATCAATACATTTTTTGTAGTCCATTAAGCTGGACTTCTGTTATCTTGGGCAAGTGAGAATGCAGGCCTCCGTATGGCACATTTGGGAGCCCTCAGTGGAGGGGAGAGGGTGACCAAGTGGTGCATCCATATCATTCAGGAGTGCAGGTGAGAAGCCAGGCTTCACCTGGAAGCTGTATCTCCTACTGATACGGATCTGAAGCTAACCCCATGTAGAAATATCCCACCTCCAGGCTTTGGGGACATCCTGGTATCACAGCTCTGACCTGCCTTCTTAAAACACAGGGCAGAATCCATCTTGACATTAATATCTGGGCAGATATCAATGAAGATTAACAGAAGTTGATAGACACACAAGGATTCAGGTTTGAAGAGTCAGACCTGCAATGCCAGGAAATTGTCCCCTTTTTCAGCATAGTTACCTGAGCTCAGAAGTTTAATAAATCCATTTAAGTTATCAATAACCAAAAGCTTTAGACCTTTGTTTCCTCACCTTTGATGGAGCCACGCCATGCTTTACAATAACATGTGGTTATCCCTCGCAAAACCTACAGTAGGTTTAACAGACTTCAGACCCCGACTCAGGAAAGCTTCCACCATAGGAAAATGTCCGAAGTACATATGAGTCCCATTGTAGTGAAAGGGACATAAACACATTCTAGAAGTCAAACCCAGGTTTGGATCTTTTACTGAATCCGGCCCTAAATGCAAGTTTCATGAATGCATTGAACTCTGGATACTCCTTTACCTGGGACTACATTTTTCACCCATCTTTGCTACAAAACGTTAGCAAAACTGATAAAGGTCAACACTGAACAGAGACTATTTTTATTTTATTAGATTTACTTTGCACCTCACATTTATCACGGCTGTCCTAGCAGTGATGCTGTCCTAGCCATGATGTAATCTGCAATTAACTAGTCTCCTTTTGTCAGCCTGCATCATCAAAGCCTGTTTTTATGGAGTGTTAAGTCTAATATTTACAGTGTTAAATACTTGGACAATATTTAAATTGGTTTCATCACATACTATATTTAGTTGGAGTGATATTGTCTGGTTAACAGTAATGAAAACAATTCCGTTCTTTTGGGTTTTATATTTTGAGTAGGTATTAGGTAACTGGAAAATATGGTCATTATATTTGTCTAACATTTCTACAAGTTGTAACATGGCATTTCAATTTGGGCTTTAACTCATGAATTATCCGTACGCAAAACTTTTGAGAAGTTTCCAGGTTCAACATCCAAACAAGCGCAGAGTTCAGTGGCGTGTCTGAAAGGAAGGCAGTTTAATATTTATACACATATATAGAAAAGTATGAAGACATTTTTCAGGACCTTTTCTTTCCAGCGATGCTGTTGTTACACAAAGCCTCCTCCAAAGGTATTTTTAATGTCAAACAAAAATCGCAATTAATGTGTGATCTAATCCCAGTCTCACAGGGACAGACATCGCTACATTTCTGGGTATTGCTTTTTGGAGCTTTTATTTGTCTGTGTGATTCGTGTTTGTCTCCACTTGTAGCTTATGTGAGCAATCTTGACCATACTCTCCTGAGTAATTTTGTCCTTTGAACCAAAGGCCTGTAAGACATCGCAGCTGTGCTGACTTCTCATCTCCAGCGGCAAGGAACTCCTTCTTCAAACAATGAAGATGTCTCCCTCCTTCAAAGTAGAGGTCTTTTCTAGAGGTTTTTGCTAATGTTTATGCATTAGAGCAACTGCTATAAGAACTTTTTGTTGCAACGGCAGGGAAAACCTTTTACCTTCTTTTATGTCTTTAGCTTTTCTTTCTTTTCCTAGTGTTGGTGTTAAGACATCTTTCCATCTCAGCTATGTGATTTCTAGCTATCCCACTGAGTTAGTTATTCCTCTCCTTGATGATCACAGCCGTGGTCTCTGGGCTAGAACAATGCCTGCTCCATATGTTGGCTCTTGTCCACCAGAAATTTCTGCTCCAGAGAAATGGAGTCKTGTCTATAGTTCTACGCAAAAGTCAGAACCACGAAGGAGCATGGCATGGAGAAGGATTTTCTCCTGGCTCTTAGAAAGGACTCTGCTCACAAAACCATGACTCTGACTCAGTTTTGTTGAGCTAGGTCTCTATGCAGAGGATCCCACTAACAAGAAAGAGCTGTAATCCCTTCAGACAGCCCTTTGAGCCCAGGAGCTCTTTGACAAAGCCTGATAATAACTTCTGAAACACTGGAAACTTTTAATCATCCATTTTATTTATTTTTAGCAGCTAGAAATAAGAGATTATGCAGAAACCTACAGTCAGGCTACAGAAAACTAAGCACAAACCAAGTAATTTTGTTAGTTGTTGTATGAAATAAATATTAGTGTGTTTCTTTTTTGATAAGTCATAGGCTTTTGAGTTTTGAAATCTGCCTGTTTTTAGAGACTTTTTAAAGGAACCCGGTAAAATCCATTTATCTCTGTGGACTGCAGTTTCTCCTTAGCGCTGCAATGTGAGTTTGTTCATTGGACTTAAAATAAATTTGTAGTATGGAAGCAATTCTACTTCCCCTTCTGCTGAACTTGTACCAAAGCCTTCATAGGTGTCACAAAATCGTTGCTTGCGCATAGCTGGTTAGAAGAGGGGTGGGGATGAGGAAGGAAGATCCCATCTCTGTGTGGCATTGCCATGACTTGGTGAACAAAGTTTCCTGTGTGTACTTTTAAAAATAGCTTGGATGTCACCTGCTGAAGCTCCAACTTTCAGAGTGTCTAACTGAAAGTAAAACTTACTCATCCAATAAATATATGAAAGAGTAAACCCATCAATAACCAAATAAAATATGCTTGAATTCGCCATCTCTGGTAGATCACTTGGGTAAGGCTGAAGTTTACCTTTGGCTCCCTCCCATTCTCTCACTAGCTAAGTATTCCTGAAGGAAGCATGTCAAACAAGCAATCTTTGCTTTGCCTTGAATGCCAATGTCAAATTGTCCAGGGCTAATAGAGCAACCTGGGGAGCATCAGAGCCCCTGAACAGTCACTTCCAGAATGTGGAAAGCCTCGACAGTATTTATCTGTTTTCTTTTCTATATGCTTATGAACCATCCACTCTTACAGAGGTGAACACCTCTGTAAGACATTTCGTTTTCTACAAAGGAAATAACGTGCTGAACACTTCTTCCACAAACACAGATCTTGTTGTTTAAAACATGCTTGAGACTCTAAGAAAGGGTTTGAGTGGCCAAAGTTGAAATTCTTTATTGTTTTTCATTCTGTCCTTGCTTTTGCAGGCTGGACCTCTGTATTCAGTGCCTGGCAAATATGCTCTTCAACTGCRTTTTGGAAATCTCTGGTGAAAAAGTCACAGAATGCTATAGGTGTGGGAAGGATAAAGACCTGGGAACCAATGTCTTTGCATCTTATTTCCTATTTTCCACATGGCCCCATGTCATTTTTGTATAAATTGTTTTATATAAATTAAATAAAATACAGCATTTTACAGCTTTCACTTAGTAAGACAGTCTTTTGCATATTTTTTTTTACAGAAGACCCCCTTCCCCAACAATCTTCAGGACAATTTGTGAAACTTTCAAAATATTGTTGTTTGTACAAAAACAGAGTTTATTTCAGGCTTTTATAGAGCATTGGGCTGGTTTGGGAAAATGAAAGGGAAAGGTTTAGTCATATTCCTTAATGAAACTGTGTTTTAATTTAAAGATGTCACGAATTTTATGGCAGCCTTTATTTACTTTCACTTAGCCCCCAAAAAACAAGTATGACTTCCAGATTTGCTACAAAGTGAGTAAAAAAGCAGGAAATGTAAAACAAACTTTGATTAAGAGCCTGATTCTGCTGATTAAAATCAGTGGCCAAACACTCTCTGACTCCAGAGATCAGATTTGAACCTTTACTGCGCTGGACCTGCTCCAAAACCCACTAAAGTCAATACGAGTTTTTCTTTTGAGCCCAGTCACTGGGTGTCTGTCTGCCTTTTTCTCTCTTAAATTATAAATCACCAGGAGGAGTTTAATCTTGCAGTTTTCAGTGCCAGTGTGACATTTATTTTAACTTTGGCTGTTGACAAAGCACCCCGCATCCTGCATTTCCCCGCTGGCAATCACATGTCTATTCTAACTCACATGTTACTTTCTGTCAGGGATTTTATTTTATTTGTCCTCTGCTTATTGCCATCCACTTTTCCAACCCTCCCTTTTCATCTGTCCATCACATTTGGCAGCAAGAAAAATGGATCTATTTTGCAATACCAATTTCAGTGCCACTTGCCAGTCCAAATAAGAGTTGTGTATCTAACACACCATACAGGGTCTCAGTTTCTGGATTTTGTCACAAGAGCTGTATTTTCTCAGCAGCTTATTAACAGCGTGTGTTTGGGGTGAAAATTAAGCAAATGGAAAAAGGATGTCACAGCAAGGAGCTGTGTTGCAACACTTAGGTTATTATATTGCATTAAGTTAAACAAAGACTGTTTAGCCATGTTATGACTATGATTCTCATTCATTCCAGTCCCTTAAGAAAATGTATTTGAAAAGAGGCAACTTTGCTCAGTCAATTTCCCTTTGGTCAAAATGCTCCCAGGTGCCACTCTTGTGAATTTGACAGGAAAAAAAAATTGTTAAGGGGGAGTAGAGCTTGGAGGGGGAGC
Source organism: Phoebastria nigripes (assembly GCA_035582835.1). NCBI lineage: Eukaryota > Metazoa > Chordata > Aves > Procellariiformes > Diomedeidae > Phoebastria > Phoebastria nigripes. The sequence continues at coordinate 755,256 of JAYKAV010003376.1, forward strand.
GGGGGGAAGATTGCCATAACTCTGCTGATGCCAAGAATAAGAAGAATAATGGGAACTGCTACAGATCGGAAACTTTCTTTTGGTCATTTATCAAGCCCATATTATTTTCTCATCTTTCACTGTCTTTGGAGCGCGTGTGTCAGGTGAACAAAAAAAGTTACAAGAAATCTTGAATTGCGCTCCACTTTCCCAGAAAAATGTGCTGACCATCTATCGTGTGCCTGAGGTCAACCATGCAGCTTTTAAACTCACTCTGGATCCATAAATAGCCCTTGGACAAGGCTGCCAGTCAGCTGAGAAGGCTTTGAATTTCTCACTCAAGGAAGGGGTGACATACAATTGCTCAGCACCAACCCTTTGACTAGCTCTTTCCTACATCTGGCCAATGACTTCGTTGCCTAAATGGGAGCTGAGCAATTCTGGAAATAGGACTCTAAGTAGAAAACATTCACACTTCTTCTCCATCAGTCATGTTGGTGGGGAAATAAAGCACTGTGATGCTTTTACCATACATGGATTTCAGAATAATTTCTAAATCAAATCCCCCATGCCTGAGCGATAGCTTGCTGAACAATTCCCATCAACTGCTGTTCCTGATTAGGATGGAAATGATGCAGGTGACTTTGATAAGATGAACTTCTTGGGTGACCTAATTTAAACACAGCTATTCTACCTTGCAAACGCCTAGCCACTTGGTGGGCTTTAGCCGGAAAGCTGTCAGTTCTCAAATGAAAGGGACAACCGTGTCTGCCAGGTCTGACCTCCACAGAGAAATCAGCCTTCTCATATGCTGCAACAGTAGGTGCTGTATCCTTTCTCCCTGTAGGATTTCCCACTTTAAGGTCTTGCTTCCAAGTCTTTGCATACAAACTACTGCCTGCAACTCTCTTTTACTTACCTGAACTGGGCATAAAGCTGTTGGAACACAATTTCCACTTTCCTGATGAGGGATGCTGCCTTCAGTCACACCATTCTTTACCAATCTGACAAACACATTTTCTCCCATGCTGTCCTTCATTCACTACCCAGATGGTGCCCATCTTCTCCTGTTCCTGTTCACTCTTGAAAACTCACTTTTTCCGTAATGCAGACAGCAACATGCAACCTGTTAAGAACCAGACAGGTGAGGAGCTGTGTCTCGGCTCCTAGAACACACCTTGCTTGTGGCCTACTGATAATTGCACATCTGATCATAACAGCCACATTATTTCAGACTCCATCCACCCATCCATCCATTTCTCGTGTGTGAGCTCGATCCAGGGCTAATCTTGAGTGGCATCCAACACGGAAAACGCACCCAGCCTCAGGGTATGAAAAAATGGGCAACACTAAATAATACGTGTTGTTAAGCTGTGAAACTTCTTGCCACAGGAAACTGTGGAAACAAAGAGATTTAGAAGTAGCTGGATAAATTCCTGGAAGCAAAATTCACCAGGGGCTATTAAATACAAAGACACTATGTCTGGCTCCGGAAATCCCACCACCACAAATCACTGCCCCTGAGCCACGATCTGCGTCCCCTGTTCTGATATCCTTCCTTAAATACCTACTACAACTGGCTGCCATAGACAGGGTACTGGGCTGGATGGACCTTTGGTCCTAACCAGTTTGGCCATTCCTGTGTTTTTGTATTAATAGATGAGCTGGGACTGAATATCACATTCGGCACTAATGTCTCTGCATTCACCCAGCAGCATTTCTATCACCAGAACTCTCCAAGCTGCTTCTGCCACGACATCTGGACATCACGTAGCACCTGAAGCACATTAAGCTTTTTCAGCAGGTAATAAACCCCTGGATAGTGTACGGCAGGCGAGCCCCAGTCTCTAAATACCCACCACGGACACTGCTTTCTTCAGCAATTGCTGAAGCCTGGTTTAGATTAAACTACTTCAGACCAGCCACTGCAGAAGGGCAAGGCTGGAAACGGAAGTCTCTCTTGTTTTGTTTGGGCTCTTTTTTCCTGCCGATTGGTTGTTCTGGGCTTGTTTGTTTTTTGGCAAGTTATTTAAAGGACAAATATAAGGCTAGACAGCTGAATGCATCAAGAAGGTCAGCCAATTTCTCAGGCTACTGTCTTCTTCCAGCTGTTCCAGATGAGAAAAAGGATCAAGCGGGGCTGTATCTCCCTGGTTGCTTTCCACAGCATAAGGTAGACTTATTTGATATAAAGCAAGGGGTTAGAGAGGTTAGAGGATGCTGCGGTGGCAATGCCATACAGGACACCAGCAAGACCCCTCTCCCTGTTGGGCGGCTGCTCTTTTCAGAGCCATTCCCAGTGTCATATATCCAGGACCATGTCTGTCAGAGCCCTGAAACAGAGCTGTGCTGTTCAGCTCTGGATCTGGGAATGATATGGACCTGGAGCCTTCCTTCAGCATCTGGCTTCCCAAACTCCATGTATTATAGGGAAGTCTKGGCCACAGCAGTGGAAAACTTTTTGTGAGACACGGGTTGTGTCAGACTGTCCCCTGCAGCCTGCTCCCTGGAGGATACCATGCACAGATTGCCCAGCCCCACCAGTGTGCAACCCAGTATATGAGCACAAATGTGCCAGATCACCATGAATAGGGGAAGGTGAAGCACGGCATCCTTTTCGCACATCAGATATGGGGGACAGGGTTGGCCTCAGAGGAAGGTGACACCTCCATTGGCCTCAGAGGAAGGTGACACCTCCATTTCAGCTGGGTCCCCCAGAGCTCCCCTGGGAATTATTCCCCTTTTGTCCTGTTTCTTGTCTGTAAGTGGGGCAGCTCAACCTGGAAAGGGTTGCATCAATCTAGTTGATATATGAAGGAAAGAAGGGATGAAGGGAAGTGAGAAAGGAAGGAATGAAGGCAGAAAGAAAGAAGGAAGGAGAAAGAAAGACAGAAAAGAAGAAAAAGAACAAGAAGAAAAAGAAAAAGAAAAAGGAAAAAGGAAAAAAAAAAGAAAAAGAAAAAAGAAAAAGAAAAAAAGAAAAAGAAAGAAAAAAAGCAAGTATGCATTTCTGACGACAGCTGCACAAATGTGCCTTATTCTGGTATATCTCTCAATTAAAATCAAGCCACTCTAATTTAAGGGGAAAATAAACACAGGCCTGATGTTATGTGCTTTGCTTTCAAAAGGAATCAGCCTGAGGAGAGGCAGCAGGGCCCTTAGCTCAGGACGGCTGGTTGTAAGGGAAGGGCAGATCTCGCCGCATCAGCTGCTGCCCCCCGATACTGAGACGAAGGTGAGCAGCAGTTTGCACCCCTGCAGCAGCATGGGAGCCGGGGCAGGAGAGGCCTCACCCTGCAGTGGCTCTGAGGATGAGGGGAAGAGGCTGGTCTCAGATAGGTCTGTACCCCACAAATCTGGGGCAGAAAGTTCAGTGCAGTGACTCACTGCTCCTTTTTGACGGGGTCCATATCAGCCAGGGGCCATAAGAGAGAGCTTGGACAGCCTCTGCCCTGACACTGTCCCTTACAGTGTAGAATTAGGAAGTTCAAAGCACAACTGTATTTTCTCATGTTTTCCTTCTCTCACATTTTTAATTAAAAATGAGGGCGCTTTCTTTCACATAGCTATTCTAAAACTACTGGTGAACAACATGAGGGGCTGCTTTTTGAGCAAGCAAGCTAGGAGTGCCATTCACATGGAATCCACATGGTTACTGCAGTGCTCTGGCTCTGCTGTAGTGCTCCTACACTCTCCAGGTCGGGAAAGATGAGTGCTCCTGTAACTGCTTGATGGCTACATCCCTACCTGGGAGTAGCAAAGCTTTCTTAAAAGCCCCTGTTCATCCTTCTGCTATTGTCTTTTTTCCTCTTCCCACTGTACTCATGGTGAAATAAAGAATCACCATCCGCCTTTGGATAAGAAAATAGCTGAAATCAAATGTGTTTGGTCACAGACTGAGTTCCCACTGTGTCTCCCATGCTTGTCCGATGAAACGATTCATGGAACAGTAGACACTTTCTGTGCCACTTAGGGACCAGATAACATGGCATAGGCAAACCTCTATGATTAATCCTGGGGCCCTTGCAGATCTCCACAAGCCAGGTACAGCTCTTAGCCTGTACAGTGGGAACTGCTAATGTGTTATGATGGAAGAAACTAAAAACCAGCAGCACAGGGATGCAAAGGTCCAAGGGCCTGGGGAACCATAAAAGGGTCACTTGCCCAGGCTGGACATCTAAAATGCCCATTTGCTGCACAGAAGGAATCTGCCTGAAGTTTCTGGGGAGAAAAAAAGAAAGAATTTAAAGAGTGTAACAACAGGAAAAATGTGCAAACTCTTCAGCATAAGCTATCATGGATTCGGCTCTGGATTACAGAGGTTCAAGAGATCAAAGCAGTAGCAACCAGAAGGGGCAAACCAGAGACAGCACGCAGATAAAAGAAGAGATGAAAGCCAAAGAAAGCTTGGACAGGAGTCTGACATTGGTAAATGAGGAACTGGGGTTGGATTAAACTGGTAGTGCTTGATGTGTTGTCTAGTCCCTTTTTTGGCCCCATTGGTTTCTGCAGAACTGAAGCTTTGGGGGTTGGGGAGAGGAGGGGGAGGAAAAACGATATTTCCATTTTTTTGTCCTTGCCAAGAAAAGCTTCTGTGTGTGAGTCATCTCTGTGCTGCCTGTGGAAGGCTGCAAGGAGTCAGGACAGAAAGGATCCTCCTGGGGGTAAAACACTGCTCAGGGGGACAGTGGACCCAGATTCAGCTGTGCTGCAGGCTCCCCAGATGTCATCCTGGTGGGACACACCACCTACTCTTTGTCTTACATGTTTGCGCAGGGGTCCGAGCTAATGCACAGCGCTTCCTTACACCCTGGGATAGGGTGTGGATCTGGCCCTCAGGCAACAGGGGACTTTTTAAGCTGATGAGGTATCTCTGGGAATTTCCTATATTTTGATATAAAGCATTCCTATTGCCTGGCCTGAGAGGGTAACCCAAGCAGTTGCATTAGCAGAGCCCATTATGGCCTCTTGACAGAGGATCAATTAATCAGTCAATGCATCAGGGAATGGGCAGATCCTCTCATTTTTGTAGCTCCTCAAAGCAAGCCCCTCTGGGTGAGCAGGTGAGACTGATCACTTCCCACAGCTGCTTTGTGTAAGCTGGGATTTGTATCTCTCTCTTCTCTGAGACAGCCCACCTGGGCCATCAGCTAGGAGGAGGAGGAGGAGGAAGGAAAAGGGGGAAAAGAAGAAGAAGGAGAAGGACAAGAACAAGAATGTCTCAGAAGAGGATGTGGAGCTGGAGCAGGAGTTGTGGCATGGTGCAGTGAGGTGCTCCTGTTGCAGGACTGACYGGGATGGGAGGAGGGACCTTACTGAGCAGTGGGACCTGAAAATGAAAGGAGCAAGTGATAATAACAGGCTAATGCTCACTTCTGGGCCTGGTGCTGTGGGGAACTGCTGCAGCCCAGCAGTGTGATGTGTTGTGAGTGAGGCTTTGGTGCAGAGAAGGAGCAGGGATTGCTCCTGTACTCTGAGTTACTCTGCCCAAAATGCATTTGGGGACTGGCTGGGACCTGCATGAGCAAGTCTGAGGTGGAATCAGGTTAGAAAATGAGATCTAAGTGACTCTGTGGTTTGAGAGGTTGAGCTTGGGGTGGAGGGAGGAGAGATGTGGCCTGTGAATTAGTTGATTTCTTTTTTTTCTTTTTCCTATGCATGGAAGGATAAGCACTGTGTCCTTCCCAGCCTCTTTGCTCTGACCTTGCTGGGGCTCCTAGTGCATTCACCCCCTACTCGGGGGTCACATCCCCACTCCCCCCACGGTGGTGAGGCCATGTCTGTGCCAAGGTCACCCAGTATTTGCATCTGCACTTTAAGGCCAGAGAAAACCCCAATTTCCCTCCGTGCCGCTGTGGAGCGGCACCTCAGCGATCTCCAGCTGCCACCTGCTGGTAACTGCGCCGTGCCGGGGACGGACAGACAGCRCTTCCCTGCCGGACCCCTTTCCCTAGCTGGTGCAAAGGCTGGGCATCCCTGGGGACCAGGGACCTGCAGCAGGAGCTGCCGGCTTCCCACGCCAGTAGGGGCAAAGTGGTGCATGAGAGATGGCAAAGAGCTACCTGAACTAAAGAGACCTTATTTCAAGGTGTGTGTGGGTGAATCAATCCTGTTATAGCAGAACACCAAAGGACAAGCAGGGTTTAAGCGCTGCAATAAACTTGATGATTTATTGGACACTAATTTTTTTCTGGAGAGATATTAAACCTGCCTTGGGAAGGCGGGGAAGAGGCAGGAAAAAATCTGTTAAAATATGTTTCTGATGTTTTCTGGTCACTTAGGCACAGAAAAGCAAGTTAGCAAAAAGTGAAGTGATTATTGAGAGCTTGGGTCTTTGCATAGTGGGGTTTTGGGGGTGTGTGTGGTGTGCGTGTTTGGGGTTTGTTTTGTTTCTTTTTTTTTTAAATTGAATTCTACAACTTCAGAGCTGTTCTGCTGCATATTTGCCAAAGAAGAGACGAGTCAGATGTGTCCCAGGGCTATTGCATGAATACTAACTGTCCCTCACAGCATGAACAGTAGGTTCACGGTGCTATTTGCACCTCTGGCTGGGCACATCCTCTCTCTGCCCGCAGCCTCGGACTGCAGCTGCCCCTCTTATCTCGGACCTTGTCAGGTACGTCACGTAACACGGTGGCCAGGCATGGCCCGTTGCATGACCTGCCAGCAGGCATCCGTCCCCTCTGCATACAGCCCAACACATCAACCCTTCTGCTTTGGGTTATGGTATAAAGCTAATAGGTGTGCAAATGTCCCAGACAGCGCCAGGCCCTGTGATGCTGTTCCTGCCTTCCCTGCATGCAGGACTCTTGTAGGTGGGAGGCGAAAAGCCACAGATACTGCCACAAGTCGTCTCAGTAATTTATTTCACCGGATTTGGAAGAGGGATTTCCTGGGGTGATCACAGGGAGGAGGCGGCAAGGGTGCATTGGTCCTTGTGAGCAGCAGCCCTGTCCTCAGTCACTAGTGGATGCATCGGTTAACACCAACTAAACGTGGTGGAGAGCTAATAGTTTTGAATATATGAAATCCTTCCAAGGTTCATGRAAATAAATGATGGAATAGAGGAGAAAGAACCTATCAGCCCCACCAGCAAAGGAAAAATTGAAGTGTGAGCTTTAACCCTCGTTAGCTAGGAGAGAATCCACAGCAGCAGTGTACTCTGACCACCAGAATGGATGTGTGAGACCTCACACCTTCCTCTGACACCAGAGCCTCCTATCCTAGGATGTACATCCAAAGGAAAGCAGGTTTCATCAGTTTAATTGCTCAGAAGAGCTTGTTTCTTGAGGTCCTCTTGGAGATCCGCCCTTGGAGCTGCAGCTTGGAAGGCTGCACGTTGAAGAGCAGAGACTGTGCTAGGAGAGTGGGGGAGTATAAGAGCGGGGCCTCAGCTGAGCACCAGCATTGGCAATTCTCCTGTGGAACTGGTGAGGTTTACTGTTTTTCCTAAAGTCCCAGCTTCTGGAGTCATGGGACTGCAGTAAGCATCCCAAATTTCATGCAAATATGAGACTCACTGCTTGAACTCCTTGTGATGGAGAAAAGTATAAAGATGGACCTTCAGGGAACAGAAACCAGAAGGAACAAAAAAGCTTCACTGCTAAAAAAAAAAAAATCCTCACGGTATCTAAGCCACTATAATTCAATTTTGGCCCCCAACTCCAGAATTTTTAAGGCTTGGAGTTGGCAGTAACAAAACTCCACTGATGCTTTGGCCAAGAATAAGGGCATTATTTCTTGTGTCCTGGCCAGTGTCCCAAACCGGATGATTCCCTTTCCATGTACTCAAGACCCTCCCCTGGAAATCCAGCTCTGCATGGGGCTCTTTATCACGTTTTGTCCTCAGCTTCTCCAGGGCATCACCAAACAGCAGCATCCTCCCACGCTAAGTCTCATCACACTGTGCAAGTTGATGGCAGTAGTTTATCAAGTCTGATGTATTCCTCAGGATACAAGCTGCTCGACAAAGGTATAGGAGTCATCTAAATTATTATTATTATTATCACGAGGAAGATTAGCATTGGGGGTGTTGCTGGAGAATGTCATAGTCTTTCTATCTCATTCTAATTTTTTTTGTAGTCCAGCTAGGTTTGAAACGGAACCAAGGAGACTTTTTATTTTTATTTTAGTTTTGTTTTAAGAAATCTCAGCCCTGGAGGGAGCTGTCATTTTCGGATGCTGATTAGCTTTTGCAAGTTGACAGGGAGCAAGGCGGCTTTCTCTGTAGCAATCCCAAGTTCTTTCGCCTAATCAAGCCAACACTGCAGGCTCTGTGTGGAGGAAGTGTAACCCTATCTCACTGCCTGACAACTCCTTCATTTCCAGACTTTGTTTCCTCAGTCCCCACAAACTGTAACAAACCATTAAGTTTGATTTTTTTTAAAAATTCCCCCCCCTTCCCCTCTCCCCCTCCTTCGTTCTTTTAGCAACCATTTTGGCTCAGCCTTCTTTGCTGGTTCTTTTCCTTAGGGATAGTAACTCTGAAGACTATACTCACTTCATATATACCCTTCATCCTTAGAGCTTTTTGACATCTCTTTTATCAACTAGTCAAAGGAAATGCTGCATCCTTCAAAATTTCTCCTTTCTACAAAAAAAAAAAAAAATTTGTATCTTATCTGTCCAGTTTGCTTTGAAAAGTGTTCCAACTAGAAATGGATCGACAGGCTTTGTAAAAAGCTCTTGCTGAAGCTAAAAAGAGGGTGTTGCAGCTATAGGGTTTGACTCAGAAGACATGGATTTCATTTCCAGTTCCATGAGAGTCTGTAACACAGTGACTACAGGAAAGTGACAATGAAATATAATTGTCTTTCATTTCCTGGATGTGAAAAGAAATTAGGTGTGTTCATAGAATGCTCATTGGAGGAAGAGTTGCTGCTGCGCCAGACTTTCAAGACTGCATTCAAGGGAGGGTCAGCAGCCAAATCACGCTGGCAGAGATGTTTTCCCTGGGGCCCTGATGCAGACATGGGGAACAGACACTGAGTGAGGGAGCTACATACGAGGGAGGGAAAGGAGCACAGAAGATCATGGGGAAGACCTTGTAACTTGAAGAAAAGCCTTGCAGAGCTCTGGGACAAAGTGCTAGCTGGGAAGAAACCTTTCCTTGATTCCTTCTGTTGGACTTCAATATTTCTGAACAAGCAGGTTTGTACCAGACTTCACCTCCTGGTGAGAACAACCGCCAAACCCCCAAACATTGACTAATCTGTCAAAAGAGAGAATGTCCTTATCCTGCCTCCTAACTCTAAAATAAAGGATCTAATTCTTCCTTGCCATTTTTTCCCTGACATGAAGAAGAAAGATTTTCTCAATAGTCACCTAGCAGAGATGGATCAACGCTGCTGATACCTGTCTGAATCTGCAGTTCCAAAACATGCAGGCTGTTGACATCTGTGGTTTTGTCATGGAGCCTTTTCTCTTGAAATGAGCCACACAGTGAAAATTTAAATGCGTTGGATCACTTTTTAGTTGTGTGTAGGGAGTGCTTTTTTTTTGTTTTGTTGTTTTGTTTTGTTTTTTTTTTTTTTTTACAGAGCACATATCAAAATCATTCAGCAAAGACTGTTTTCTTCCCCACTGTGTGATCTGTAAAAGAGTTGTGCAAGGTCATACCAGGAAACAGAGATGGGTATGAGCCCACCCCCGCCCCTGCCCCACAGGAGCTCTTCAGGTGATCATGCACCACCTCCAGTTTTACCAGTCTTGGTCTAAGTTCCTCGTGATTCTCAGACAATGGATTGCAGGAGAACATCAAAGGAAACTGGTTGTTCCTGTATTACCTACCAAACATGCCCTTTGCAGGGGCTGTGAAGCATTATCTTACCTGCTTTGCTGTGGAGCATTGCTGTCTCAGGCAGCATGACTCGCCTCCTCCTGCCCTTCCCCTCAGCTGGCTGTCATCCGGAGAGGATGAAATGAGGTGGACATGTTCTTACTGCAACTCCTCCATCTCTTTTGCTTGTTGATTCATTATTATTGAATATTTATCTTGCTGGTGGTAGCTAATGGTCACAGCTCACAACAGCCTCATCGTGCAGCRTCCCCATGAACACAATAATTTGTGGGTCAGATCGTAGGGCTTATGTGGCTTTCACTTCTTCCTTCCTTTATCATTTCATTGTACTCCAAACTTGAACCATTTTTCCAGAAAAGCAATACCCAGAGTCCTAATACAAACTACAAGTAGATCTCTTCATGTCTTAAATTCATTAAAACCGCTCTTATAAAAAGATTTCTTCCCAGAGCTTTTACCCAGACTTCTGCATGGAGTTGGCAAAGACATGATGTAATAGCTAAATCTTCATTAGTTATATCTGTTTGCTTTGTGCTTTCGTGACAATGATGAAAGCTGTAAATAAGTATATTGTCCCATCTTAACAAGGATAGCGTATCCATCAATAAGGACACTTACTCTGCTGAGATCTTTGCAAGGCTGTACAGGGGAGTAAATTAAAGGGAGAACAACATCCTTCATCTAAAGTGTCCTTGTTCTGTCACTTAATGTTTTACCCTTGCTAATATCTTTCAAAGTCTGGCTGTTAAACAGAAAAGTCACTCAGTAAATGTGACATATTTTATCCAGCCTAAGTCTACTTGGTCCTAGAATGATTTTTCTAGGCAGCCACGGCTGGAAATGCGACTTGAAACTCCTTCTGTGGCTTCCCACCTTAGTTTCCCAGCACTCACTGAAGTTTCCCAGCAGGGCACATGAGGATGGTAGGGGCAACCAGAGGAGTCACGGCAGCTCAGCTGAACAGAGGGGTTACAAACCCTTGTTCAGGGTGGCAGATGAGTTGTCTGGATAAAGGCAGATGGGATGAGACTCCACTCTCAGTAATGTTCACTTCAGCCTAGACTGACTGGTTGGTAACACCATGCTTAGCCCAAGACATCTCATTTCAGCAACTGTCCCAATTAAGTGCAGCAAAAACTATATGCTAACTTGAAACTGACCTGTATGTCAAAGCTATCCTTAATCTACACACAGATGACAGGGTCATGGGTCCACAGTGCTCAGGCAGGAGCTACAGGTGATCTTCGGGATAGAGTGAGGAGGGGGTAAGCGATGATCAGTGCCACTTGCTGGGAGAGGTCCATGCTCACAACTCTCTGCTGAGGGGAAAGCCCAAACAAAGCACATCCCATGTGAGCCCCCCTGCCTCTGCACCAGCGTTGCATGGCTGGGGCTGAGCATGCATCTTCTGCATGGCTCTCCCCCGCCCCAGGAGTAGACAGGAGTAGTCTCCAGCGCAGGGAGCTGTGAGCTTTCTCCCTGGTGTGATGGGTGCACAAAGGAGCCTGCCAAGGTACCGAGGTTCCCACCGAAACCAGCACCTTCCCTGGCTCGTCTGCACAGTGTTTATACCACTGCCTTTAGCACAGGTATCCCTGTCTCACCCTAGGGTTAATAAAAAAAAAAAAAAAAAAAAAAAAAAAAAAAAAATATGCAAGGAGACTTGAAGTGATGGACTTGCTCCAGGTTTATGGGACAGTCCAGGAGTGAAAATCAGTGTGTGGCCTGCAGAGGGAAGAAAAGAGCTGTGGTAGCACTGCCGCAGCTTCCCGGGGGTCTGCTCCTCTTCCCGCTGCCGTGCCTGCTCCCCACTGTGCTGTTCCTCCGGAGCAGGCTCTGAGCTGAATAGCTTGCCTTTAAACACTAAATACATTTAAAGCCCATTCATATCAAACCAAAATTAAACTGCTGGATTTTATTCAAGAGTCATTCCCCTTGAGAAAGGGCTGAGAAGAAAATAATGGTTAGCTGAATGCCTCACCCATCCAGCATGCAGAAAAAATCCCCCCAGGAGGTAAGGTGAGAAGTGAGGCTTGGCTATCGCCTTGCCTCATTGCATTGTTATCTGTATATAAGCCAATTTCTCAATCCATTTAGAAATTCACTAATTGTCATTGGAGCTATTTGCTGACGACTGTGAAGTAGCTTCGTAATGAAGAGGAAGTCCATTTATTCGTTAACATTTGCGAAAATAATTGCCTGTCACTTAACCGAAGATCCTTTGCCCCAGAAACACTTGCTCTTCAGCACATTTTTATTTTTTTTGAGCTGCACACTTTGAAACACCACTTATAATTTCCAGTCCCTGAAGGGCTCATTCTCAGCTGCTGTGACATGAGTGAGGGAGCACACTCCACAAGAGGACACTAAATGTCCTGTCACTTTTGCTGCAAGGAGCGGAGAGCGTATTAATGGTGCTGCAGGAGGCCTCCAGCAGGCAGGTTGCAGCTCCAAGGTACGGCTTAAACTGTGCGGTTTTACAGGGCTGCTGCTCCTCTGCGGCTTGCCCTGCACCTCTGCTGGGCATCCCGACGGTGCTGGGAGAGGCCATGGCTGCAGGGCTCAGTGCCAATGGGCTCATCTCTGGCCAAGGAGGTGAGGCACATGAGGTAGCCCCAGCCCCACTACCTGAGCTCCAGAGGCTGTCTTCTGCTCCCGGTTTGCTAGCCCTGCTCTCAGCCCTCACGAAGGCAAAAGAAAGACTGYGTGAAGCCAGGCATGCACCAGGGAGTGAGTCCTGGAGGGAGGAGGAAAGGCTCTTTGGGAGGTAGAGGAGCGATTTCTCAGGAGAGGAATGTGGAGAGGACAGAGATCTGTATTCCTCAGCTCAGCTCAGCCCTCTGCGCCCATTACCCCCATGAGTGCAGCCAACACCCCCACCAGTGCCTGTTCATGCCATGGGTGACACCTCACAACAGCTTTGTCCCCCATGCTCACCGGCTCACCCCTCCCCACCATGCCCAGCACTTCCTCTGCCACCACCACCACTCCCACCAACACGGATAACATAAGCCAACCTGCCCCTTAGCTTGGGGATGCAAAATTCAGCTTTACCTACATGACCGAGAAGCTTTGAGGTGCTCTGCCTGTGGAAGATCAGTTTGCTGTAGCAGTTAACCAGAGCACCCGAGGTGCCTTGCCAGGTCCCCTGGAATAAACAGGAGCAAACGAGTGTGCCTCCCCCAGAATCAATAGAGATCTGCCCGCTTGCACCTGCTGGGCTTATGCTGCTGTAATATCTTCCACTCCAATGGCTGCTTGTTTGTTTGTCAGCTGTGTTGAATTTTTATTGTTTCCCGGGCACGTGAATTCCCCCATCCGTTCCCAGGGCAAGGAGCGCCACGTGTCCTGGGTGTGGATAGCTGCTGATGTTGACTTAAGAGTGCGTGGAGCAGGAGATAAGCGCTGCCCTGCTGCTGGGGCCTGGCGGAGCCGTGCACCTTGCGCCATGCACCTCGCACTGTGCACTGCGCTTCTCGCCCGGGGATCCTGCCGCGGGGCTGGGAGCCAGGGTGAGTGTCACGCAACACCGGCATGCGTCATCCCCTTGGCTGTGGGCAGGGACGGCAGCCACGTCCCGGGGGGAGTGCGGAGGAGCACACCTCTGCAGCCGGCCCCGAGGAGTGGGGAGCGGAGCAACTCCTGCCTGAACAGGACCGACGGCAGGAGGGCCACGAGACTGCCAAGCAGCGAAGAAGGGCACCGCCACAGACGCGCTCGAGGTATTGTCCACGTTCGAGGTGCAGTCGCTGCAATCCTACCCAATTGCACCAGCAATGGGGTTGGCCACTATGGCTTGGGGTGATACAGGTGGTTAATAACACTCGACAAGGTCCTGCCACCATAAGCCAATGTCACTCTAGTGAGTCCAATGGACTTATGATAGCTCACAGCTGCTGGGAATGGCTTATTAGAGGTGTTCACTTTTCAGGGGTGCAAACTTTCAAGTGTTTGCAAGCGTTAATTGCTGCTGCTATAGCGCCTTGGGAAAGTGGGGTGAAGGGCTGGGTTGGGCAAGTACTTTGGGTTGGGCTCCCCATGGGGAGCAGGATTCCTGCTTCGGGAAGACCGGAGATACTGGCTCTGTTTGCTTCTTGGGCAGGAATTCGATGCTTTTCAAGATTAGGCAACTGTCTTTTTGCTTTCGGGTGCTGCGATGTTAAGAGGGAAAAGTGTGTGGGTGAGTGTAAATCAGCTCTGCGCAGGGAGAGCTGCCTGTTTACACCGTGGGATTTAGGCTTCCAGATATTTAATTTCTGGTAGCTGTACTTCAGCTTGTTGAAACATTTCAGTCTTGAAAAGCCTCTTGTGGATAATGAGACTACAGGGAGGCGCTGCTCCCAGAGAGCCTCAGACTGGGGAGCAGGGGTGGATGGGGCCTTGCTTTGGCAGTGCACTTAATGAGCAAGCAGGTAGCCAGCATTTGCAAGAAAATGCTGGGAGAGAGGGTGATAAAACAAAATGAGAGAGGTTTTGTTGCCTCCCTTGAAACCAAGAACAAGCAAAGCTCTCCTAAGTTTAAGATGTCCCACCTGATATGTCACGTGGTGAGGGACTGTGGATGGCGGAGGGTGGGGGAGGTAGGAGATGGTTCTACTTTGAGGACCAGGGGACTGCCTGGAGAAGGCTTGTGCCCTGCAGCCAGCTCTTCAAACCCGGTAGGTGCCTTGGGCGACCCTCCCAAAGCTGTCCCAGCAAAGGAGCAGAGGGGCGATGTGACCCACACCCTGCGCCCGGATTCAGAGGGCTGGTGGTGTCAAGGAGAGCTGGGCTGGTGCTGGAGGGTCCCCACCTTGTCTCCAGACCAGGYTGGTGCCCTCAGCTGAGGTGTCCTCTCCCACATTAGCAGGTATGAGATAGCTGCGGACAGAGGTAATGGGGGAACTTTGCAGCCATGTGGGAGCTTGAGTCTTGGTGGCTGGTGCCACAGTCAGGACCACCCTATGTGTGTCCCAAGTGTTCTCTTTCTTTTAGCATCCAGCTAGAGCCCTTCATGATTTCTTTTCTGACAGGCCCCAGGGTAAGCCCCGCTGAGCCTGCCAGGGTGGCAGCCCCAAACCAAACCTCTCCCAGGGACATCAGTTATAGCCCCTGCCTTTGCCTGCTAGCCCAACCCACTGCCCCATCTTCTCCTACAGCAGCATTCCCTCCATAGGAGCGCTCAGGAAACATCTCCAGCATACTTGTGATTTCCCTGGTGCTACTGCAGGTGGGGAAAGTGAGGCAGGGAACTGACACTGTCTTGGAGGGACATTCACAGTACTGTGGGCACTCAGCAGAAAGGAGAAAAGTAGCTCTGCCTCAGCCAGTGGAGAGAGAGGAGAGGTATCTCCAGAGGGTGACCTAGGCCAGCCATGGTCTGGATATGTTTGTATTTATAAACTGAGGAGGAAATGGATGCCACAAGCCCCTGTGGCTTTGAGGGTGGTGTCAGGAACCAAAATCTGTTGGAGGTGAATGTCTTTTAGCATCATTAGGAACCACGCTGAGAAGCCAGGTCTGTGCCCATCTGCCTGTCTCAGGCTCCTGGGTTATGACCATCAACTGAAGCACCCRCAGGGACCATCCTGGACTCCTCCCGGTGCCTCTGAGCGGGGCCCTGGTGCAGAGGGAGGTGGAGGCACAGGTCGTGCCTGGCCCCAGCATTAAGAGGTGGAGAAGGGCGAGACATCCCACACAGCTGAGAAATTACTCTGCTGCGCAGCTGAGAAATGACTGCACCAGGCAGCTGGTGGGATGGGGAGGAGCACCTGTGGTTTGCAGTTTGCTGCTGTGGTAGGGGACAGCCCCCTCCTACCTGCCCATGCCCCAAGACAGCTGCTGCTCCTGCTGCCCCTGCAGCTTTCCTGACTCGTATAGGTGACCTGGCATTGGCTCTGCTTGTCACACAAGCAGCTTAACTCCTTTGCCGCTGGCCACGTGCACACTGGAGAGCCTGCCAAGAAAACTCAGCTGTCTGCTCCCTGCACTTCCCCCTGTTGCTATCTGCAAAGTGAATGTACAGCGTAACACGGGCTCCCTGTCTGCTGACCATCCGCCGGGACTGTGGGTCTCTCTGCAGCACGGAGTATCACTGAGCTGCAGCACAGGGTGGGGAAGGAGGCAGCACATGGCTGAACCGAGTGAGGAAAGGGACACCGGTGCCCTTGCCTGCGGCTGGTCCTGTCCCTGGGGGTGGGTGCACCCATCCTGCACAGATCAGTATCCTTACCACCCACACAAGGAAGAAAGACCAACTCCCCTCTATGGCAGCTCCTCTTAGGAGGAACTTTCCTTCTAGGATGCTGCAAAGTGATGTGAAAGAGGGGTGGGGGACAAGACAATGTGACACTTATCCATTTGCCATCCCAGTGGCTGTCACCAATGGGTAAATGGGCAGGAGAGGGCACCGCTGGTAAAAGGATGCAGGAGCATCTGGGAGGGATGCTTACACCACAGAGCTATGGGGAGGTCCTCACTGATGAACCATGGAGCCAAAGCTCCTGCTGGGGCCTGCTGGGAAACAGCCACAGTCCTGCCTGGCTCCCACTCCCCACTCACACCTTCTCCACCCTGTTAATTATTACAAGGGAAGCGATGAAGGCCAACATGCACCAAAGTCCAGTGTGAGAGAGAAAATCAGCAGTTCGCTCACAGCCATGAGCCAGCCGACCCTCGCCGCCACGGAGCTGCCTGCGCTGCCGGGGGACACGACAGTGGCCTTTGGGGTGGCAGACATCATTGTTGTGGTTTTTTACTTCGCCTTTGTCCTCGTCGTCGGGATATGGGTGAGTCCCCAAGGTGACTGGGTTTAGGTCTGCCTGAGGTGGAGAGCCTTTGATCCTCCCTGGACCCCTCCTGGGTACAGAGGAGTTTGCCTGCAAAGGGCATCCTCTGCACACACCGTTATCCCATGGCCTATTGAGCAGGTTTGTGGGGTGACAGTGATCTTCTTGTCAGTCCTCATCCCTACCCCCACATGGGGACAACCAAGGGGTCATTCCCTGGAGATTGTCCTGGGGATGATGTCTACCTCCCATGCTGCAAAGTGGTCTCACACCAGGGTGTGGGCAGGCAGGGGGCAAGGGCAAGAGAAAAGCTGGGGTTGAGGAGGAGAAGACTGAAATGGGACTGTAAAAAGCTTTGGAAAATTGTTACTAATTATTTTTTCAAGTTGCTTTGCGAAGGCCTCTTTTCATAGAGATCTACAATCTTCTGTTTGGCTGAAGTGTTTTTTCTCATTCCCAATGGGTACATTCAAGGAGAAGTCATTAAATAGGTACAAGCAGCTTCTTTCCAAAGCTGGACTACCAGAAATCTGCACAGAGGGAGGCAGAAGCAATGGGTGAAGCCTGGCATACTTAACAGACACACAAAATAATTTTTTGAGCTGATGCTTAGACCAGGCATTCAAGCTTCTCCTGGCTTGGTGGCAGTGCTGCTCACCAGTCTGGGTGCTGCCATGTGCATAGGCATTTTGCAGCAAACCGTTTTATTATGGTGCCCGACTGCAGGTTCCTGCAAACAGCAAGCGCAGTCAGCCTCAGTCACATCAGAGGGGCTTGCTGGCCGATGGACATCCTATTGCTCTTGAAATCCCTGCAGTTCTCATGCAGTTCCTAGATAGGGCTGCGTGATGTGGCCATACAAGTGTGGGGCTGCTGGAAACCCTGAATCCACAGCAGTGGGAATAAGCAAGGCAGCAGGAGCTGCAGCAGGGCATTGCTAGCCATCCTGGAGTGCATCTGCATGTCATGCCCAAATGCAGTCCTTGATGGCATCCCATGGGATACAAGGTTGTCCTCTGATTCTCACCCCTGTGCCATGTTCTCCCTTATTTGGCTCTGAAGGCTTTTGCTAGGGGTGCTGGACAGTGAGGAGGGAAATGCTTCCTCTTAATGCATACCATTGTCAGAAGGTGGGCAGCCTTTCTTGGAGCTGCAAACACATATCTTCACATGGCTGAGAGCAGCCAAAGCCCTAGATTTCTCAAAATTAGATGCCTTTCACAGAGGTCCTGCTTCAGCTTGCGTCAGAGCCATGCACTGTCTGTGCTGCTCTGAGTAGGGTGAGCGAGTTGACTGCAGTGACACCCAAGGGAGTAGGACTAGGGTGGTGCAAGAGGGTGCTGACAGGATGTTTCAAGGCTACTGGGATGGGCATTGAGTCTGACTTGAGGGTGGGTGAATGGAGGAAAACACTTTTTTTTTCCTGTGCTTCCAGTCCTCGATACGAGCAAGCCGGGGAACCATTGGAGGCTATTTCCTAGCTGGACGATCCATGACTTGGTGGCCTGTGAGTGAAATGCATGCCTGTCTCTCATGGTTTGAAAGCAATTCCAGATGTAAGGAGGGCAGGTCTAGTGAGGGCACGCAGTCCACACACGTTTTGACTGTAGCCTTGAGATAAAGAGGATCCACCAGGAATCATCCCATGCAGCTTTGGTAACGGGCTACAGCATGGAGCTGCTGGGCCAAAAGGATAGTTGAGCATCTTCAGGTTTTTTCAACTCTCAATTTCTCTGCTAAAGTCAGCAATAAAAATGTTCATATTGATGGAAGTGAGGGAGTGCTGACTGCCTAGCTGGGTCTGAAACTCTTTGGCCCCAACTCACCAAAGATACCATTGTCCCCAAGCCAAGAGAGCATTAGGTAATCTAGGAATGTTCTATCCAGTAAAAAAGCATTTAGAGACTGAAGAAAAAATAATCCCAAAGCCCAGGACTTTCTGAGCCCTTGCTATTTAGAGTAAAGTTGAGATTATTGACTAACGATGTAAAGGATATAAACTTCAAACCACCAAAGTATAAATCTTCACTATGAAGAAAAAAAAAATCTATTGAATGTGCCTTTTCTTGGGAGTGAAAGGTACATATAAAGATAATTTAAAGTTTGAAAGGAATAAAAACGCCACAGGAATAAAGATCCTTCTCAGCCAATGCCAGACTCTAGCACCATATATCTCTCCAGTGAGTTGTGGGTAACAGAATGCACTTCTCAAGCAAAACACTGTATTTTTTTCTTTTTTTTCCTTTGGATGTACATTGCCCATAAATTCACTAGGCTAGATTTTCAACCTTTTCCACCAGAGACACATACACCTTTCTAAAATCTGTTATTTCTTAAATGTTCTTTATACTTTTGTCTCGGCCAAGTGACATTTAATGGAAAAGCTTAGCTTGATGCTTTTCTCTAATTAGGAGGGGAAAAATGAAAAGATACTAAAATGGAACATTTTTTCCCCAACATTGTTCTTTTTTTCTTTTTTTTTCTTCTTTAAAAAAAAAAAAACAAACAAACACAAACACATTCTCATTGCTTTTGGCTCCAACCACAGGTGGCCACAGAGTCTGTTGGGTACAGGTTGGCTCTTGGCGCTCCTGACTTACCATTCTAGGTTCAAAGCAACCTCTAATGCTGTTCACTTTTCAGTTTTGTTTGTCAGAGAGCTGAGTCCACCTCTGCAGCACTCCTGCAGGCTCAGCTCCTCGTGGCCTTCACCTTGACTACATGACTGGCTTACATGTATTTTACTTTTTTTTTTACAGGGGTGACAGATTTCTGCTGTGTGTTAGGCAGCCTCAACTAAACCCTGATATTACATTGCTGCTTCTGTGTAATATATCTTCTGTATTTCTGTGTCTGATATAGATATCAGGAAAAATGTTTACATCTTTTGAGAGCACCGGTCCCCACCTCAGTTGCAAATTCATGTTGCAGCAGCCAGCTCTCTAATCAAGAGTTTTCTTAGACAGACAAGAAGGCAGAGCTGTTGGCAGGAATCAGTGTGGGCGTTGATGCCATATTAATGTTTTACCTTGCTCAAAAGTGAGAAGTAGATCAAATGCCATCATTCTTTATTTCACATTTAGCAGTACTAAGGAGAGAAAAGCCCCTTGTAGGCAATGTGGCTAAAAGCAAACTTTCTCTGGAGACAAAAGGGCTAGACTTGTCCTTTGGGTAACTTCTCATTTGACCCTGACAGAGATTTGGCATTGGCATGCAGAAAGGAGGTGAGGCTTTATGCCAAATAAAAGTAGTAATTAAAAGTCAGATAGTCTTTGCCCTGTTTAAAGCACCTTGGAGCTTGCATTCTTCCAATTAGGGTGTCAGTGAGCCATGGTAGGGACAGCCTACCATGTCCACAGCCTACAGTTAAAGTTAACCTGAGGCATTAGCATTTTCCAGCCTACTGCGGAGCTGAGTATCTTTGAACCTATATGTAGACATTAAGGGCCTGCATGTTTCTAACATTGTCCCTGCTATGGTTCAGGAATCTCCTCCCTTAGGAGGAGCTCCAAGAGAGCACTCCTGTCACCCTGGCTGTGTAAACCACCATATGCATGTTCAGTGCAAGACTTAAAAGAGGCTGGGCTGTCAGCAAGACATGGAGAGGTAAAGCAAGGGTCAGCAAGGTTGGAGAAGGCCCATTGCTGGCTGAGTAACAAGGGAACAAAGAAATCCATCATGTTTCATGGACACTATCTGTGGCTGCCACCAGACTTTTCTCACCCAGCTGTAGTCCCCATAACAGGCGTGTATCTCAGGAGAACCATTGACAAAGTGAACCCTGATTCTGAGATTAAGCTTTGCGTTGGAGTGGGGGTGGTGGAAGGGAGCAGGCACACCCACTTCAAGATATAAAAACATAGTTTTCTTTAAAAGGAAACCCCAACTCTCCATTAGCACCCAGCTACCTACCTATCTACAAGGAGACGAGGCCCTGGGGAAAGAGAGTGCTGGGGGAAATGCTTGGGCTGATACAGAAGTTCCGCAAGGTGACTTTCTGGGTTTTGTGTTTCAGATTGGAGCATCCCTGATGTCAAGCAACGTGGGCAGTGGCTTATTCATCGGTCTGGCGGGCACAGGAGCAGCTGGGGGCCTTGCTGTAGGAGGCTTTGAGTGGAACGTAAGAGTCAGTAATGTCAACTAAGATGTCACCATTTACAAAGGGACTTGGGGTTTGTCTCCAAAATCAGATGCTAACAGTATCGGCAACTACCAGTTTTCAAGCCTCAGGAGAGAAGCCTCCAGACATTCAGACAGCCTTAAAATCAAGAGATCTTTATTTTAGTTTAAGTGGAATCCACTAAAATTATTAGCTCTTTGACCTTCTCAGAAGCACATGGCCATATTTTTAAGCCTTAGTCTGCACTCATCAAGATTAAAATAAAAGATAATGAATGCTGAAAAGGTACTTGGATAATCACAGGATTCTGGGTACAGGGAGTTTGGAAAAAAGCAGCATGTGCTCTTAAATTCAGTGTAAAGCCATGAGAATCAGCAACACTGCATTCACCTGTCAGCTGCCAAAATGTGACGTCTCTGGGGTGAACATCTGGGTGTGAAGGCAGGTCTCATTCTGCCCTATTGAAGTGGCCTGGAAAATTGCCACTGACACCACACAGAACATGAAAACCAGGCTCTTTGTGTGTGATGCTAATGAAATTTCTCAGCTGCACTGATGAGGAGTGAGATTAGTGCCAGCCTCACAATAAACATCACTCACCTAACTCTAAATCTCTTGTCTATATCAGCAGAGACTGCTAATAGTGCCGGATACTTGCCAAGCACAGGCAGGGCGCACCAAAAGCTCTTTCCTGGGATATCTATTCACTGCACTGTTTTTTTTCTAAACTATTAAGATCACCTTTAAGTCCTTTGTGAAGAAACCAGAGCCTGTGTTCAGCCTGGTGCATGTAGGACATACCAATATCGCTGTATTTTAAGTAAATCTATTCAAGTAATTTTAGAAGCCTATGAAGACAAGATTGTATGTCAGGGCAAATCTAACTTCATGAGTTTAGATTCACTTCTTTCACATTGGAAGGGGACCTTCGATATGCCATTATTCTCTCCCTTTGTCATGGGACATAGCTGCAGGGATCATATGAGCATCTTTTACCTAAGCCAGTCTCTGCCACTGCAGCAGCCATGGCTCTTCTCCTTGATCACTCACAATCTCTGCTCACAGGGATCCGTTTCTTTTCTGATAACTTAGATAACTGATCAAAGTAAAATCTGGACTAATATAAGGTATTTGGATGAAAGGTAATGGCCTGAGACAGCCAGGAGGTGAGGTTTGGTAATCCAATGGCTTTTATTTATGTTCAAGATCTCCTGTTTGGGCTTTTGCTGGGTTTCAGAGAAGAAATACATGATGGGAGATGCCTTTATACCTTCCAAAAGACCCTTCACCTGTGGCAAAGCAACTGAACTGCCCCTTTATCTACCAGTGACAGAAGCACATCTGCGTCAGCCTGCAAGGAGAACATCCCGTCAGAGTCTTGCTGTTGCTTATTTTTATGCTCCACAGGGACAGTCTGCTGCCTCAGCCTCATCACTTGCTAATCAAGCAACAAACAGATGCTCCCATCCTTCTCTGAATCACTTAACTCTTCACTGCCACAGCATCAGTGGTTTCAAAGGCCACCAAATACAACACCAACTTTCAGAGATCCAGAGCAACGGAATACACCATCTTGCCCAAAAGACGAGGAGATGGAAAAGGATGTGCCACCCATGACAGAGAGACACAGGACTTAGGAGGATAACTTCAAAAGTTTCTAATTATATTGTAATAATTCCTCCATTTGTCATCTCATCTTCTGATCAGGGAGAAAAAGTCAGACTGCTTCCCAAATATATTGCATGGCACTGTACCTTTCTGCTTTCTTAGGATGTCCACTGAAAGAGCAGAGGAGAAGGACGTTCCCATGTGTTGAATCATGTGCCTTTATTTTCTCTGTCTCCTTAACAGGCTACCTGGGCACTTCTGGCTCTTGGCTGGATCTTTGTGCCTGTTTACATCGCAGCAGGAGTGGTCACCATGCCTGAATACCTGCAGAAGAGATTTGGAGGGCAGAGGATACAAATCTACATGTCCGTACTGTCCCTCATTCTCTATATATTCACCAAGATATCCGTATGTATCCAATTGAACACAACCCTTGTGTCTAGGGCAGGGGTAGGTCATCCTGGTACAATGCAGGGCTGCTCAGAGCAACTCAGATGTCCTTGAAAGGACCAGCTCAGCTACCAGAAACAGTAGCAGTGTGTTAGTGTGCTGCTTTGCTCAAGTAAATACCTGCCTCTGTATTGATCATGGAGACCTATCCCAAGAGAGAGCGCCCTCATTAAACAGCAATGTACAGTGAGAACTTTACAGGGATATGGCAGCTAATTACTAAACAGTGTAAGTACCATAAGCTGTCTGCCTGTTTCTCCTCTTCTATCAGATCAAACCTTAGGCAATAGAGACAAGGGAACTGCAGCATTACCCCATCTCAGGAGCTGGCTGGCTGCATCTTGTAGATGTGAAATTCTCTTAAATTATCATAAAACTGCTGTTGTTCCTGTAGCTGAGTTTTCAGCATTAGGTATGTTACGGTTACTCCCCTCTCTTTCAGTCACTTGTGTTGTATAAAAAGGGTATGGTGAAAGGGAGGTAGGATCTGGCTTAAGACAAAACTCAGCATCTTTCCTGGATTGCTTGTAGCATCGTACCCTGCTGGTAGCCAAAAAGCAGTGTAAGCTACTGGGTATTTCCCTTCATTTAAATGCCATTAATAAAGAGGCAGCACTTTTACACTCGGAGATTTGCTAAGAACTACCTGTGCCCTTGGAAGGAGAGATCTGTATTTCAGAGTCCATTACAAGGACTGAAAATGTCAGTCCTTTGTCTCCAGCTGATTGTCCCATGGCCAGTTCAAGTCAGTTTTCAGTAGACTCTACTGAAGTATTTAGATGTCAAAGTGCCTTGGAAGACATTGGCTGGAGATGAGGCACCCTTGTGCCTTTTGCAGTTGGCTTCAGGGTCCTTCTCCCAGGCTTATTATGTCTCAGGTCCTGGGAGGTGCATTAAGAGGAGTTCCAGGCTGGGAGTACGGGATAGATTTCCTCCTCTAATGGCCAGCTCTTGGTCATGTCACCCATTGCTGTCACCACTGCCTGCAGAAGATTTGCTCTGTGGGATTGAAGCCTTGCCCAGGATGAGGTCTTGCGAAGAGACATTTGAAGCCTCTTTACCCATGAGGGGTAAATTAAAGATCTCTCCTGCAACAGCACCACAATGTGCACAGCTACACAGTCAATGTATGTGGCAAAAACAGACCAGTCTTTCAAAATGACCTTCAGCAGAGTAGTATTTGCCAATGCCTTTCAGAGCAGGACCCTGGCCTCAGTCATTGCTGTTTCATCTCAGTGGTTTCTCCTCTGTGCAGCTAATTCACGCGTGGCTGACGGATGTGGCTGGTGGAGTTTATGGGCATGACAGGTGCTTTCTATTAAGCAGTGCTATTGTTTGTAGAGAGCTCATTTAGCGGCTGGCTGGACAGCAGGCAGTTGGTTACAAGAAGGATTTTTCTCCCTGTGCTTTTTGCCCAAACATAGGTTAGCAAATAGGGCATTGCAGTCTTCCCTGCTCACAAAGAAAAACTGAGATCTCAAAGAACAGTGCTGTCAAAGGACTGATCCTGCATGGCTATAGAAGTGTTCTTATTTCTTGCTGGGAAGTCAAAAACCAAAAGACACAGTGGTTCCTKTAGTGTACTGACAGTGTTTGTCCTGTCTCAGGGTTGCAGAGGTCAGGAGTTGCACTGGGTGCTCGCTTTTAAGATGCTTATTTCAGGCACAGAAAATAGAAATCTTGCCCCATCTCTTCTGTCTCCCTTGGCAAATGTCTTTACCTGTATCTCACCCCATACCAGATTCGCAGGTGTCCTTCAAATTGATTTCCCAACACACACATCTCCCATATCACCTTCTGCATTTGAATGATGTTATCTGTATAATTCCAGGTTTCGCCCAGTTTCTGGTTTCACTCTCTCTGCCAGTAGATCCAAACAAAACAAAGCCGATGGGGGTTTCTGTATTTCTAGTGAGGTCCTCAGCAGGTATAACCTGTTCTTCTGGAGTCATGCTAGTATGCTGAACTGCATGAATAGAAAATCAAGCTGTTGACCTTTTCAGATAAATAAATCATGGCACAAGACGTCAGTGATTCTTTAGGTGTCTTTCAAGCAAGAGTGTCTCCTGGCCACTAGGCCATCAAGATGTAGTCTTGGGAAGAACCTGGTCTCTGCTATTTGCCCCCCTTTCCCTCCTCTGTCTGCCTGTGGATACATTGGCTCCTGCTCCCCACGGATGTCTTTCACAGTCACCAAAAGGAGTGGCAGTTTCCACCRATACCTGTCTGTGCCAGTGAGGATTACATGCCATGAAGGCTGCCTGTAAGATAGTCTTTTGGTCGCTTTGTAGTCCCTTGGTGTGGGACCTTGATTTTCATCCTCCTGCTGCCCCAGCTCCCAGATGCTGAGAGCTCTGACCTGGAGGAAGGTTTTTCCTTACACCGAGAACAAGAAAGTTCATAGCGAACAACCCCAGGCTCTCTCCTCCTCTTCCACTTCACCTTTGTGGTGTCCTCCCTCATCAATGCTTTCAGCTGCAGAGGGCTGTAGGCTGCTTTATTAGATTTCACTTGCACGAAGCACTACTAATGCCAGACTGCCCTTGGCTTTTTTTATTCCAGACAGACATTTTTTCTGGAGCATTGTTCATCCAAATCTCTTTGGGCTGGAACCTCTACTTGTCCACTGTGGTCTTGCTAGCAGTGACTGCTGTCTACACCATAGCTGGTAAATAGCTGATTTTAAAAGAAACACTATAAACTGGAGCCTAGGATATAAGTTTCCCCTTTCCTACACAGGAGGAAGTATTCAGGCCCTGGTCTGAGGGAGGGATTCCCCCGGTTGCTGGTAGTACCTGCCCTGTCACTCCCAGCTGTTGAGAGACCTCTGGCTATTCCCCTCTCCCCTCCTGGCCCAAGGGAAACTGGTATGGGGAGAACATCCCTGTTTTCTAGAGAATTTTCTGACACTACAGAAGGTTCCCAGCTCCCTCTGTGCAGATAGTTACCACTGCCCACATTTGCTGTTTTTTTCTCTTTTTGCAACATTAGCATCTTTAGATAYTAAGATGCTGAACTGCCTCCAAGTCCTCTCATGAACCTGGACAAGCCCTTCAGGCCATTCCTCACAGAAGGGCTTGTGACAGCTATAGGCTCCCGGGGACCAGCTCTGTGCCAGCTTCTCCCAATGGGTCTGTCCTGAAATCACAGGGCTGGGGCCAAGGAAAACCTTTTCCCAGGTGAGGTACCTGTTTCATTGTACATGGTGACGCACGCTGCCTGTTGTCTCTGGTTCTCCTGACAGGTGGTTTAACAGCTGTGATATACACAGACGCGCTGCAGACCCTGATCATGGTGGTGGGAGCTTTGGTCCTCATGTTCATAGGTAAGGGGAACCTGCAGTGGCATCATACACTGGTTTAATGGTCCCAAGGTCTTTAGACCTTAGCAGGGTACCTCACCCTTTCATGTATGGTGCAGAAATGAGTTTTAACCACTCACAGAAGTGGTGCTGGCACAACTCTCATTCGCCAAGTCGTCAGACTTGCTTCATCCTTTGCACTAACTGTATGGAAGTAAGGTTCTGGATAACCACCTCGCCGGTTTCTGTTTACCTGGAGTTGCCAAAGAGCTTGCAACACTGCATTCCCAGAGCCACATTCAGCTTTCACTATGCTCATGTAAATTCAGAGTAATTCTGCTGACTTTCCCTGTTGACTTTGGGAGTTAYTGTGCATTCATCTGGGTGTAACTGAGCATTATAAAAAGATAAATAAGCTACAAGGAACTGACCATCATTAGTCTTTGCTTTAAGACTTCTTGGCAAACAGAAATATAGATATATCTTGTTTCATGTCACACCTTCCTGCTTCAGCTCTTGGAGGGTGTATGAGCAAAGACTAGATGCTGAGGACATTGTGAGGATTAGGATCATGGAGATTTTTCCTGCATTGATCCTTTTCCAGGATGCACTGTTAAAACCACAAGGACTCTGGGCAAAATCCAACTGACTCCTGTAGAAACCTTGACTGCCAAAAGTGAGGGTTGAATGAAAAGAAAGGAGATGAGAGGATGATATGAGAAAAGAAAAGTAATCATGAGACTCAGATAAGTAAATAATAACTTTGCAGGGAGCACCAGACCTGAAATCACTGGCATTTTCTTTCCAGGATTTGAAAAAGTTGGCTGGTATGAAGGACTTCAGGAGAAATACAGCACAGCAATACCGAAGATCATAGTCCCAAACACGACCTGTCACCTCCCACGTGCGGATGCCTTTCATTTGTTCAGGGATCCAGTCACAGGAGACATTCCTTGGCCTGGCCTTATATTTGGCCTCTCTGTGCTGGCTCTTTGGTGCTGGTGCACTGACCAGGTGAAGAAAGTTCTTCCCTCTCCAGGCAAACCACCACACTATTATTTCCAGTCCACTCCTCAGTTTGTGGATCTGTGAGCTGAAACATGACTGTGTCTCACTGTGCAGGAGTTAGTACCTTTTTACTGGTCTAGATCAGAATATCTCACTCCTTCCACCTTCTCAGCAAGCTGCTGATTTTGTGTACTTCTTAGTGCAGAGAGAGCAGGTTATTTTCTTCCATCTTTATCCCACTGTGGACTGGTGAGTACTGGGGGTCTTCATGCAGTTAGCRTGACAAGGATATGAAAATGTGGATCTGGAGCTGGCTCTGCAGTGACCTTATGTAGAYCTCCAGACAAGCCATCCATATTCCCAGAGGTCTCACGTTTCTTATTCCTTTCCAAGCTACAAACAAGGAAAACTGTATTTGTTTCTCAAGACACGGTGCTTTTGTGCTTTAAGATGGGATAATTATGAAAACCCACCACTGAACTTTTACCAAAACACCCACAGTCTGCTTCATTCCTTGTCTCTTGCTGACGTACAGCGGCTGTCTCCAGTCCTCAAGGTGGCTTCATTTCAGTCAAGGGCGAAATGATTCCTGTAAAGGAAATTTCCATGCTGCCCTCTCCTATAGCCTGTGCACTGAGCTCTGAGCAGTGGCAGCAGGCTGCAGTCAACCGAGATGGGAAAGTTGCTATTGGCATGCAAAACACCCTGGGATCCTGCTGGATGAAAGTCATCCATAAGAACAAGAGACAGAGAGAGAATGGATCCTGCTCTCTCTGTAGTGCTTCTGTTTTACTCTCTGCTCCCTTTCTGCACTGATTGCAGGTGATAGTCCAGAGGTCTCTCTCTGCCAAGAACCTCTCCCATGCCAAAGGTGGATCAGTGCTGGGAGGATATCTGAAAATCTTCCCTATGTTTTTCATTGTCATGCCAGGAATGATCAGCAGAGCTCTTTTTCCAGGTAAGCCTTTCCATGTTCCTTGCCACAGGGCTTTATACCTGCCATGGCCACTAATCCCACACAGGTCCCCAGCACTTTTACACTTCAGAAACTCTGCTGTCCTGCAGGCACACTTGTATATACTCCTATTATACACTGATGTTCCCATGCCCTCCCTCCACTTCCAGTGCTCCCACAGTGGCAGAAGTAACTCGGACTATCCATATGGGGCATATTTTGCCATTGGGGGCATATAGCTCCATGCTGTGGRCATTGCATGCTTCTGTCTATCTGGAGGAAATCAGTGAGATGAAATACATGAAGGACATGAGGTTGTCCTTCAGGTCCTATGGATTAGGTATTTGGTGAGAGGTTTAGCAATCATCTGCCACAGATTCATGCAATTCCTGGTGGATTATGCAAAACAGCTCTCCTTTGTGAAAGAGCAAGGGTTCCCCTCATGTTGTCTCCCAAGGAGCTCTCATTGCTGGTTTCTCCAGAGCATGCCACTTCCCGGGAAGAATACCCTGGTTAGGAGGACCACTCCTGGAGGAAAGTGTAAGTGTCTCAAGTGCCTCTCTCCCAGATTTCCTCAAACAGGAGTAACTTAGCCTGCAACACCCTTGGTAACCCAGCTGACAGGTTCATGGAAACAGTYCAATTCCCACAAACGACAAATCATCAAGGATTACAATTATGCAACATCCAGGAGAGTTATATCTGTACCCTGAACAGAATTACAAAATGTCATCTTGAAGTTTCACCTTTATTTTACGATGTAAAATGTTCTTCGKCTCCACTCACTCTAGCTGCACCTCTAAATTTATACAAAACTGCACAAGGCATCAAGATTTGTTCCCTTGAATTAAACAACCTATGGCTCAACGGGGTTTACACTGACGACTTGTCATTTTTCCTGTCTCCTACAGATGAAGTGGGCTGCGTGGACCCGGACATCTGTAAAAGGGTCTGTGGAGCTGCAGTGGGTTGTTCCAACATTGCCTACCCCAAACTCGTGATAGAACTCATGCCCGATGGTGAGAAACCTTTACACTTGTGGAGGTGGGCTTGAGCCATGCTCTGCATGGGGGGATCAGACTGCCCTTATCTATCCTAAGGCTGAGGAAATCTTACTGCAGTTACCAGACATCGGGATGAAAAAACAGTGCTGAGAGGCCAAAGGTCTAGTCCTGRTTTTCCTTCCCTTTTTTGCTCCCCCAGGGCTCCGGGGTTTGATGATTGCTGTGATGATGGCAGCCTTGATGAGTTCCCTCACCTCCATTTTCAACAGCAGCAGCACTCTCTTCGTTATAGACATCTGGCAGCGGATCCGCAGAAAGGCTTCGGAGCAGGAGCTGATGATTGTGGGCAGGTCCTTACATTTCTTTATGTCTCGTTGCTCTCATCATCTGTTCTGAGCGCAGCATTTACATCCTTCAGTCTGGACTCACTGAGAAAAATCTGGTGCCTAAAATATAGAACAGGAATGCAGCCTGGAAGAGCACTACATTTTCCAGCTTCATCTCAGATAGACCTGGTCAAAGAGAAACACTGAGCGTACCACTGAACTAGGTAGCTCATTGCCTCTCTCTTCTCTAAACTTAACATAAATACTGCCTTAAATGTAACTTTTAGAAAAGCCAAAAGTGCTCTGGAGTCACTGTCACTGGAGGTCTTTAAGAACATGTTATTTTTGCATCAGACAGGAGTGATACATTGCAATTACTCCTTTTTTCAGGGAAAAGTGCAGAGAGCTGGGCCTCCCAGCTCTCTCTCTCTCTGATAAGTTATAGTGCCCTTTGCGAGCAAGCTTTGGTACTGCATTATATCAGGGGCATATAAAGTCCTCCTTGATAGCAGAATTCAAGCTGCATTCAGCCTGTTTGTGGTGCTTTTCCTCTCCAGTCATGAGCATTAAGTTTCTAAACTTTGTTGTGGGGTGGGTGAAGGCTGCAGGCAATCTCACACTCCACCACTGTAGAGTAGTGAGAGGGAAAGTACCTCTTCTTCAGCAATATGGAGAAACCTCTATAACATACAGTGCAAAGATGAAGGAGGGTTACTGTATGCACCTGAGACCCCAGAAGCAATTTTAATAAGCAGCAAATGAAATGGAATTTGGCAAAGGCACGAGGCTGAGCATGTTATCTGCTTGGAAAGGTGGCAGAAAGATTGCTTCCACATGCTTCTAGCTCCCTCTCTGTTGCATCCAAGAGCTAGTCCTTCGAAGAATGTATCACTCTCTAGAACACATCAGGTCGAAGGGCTTGCACTGACCCAGCTCACAGTGGGAGACACCAGACACCAGGCCCTTGTGGATCTCTCATGCATGTTGAATGGCAAGTCCTAGCTCAGCTCACTCTGAAATCTGTGAAGTTAGCTCTGGGAATAGGTTGAATTGACTTTCTAGAAGAGAAAAATTTTCTTTTTTCCTGTGTACACAGGGAAAGGTTCTTCTTGAGAGTGATCTGTGGATTTTTTTCTTCGGGAATTCTGAGAGCAATTGGAAGTGTGTTTTGCTGCAAAGCTTCATTTTCAGGTGGACTCCACCACCTGCAGAGCTAATATAATTTTATCCTCATCTTCCAGAGTCTTTATCCTCATCCTTGTAGTCATCAGCATTCTCTGGATCCCGATCATTCAATCAGCCAACAGCGGAAAGCTCTTTGACTACATTCAGTCCATAACCAGCTATCTAGCCCCACCGATCACAGCTCTCTTCATCCTGGCAATCTTCTGCAAGAGGATTAATGAGCCTGTAAGTGGAGTGTCAACAACCAATTGATATACATATTTAATCTGATAAAATAAATAAATAACTCTGCCCTCACTACCTAGCCGTTGAGACTCTTTAAACTTCAAGCCAGTCCAGCTAAAGTGTGACAATTCGACAGCCTTTACCTGGCATGCATTAGTGGATCTTAGCCCAGTCTCTAGTGTATGTGTGTTTGCTTCCAAGAAGCCACTGCAAGTGGTACTTCTTGGCAGTCTCATTTGAAAGCACGAAAGGCAAAGTTGTTCTGCACTTTGGAGATGACGTGTCAAAGTCTAGTTGGAGACGTTGCTAGGAAGAGACTCTTGCATTGTCTGTGCTCTATCTGTTCCATGTTCAAGGGTAGAAAGAGAAAATGAGGATTTTTAACTGAAAACATCCTCCTTTGATGCATGTCAGTGTGGGTTTCCATCAGGCATAAAAGGTCTTGGTCTAAGAAAGAGCTGAAAAGGAAAAGAAAAGAAAAGAAAAGAAAAGAAAAGAAAAGAAAAGAAAAGAAAAGAAAAGAAAAAAGAAAAGAAAAGAAAACTTAAACCAAAGGTAACATGCAGTGACCTTTTTCTTTATGCTTGCCTTTTCTCAGGGTGCTTTCTGGGGCCTCATGGTTGGGCTAGCTGTTGGTCTCATTCGGATGATCATCGAGTTTATTTATAGCACACCGTCTTGTGGTGAGGAGGACAGAAGACCAGCTGTGCTAAAGGACTTGCACTACCTCTACTTTGCCCTCATCCTCTGTGCCCTCACTGCGATTGTCATTGTCCTTATTAGTCTCTGCACCCCACCGATCCCTGAGGAAAAGGTAAGTAAGTGACTTGCAGTGGCACCCTTTTCTCAGAGACCCCGTTTGGTTTCCAAAAATCTCTGAAATCTGTCTTTTTCTTTTCCTCCCATGGTTAAGAAATGGTCTGTAATGCATATGCTGCAAAGAAGCCCTTGCTCCTCAGCTTTCTATTCCCCAGGTCACGTAGTGTTAATGCTTCCTGAAGCACTGAGTGCTTCAAATTGAGTGTGAGTTCCCATGCTGTGCCTAGAGCTGGGCAGACACCRCAGCCCATCATAACTGGAGTAGAAAGAAAAGAAGAAGGGGAAGGAGATGAAATCATATTACAGAGCACTGCTGAGGAGGAATTAAATATATCTAATTGTAGCATCCACCCTGTTTCAGCAGAGCCAGCATCAATCTTGCAGGCAAACAAGATTAATATCTTTTGCAACATGGGCATTTAGGAAAATAACATTTTGTCCCAATGTGATCTCAATTACATTTAATAACTTTGAGTCAGGCACAACTTACTTTTACTTAACACATTAAAATTGTGCAGAGTTGGGAAGCTTTATATAATAAAACCTTAAAGCAACTCTTCCCAGTCCCAAGTTTTAAAGCAGCTATCAATATAAAAAACCTGCCATCTACCTCCAAACGAAGGTTACTGGATAGATTTAAAAGACCTATTTTTTTCCTGTCTAACTGCATGAGGAAATGAGGGTGATGCCATCATAACATTTTCTATCTGTTGCTTCCTCATAACTTATAAAGCATTAACCAGTTCCATCAATGTTTGATTGAATGTTAGTGGTGTCAAAGATACCCAGCTCCTAAAGATTACATGAAAGCAGGTGCTYGGATAGAGGAGGGGGGGGAGAGAGAGAGACTGTCTTTGTGTCTGCTTTGAGATAAAGTCTCAGCTTTTATTAGCTATCAGAGGATCCACATGGGAGAGAGAAATACTGGCAAGGAGGCACCATTAGTTCTGCTGCTTACGTTGTTCACTACTGCTCAGGGGTGGCCAGATGGTTGCCAGCCATTAATTACTGTGGTTTAATGAGTTCCCACTCATCATCTGACCTGTGATAACTAAACATGTGCAGTGCTCCC
The DNA here is from genome assembly GCA_035582835.1 of Phoebastria nigripes. Taxonomy (NCBI): domain Eukaryota; kingdom Metazoa; phylum Chordata; class Aves; order Procellariiformes; family Diomedeidae; genus Phoebastria; species Phoebastria nigripes. The sequence goes on from JAYKAV010003376.1 coordinate 787,874, forward strand.
TGCCCACAGCAATAGCAGGATAAGGTGCATTAACATAGCACTGGCAAATAGTGAACATCATACCAACAGTTCAGGAAATGAAGAAACTGGCCACAACACCTACAGGCTTTTTAGTCTGACCTCGGAGGTACAAAAGCATTTAAAGCACGTTTTAAGGGGAGGGAGTTCAGGATGAAGACCTACTACAATAGCATCAGGGAAAGACAGGTTATGATCATAAGAGATTCCTTAGAGGAGATTTTCAGTAGAAATAGGTGAGTTTATAGGTGCTGGACTTAACGGACCTTATTTGACATATTCTTCAAAGAGCCAATGCTCAGAAAAGGTGGATTCAGACTGGAAGTGGTCCAGGGAGGAAAGCCAATGGGATCATCAGGGAGGATAGGATTTTGTCTGAAACAGCTGTGTGCAGTTATCCCAGAGCAATAAAGGATAAGGGGTGGTGGCTGGCCCCCCAGGTACATCTGGAGACCCAGGGAGGGAGGAGAGCTTGCTAAAGGGCAGTGCTGGCCATGAACAAACATGGGCCTTTTGGGCTTTTGGGGGGAAGTTTTCTAAAGAGGGATGTTCAGGATAAGCTTTTGGTGGGCTATGGACCCTACATAGTGCTAGGCTCCGTGCTTGACCTCTGTGTAAGAGATTCTGTTGAAGAAAATTAATAAGAATCAATGATATTGCCCGTGGCAGTGAGAGGCTGGACACAGAGACCCAGATCAATTGTCTGATGATGGTGATGACCACCCACATCCCATGTGCCCCCCCCTCCCCCCCCCCAGTATCTTCCCACCACAAGGAAAATGAGATGGGCTGCCAGACAATTTGTGACAGTAAGTGGTAGCTAATTCCCCCTTCCCATAGCTCGGTAGGAATGGGAGAGTCTGCCCCTATTTGGTTTCAGTCTGATTTCCATTCAGTTTGTACTATTTATCCCCAATTTCAACAGGAAAGGTCTGACCTTGTTCCTCAGAGAACAGCCAAAGTGAAGGCGTGGTTTTTAAGCTGAGGTAGCTGCCAACATTGGTGGGTTGCTGCCTATCTGGCATGAATCTGAGTGGGCAGCATTAAAACCAACATTTTTCATTTTCCCTCAGTCAGACTACCCCAACTTTTGCCCTAGACATGAGCACAGGTGTAGGTTTGGACCATCACTCCTGGTGGCATGGTTTCTCACGGTATCCTGCAAGCAGGGCTTGTTTCCTCATCTCAAGTTAGTCTGTGGCTATGCTGAGATGGCTCAAGGACAGAAGGGTTTTGGGAAGGAAGGGCAGGAGGTAGAAATCAGGATGGACGTGTCAGACTCTAACCCTCTGGGTAGAAGCTAGCACCTGAACTTTGTGTTTGGCCATTAGCAACCTCGGGTTGCTGGGTTTTGGCATGCAAGTGGGCAAACCTGTGGTGAAGAGCCTGTGATATCCCCATGACAGTGGCTGAGAGGGGGAGGCTGGTAGTGGGTGTCCTGGCTGAGGATATCTGAAGCTCTGGTGCTTCCCAGTCCCATGTGTTGGTCAATTCCCTTTATGAGCCTCAGATATTTCCCCCATAAAAATCACATGGGGCTAGTTCTGCTAGCCCTTATCTGTGCAGCACTTTGAGATGTAATGATGAAAGACACCGTATAAGAGCTAGGAATTATGCCATTTATTTTGTCAAGCAAAAGGAAAAGAAAAACAAGCCACCAAAGAAAAAGCCAAGGAAATACAGTGATAGATCATACTTCAGCAGATGTAAATCAGCATAGCTCCATTGCCTTCAAAGACCAGGAGCAGCTGTTGAGCTCAGTTATGCCTCTTTGCACCAGCTGAGGATCTACACTGGACAACTTTAAATATTGAATCTCAATGCTTTTCAGATAGTATATGGGCAAAAGGAGAAAAGAGATTTGTATCTGATGTTACAGTGGTACAGCTAATGTGCCTGGCTTAAAATGAATTACAGTCCAAGAACTGCAAGCTGTAGCATTTTCTCCTGCTGTTTTGGACACTCTCCCATCCCTGTGGTGATTGATGCTGTGCTGGAAAACAAGTATGCAAGGAATTTGTTTGGTATGCTCCAGAGTTCATATGTCTTCATTGTAGGTAGTCCATATTGTGTCACGCCGTCCTTGAAAACCCTGCAAAAGAGCTTACAATTAAATTTGAGACTGTGAAGCTGAAACACAACTGTCAGGTGCCAGATGGCATTTTGGAACAGAAGGATTTATTCTAGTTTACAAACAACAAAAGAGAAACTTTGCTGAGTTCTTGCAAACTCCCTTGTCCAAGGAGAATGCGAGGGTGAAAAGGGAGAGGAACAGCCCACAACACAAGTGCTACATGAGCAGGTCACCTCCCCAGGGGTCAGGGCTCACCCAGGCACACTGATGGATTGGCAATTCCACTTGATGTGCTCTGGAGTCGGGGATGTTTTCCCTGTGTCCTGAGGTCTGGCTTTAGTGGCTCCTTTAGGTGCATGGCCTAGGAGGAGCACCAAGCCTGCTTTGGCTGGCCTGAACCCACACCGCGCACTCCTGAGGTGCTGCAACTGAAGCTCCCACAGCATCATTTAGTGCCACTCACAGCAAAGCGTGCTCAGCTCCTGTGGGAACCAGGCACTCACAGAGGAGCAAACTAAGGCGGGGGACAGGGCTCCCCAAGCAGTGCCCATGCATGGCTCTGCAGTGGGGAGCAGAGCCACAGGGCTCCCGGGGACCCACCAAGCAGCTACCCCCCACTCCCCTGCCCTTGGGCACGGCGGCCTCAGGCAGCATTTCCAAGGTCCAAGTCAATTCTGCTAACGCAGCTCCCCTGTCAGCAGTTTTCCTTATTTATATATTTGCTTGCTTTCTCCACACATGCAAAACACATGCCATCATCTGCCTCCCTATCCCCATCCCTTCGTGAGTCTGTGCCAGGGAAGCATAGCCAGCCCTGTGGTGGCCTCCATGGCCACACAATGCTGCCTGTCTGCCCCGGCACATGTCATTCTGGTGATGGCCAAGGGGAGAAAGGGGGACCTCAAGGAATTCAGTCAGCCAAAGCCCACCGCAGGGGAACTTGAAGCTGGAGCATAGGTGTGATGCTTCACCAAGGAGCCCTCTAGGGTGGTGGTTTGCTTTATTTGGCCATGGTCAAAGCACCAGCTCCTGGGTGGGTCAGTGGGATGATAGGCGATGAGGTTACCTGTGTGTCTATGCTACTTTCAATTGGGAATCGCTCCCATCTGGCAGAGTCTGAGCCCCAGGTAAACTCCAGCCCTTGCAGATTTTGCTGCCATGTGAAGAGACAGTCATTCAGTGACACATGGGAAAAGGAGGGAAAAGAAAAAAAGTTTTGGAAATCCTTTAGTACCCTGAAACTTTGCTATGTTCCAGTGACATTTGCTAAGTGATTAAAAAATAAAAAGAATCCTTGAGAAAGATGAGGATCATCAAATCAAAGCAATTTAGCACATCGTGACAAGAAAGATTAGCCCTGCCCAATGCTCATCTTGGTTGAAAATGATTTAAATAAAGCTATAAATCTTCTGGAAATTATGCAACATTTTGTGTCAGCTGGAAACTCCTGCCTAGATTTGTGTGTGTAAAATTCAAAAATTAAACTCACGTTGCTTTGTAAGTGACCCATTTGAGACATTCATTTCCATACGGGCAGATCAGGGAGGCAGCCGCTCATCAGGCAAATACGTGACTTTGCCTGACCTGTTATCACCACTGCAGCTTCGCTGCCCCGATCCCATCCTGCAGCTCCTCCGCAGGGCAGCTGACGGGCTGGAGCGGGAGGGCAGCCCATGGACCTGAGCAGCTGCATTTGAGTGGGATTGATGAGCCTGGTCCTTGCTGCCTGGCTCGGCCAGAACACGCAGAGGTTAGGAAGTGCCAGTGCCATCAAGCTGCTTGGTGTGCCATGGTCAACCAAAGAAGCAGCAGGCCTGGCTTAAATTCAAAGACCTGAGCCCCTGGGATGGTTAACCCCACCCCACAGCTGCAAAAGAACCACTGTGAGGTTTACAAGATTAACGCCTCCTGTGCACTCCTCGTGTCCCAGGGAGGAGAAGACTTTCAGACTTGCCCTAGGATAAGAGTTTCAGACCTCCTGCTTTTGTAAAGCAGAGCAGATTGCAGCCACAGCAGCCTGTCCAGGACTGATTGTCTTTCATGGCTTTCGATGGTTCTTTCACCGGAAGACTGCAGAGAGAGGTAATGTCTTGTATTGGCCCAATAGAGAAAACTGGAATTAAAAAACAAAGAAAAAAAAGCCAAACCAACAAACAAACAAAAAAGAGAAAAGGCGTTTGGATGGGCAAGTCTTACAGTGTGTGCCCAGAGTTCATTTTTTTCTACTTGTAACTACACCTATTGGTCTAATGTATGGTATAATCCTCCCTGTGAATTGTGACTTGATATTTGCCGTCATGGCTCTGTCTGCCCACATAGTTGCACTTCTGGAACACATACTTGCAGTCGCAGAGCAGAGACACAATACTGCTACTTTTCCCACTAAGAGCCCTGAGATAAGCTCCTTTGGAAGTGCAGGTTGCTGTTTTGATGTGAGCTTGTCCCAGCTGTGGGGTTTAATGTTCACATTGGGTTTTCTTTTCCTATAAAATGACAACTGAGACAAGACAGAAGATCCTCCAGTCCCTCCCTATGTCCCAGAGAAGGAGCTGCTCAAATACCAGTGTTCCCATGGCCATATGTCTGCATTGTGCCCCTCTGGCCATATATCTGCATGCCAGCACCCAACTGGTCTTTCTCTGCTGAGGGTACAATTGCTGTCTGTGATTGTATCCAGAGAGGGTTACCTTGGCTGCTTTTCTTTTTTTTTTTTTTTAAATTGACTTTATGACCCTTCCCTGTTGGAGGGCTGCCATTCTGGACACAGATCATCATAACTTCATGACAATCAAGTGAGCCTAGCAAATAGGAAGCTGCTGCTTCAATGTCTACTAAAAGGTTACTCCTGGTAGAAAGAGAGATGGAACAGGTTAATTAAAAAAATAGAAGGAAAGAAAGTAGATTAATTCACACTTCTTCTCAGCTTTTCAGCTCCAACTGGATGGTACCAGCCTTCTTTTCCAGGGTGTGGGCACCTGTGCAGAAGGGAGGGAGCGGAAGTGGGGGAATAACTGTCGCCCCAGAACAGGTCTTTCAGCACCATCTTGGATAAGTCCCCCTGAAAGAGGGAGATGACTGGCATGCCAGTTTGGGACTGACAGGCAATAACCTGTTTGTTCTCTGTCCCACTTTGTAGCTCACTTGCCTGACGTGGTGGACAAGACACAGAAAAGCACCTGCCATTGACCTGAAAAATTACAAGAGTGAAGCAGCACAGATCAATCCAGCCAACAGAGAGAGTGACTTGGTCGAAAACGCAGATTCGGGCAATAAGGAGGAGGCAGGTAGGGTGGCTCACTGTGAAAAAGCAGGCTCATGTGGTGAGTGCACAGCCAAGATCTCATGCAAGTCCCTCTGAAGCTCATGAGAGGCCATCTGTTGCATTCACTGGAGTTGGGGCTTGTATTTACAGGTATACCAGTTATGAGGATGTGACAAATGAAAGTGTTGCAGTTCTTGGTCCTCCCAACATACCTTCTAGCATTTACCTTCATGCCACAGTCCTCTGAATGCCTCAGAAGAGCTGCCATTCCTGAAAAACAAAGAAAACGCACCATTCAGTAAAATGTTTTTCCTCCTCCTCCCTAGAACAAGCTGTTTACCCAGGCAAACTACCCCGGTCCAGCCCTGCCCAAGTCACAGTGTTATTTTAGCACTTCAGGCCTGGACACTTAATGGTGTGCTGGACTCCTTAGATGGGAGTCAACGGCCACTTACGAACATCCCTTGGGAGGGTGGAGGTCTGTGCTGCTGGGACACTGCTCCTTGCCCCATTGACACTGGGGCTTTGTGCCGTGACACTGCATCTATTTGTCTGTCTCACCAAGATGCTCTTGAGGAGCTCCATAGCACTACTGCAGGCATAACCAAAGCAGCAGCTACCGCTAGCGCTGTGAAAGTCACGGCAGGCTCTGTAATTTCAACTTTCAGCACATAAAAGTGGCATCCCTTCCTGTCCTCATCATTGCCAGGAGATAAAACCCTTGTGTATGTGCTAGAGATGCCTCCTCCTCACTCCTGTGTGAGCTCTGCTGGCCAAACTCACTCAGTGATGCTGTAACATACTGTATCAAAATAGTATCACGGTCTGAAGGGACCATGAGACACTAGGAGCAGATCTGTGCACTTTGTGGATGTCCTAGGATAAATCTACAAGCCTCAGTTTTCTCATTTACATTATGCCAATAGTATCTTTCATCTTCCCTTAGGATATAAGCCATCGTTAAAACTCGGACCCAAAGTGCATAAATAGCTGTGTGTCCTACCAAGGGTATTTAATAAGAAGGAAGGCAAAAAGTCAAATGAACTTAAAGAGTTGTCAGGAGACAGAACAGTAGTAGAAGATGCTACATAGGCAAGTTTTTTTCAGAGTGGACAGAGGTTTATTCTGCAAATCCACTAAAAAAATGCAGCTTTCTGGTTTTGAGCTTAACCTTCCAAGGTTACAGAGCAGAAAAACTCACAAGAAAGGCACATACATGAGATTTCTTCACTCTTTCCTTTTGGTGGTCAGTCCAAAGGACACTGGTACCAATTACAGCTAAGCTAAACAGACATGAACAACTAAAGAAATATCTTAATTTTTTTTTTCCCAATAGAGTAAGTTTGGGTTTAAGTTGAACGCAGCCATTCAGCATTATTTATTATTTCTTATCAATTCCTAGTTCACTTAACTAACTCATATTTTTATAAACAAATGTCTTGGTATTTTGGTAATTAGTAATGATGGGCAAGGAAATGCAAAACACAGCAGTTGACAGTTTAATGAGTTTTTTTTTCAGGTAACACTTTTTTCAAGGCCTGATGACATTCAGCATTTCAAAAAAAGGTTATATTTGGAAAGAACAGCCAGTGAAATACACACAGCACAGGGCTGACAATTAAAACACATACTTCACCCGGCATGTCACGTGTAATAAATAAGCCAGGAGATCTCTAAATGGACCATCATGCTGTCAGGAATTTATGAAAGTGGATGGAAGCGGGGTCGGGGAGGAGGGGGAAGAGGTCTGTTAATTAACTAATGAACGATTGGTGTTGCAATCAACCAACTGTAATCAGGCTGTGCTGTACACAGTCGAGGCAGAGCTTTCTCTTTTCCCTTCCCTTTCCTTCCCTTCCCTTCCCTTCCCATCTCCCATCATCATCATCTTGCATCTCCCATCCAAGACGGATCCCAAACCCCACTCCAGATTGGTCAGTGCACCTCCAAACTGGTGGAAGGAGGGAGGGAAAAGTCCCAGCTAGATGATAATACCCATTGTTCGGTCCATCTCTCGCAGCAGCCAAGCCTCCCTGCTGGAAAATGCTGTACTTGTGGTTCTGCGGTCTGTCCACCAGCCCCACACCCACCCTGTCCCAGGAGGAGAGAGCTGCCCTGGAGCGGAGACTCACCAGCATTGAGGAAAAGCCCCTGTGGAAGACTGTTTGCAATGTTAATGCTATTCTCCTGCTGACCATTAATGTCTTTCTGTGGGCATATTTCGGCTGAGGTGGGGTCAGGCAGCATGTGGCTTTGGTTTCTCTCAGGGGTCCTCATCTTCATGTCTAAGCCAGGGGAATTGGGTGACAGAGACCCTGGTGATGGTACCCAGAGGCACCGGCATGCCTTGGCACAGCCCTTCCCCGGAGGCACTGCTTGCTGGAAATGACTGTGGGGCTCAGTTTCTCCATAAGATAAGATGTGACCAAAAATCAAAACTGGTCACATTCAGGATGCAGGGGATGTGTGGGACAGCATGTGGGTGAAGTCAGGAGACCTGGGGTCAATTTTAGAGGTGCAGAACCAAGCCCAGCAAGGAGCAAAGACTTTGGAAAATCCAGCTGTGGCATGGCCGGGTCCTCCCTCCCCTTATGCACCAGCTCAGGGCTGACTTTGCACTGCTGCTTTTAGTGGAAGGACTTCTGGTTTACACTGGTGCGGGGAAGGAGACTTAAGCACTACCTGCAGCTTTTTTATATGGCCAAAATTCAGATGGGGTTGGTGTGGGACCACTGGATTAGCTCAGCAGAGACAACCCTGGCTCCCACAGCCACCCCAGCACCTGTGTTGGACCCCCCCCAGCTGGCATCAGCAGCGGGGACAGGGGCTTCCCCGCCCTCCCTGAGCCCCCCCACCCTGCCCACTCTGCCGCGTGACAGTGGGTCTTACAACAGCCTGACCTTGTTTACTCATCGGGCCAATCCTGCCCCTTAACAGCATTACCAGCAATAAAGATGCCTTAGTAACAAAGCCAATTTTGACTTTGGGTTATTGTGGTTATATATCCTGCACTGACGCACAAAGGTCTCCCTGGGACCATGGTGACCTGGCTGTGGTAGGGAAAAGAAATATCCCTCCTTGGGCCAGGTCCAAGGCTGGACCTTACCCTCCTTGGGCAAGTCCAGGCCCCTCTGACCCACCTTGGTATCATCATGAAATGTGGCATGGCCATAACCTTTTAAACCACCTCCGGCGGAAGAGGTGGCAGTACCCACTGTTAGCATCTTTGTCTGGTGGTTAGGATGCTCACCTGGAGAAGGCCCACAGAGATATGACCCTTCCACTCCAGCATCCGAGGGCCATGTCCAAGCCACTAGGCATGGGCTGTGTGGGGAGGCGAGGGCATGCAGTGAAGCACAATGCCATAAAGATGAAGAAAATGAGTCATGATCCAGCAAGGAGAGGAGAAACAAGGCTCTGTGCCCACCTGGCACAGGGAGCCCAGGTCATGGTTCCCCCACTCATCCTCAGTTTGGATGGAGGAGACTGAATCAGCCATGCAGGACAGGGTCTGTGCTGTGCTCATGCAGGTCAATACAAGCTTTTGCTTTTTCTAAGAGGAAAAAGTAGATTTTCTTTGAATAAGGGAGATCTCAGCCCCGTCAGTGGCCTGACCATCCCCGCGGGAAGAGGCATAGAACGCAGAGCTTGCCTTGCCTTTCTGCTGTTCAATTTTGAGCAGGTGGTGCCCAGATCAGAGGGTGCCTCAAAACATTTAGAGGAAATCAAGTTACCAGCTGTGATTAATAGCTGGTAAATGTCTAATAATAACAGACACATTTCTAATGCATTTAGAAATAGCAGGGCTCTCGTCTCCTTGCCTAGAGCAGCGAGGTGCTGAGTGCTCCTGAGCCACAGAGCCCCTCAGCAGCACTCAGCTCAATGGCTTTATTGGCTTTTTTGGACCACGCATCTGCTAAAGCCATGGGGAAAGCAATGTTGAGCAGGATGAGGAATACTGGGGCAGTTTTTTAAACGTTTGAGATTATTCTTTTCCCCTAAGAAAATTTCAGTTTTGCAGAGAATAGAAGTGAAATTTAATAAGCCTTTTTTTTTTTTTTTTTAAATCACACAAATAGTTTTAATCTTTGGATATATGATGCTGACCTCTTTGCCTCCCCATCTCATCCTACGGACCCTGGAAGATGAGGTTTCCTTTAAAATGATGATGTCTATGTCAGTTAAACAAAGTAATGTGCTTTGAGAGACGTGACTGCATCCCTGAGCTTGGCCCACAGAAGGAATGAAGACATCCATACTGCCGGATGCAGCCAGCTGTGTGCCCCACAGGAGAAACACGTTTCATGGGTAGATTTATTTGACTTACTACTCTGCTTTGAATGACTAAAGCAAAACAAAAGAAAAAAGCATCATTGGGGAGGGGGAGTCTGAAATGTTTTATTGAAATAAACCAAAGTTGTCTCAAAACATCTTGACCTTTCCTTGTATTTTCTAGGAAAACACCGATTTTGGCTGAAAAAAATTAAAACCAAACCAAAGAGAGATTATGTTTTTCCTCCTGGTTGAAGATTGGGAGTGGGGGGAGTTTCTTTTTCGTGTTATTCCTCATTTCAGTCCCTCTGCTCCTTCCTTCTCATCTCCTACGCCCATTCCCTCTGCCTACATCCATGTGCAGCTCTTCCCCTCTCCATCTCCCAGCCCCTCCTTCCCAGCCTTAATAATTTCCAGTTTATTCTACATCTCCCCATGGGTCACACTTGAACACACAGAGTCCCTCCAGCCCCAGCTCCCACTCACCTCCCTGCAGCAAGTGGGACCCTGCTCGCCCCAGGAGCTTCCCATCAGCCTCACCCCTGCATGCCAAGGAGCTGTGGGGATAGGGATAGGGACAAGGATGGGGACAGGATGGGATGGGATGGGATGGGATGGGATGGGGTGGGATGGGATGATTCTCAGCTCCCTGCTGCTCCAGGGGTGATGCTGTGACAGAGCGCGCTGCTGCGAGCGTGCAGCTCTTTGCACCATCTGAGAGATGCTCTGGGGGTTTTAAGAAGGAAACCCCAACAGAGGCTCTGCAGGTGGAGTAATTATAAGCCCAAAATAAAACGCTCTTTTCCTAACAGGGATGATCAAGGCCGAAAAACCAAGGCCCATGACAGACACATGCAGCACCTGTGAYGAGCTTTATCTCCTAACGCGTTGTACATCCAGTGAAGCAGGGCTACTTTCTAAAGCTGTGTCAGTTGAAGACATACAAGTGCTTAAATGCCTGTGGCAGGCTCTGAAGGAATCTTTTTAGAGCTACATGAGATGGGACGAGCACAGACCCTGAGCGAAAGCGTATGTCAAACATCAGGTGCTGCAGCTGCTGCAGCCCAAGCTGCTCTGTGCCGGGAGCAGCTTCTCCACCAGCATTGCTCAGCCCACACCTCGAGGGCAGAGCTCCCAAGGGAACAAGGATTATCTGAGAATCCAGCCAGCCATAGCCCCCAAAAGCAAGGAATGAGCAAATTCATGGGGTCCAGAAGAGTTTTTAGCAGTGACATGGGGAAATGCACATGGGAAGTCAGAGCCCAGCAGAACCACGGCTTCGGCGATGACAGGGTCACCCGACGGCGGATGCGGCGGCGCAGCCTCGGCGTTGGGCTCCTCGCGAGCCTTTCCCGGGCAGTAGCTTGTTATCGCCCCAGGAGCGCTATACAGCCTCGCTCCTCACAGCGCCTGACGAATTGCAATATCCTAACAAGAACGCTTTGCTTTCAGAGCTGTAACCAATATACAAGTCCATTGGCAGCAGATGTTATTAATGATGCCAATACATATTTTCATATTAATCTTCCATACTAGGCTTGTGTCTATCTGCAAATGATTATCATTCATTTTCCTGATAAATCTATCAAGATCATTTATTACTGTTCGGCAAAGGATCTTCTTTTAAACAAAGATTAATAACATTGCATTTTATCTGGCTGGCTGAGCCAAAGGAAATGAAATTAACAATGAACCCTACAAACATGTCATCACTTTAATTTACCGGAAAATATTTTAAAATGTTATTTAAAAGAATATACGCTATGGTGGGCACAGTTTATTACAAAGAAAAGAAATGAAACCGCATGCATTTTAGCAGGCTGGAGAGTAAGTTAGCAATCAGGGCACCGTGTTTTCTCTGGTTCCTCGCACTCGTTTTCTGGGACAAGGAGGGAGCAGCGCACGCAGCCTTCTTGGTGTGCGCAGACGGGCACCTGCCCAGGTGAATCGTAGCTGGAAGTCACTGTTTCTGGGTTAAAATGGATCCTACCTGGGATCCCAAGCTCTCATCCCTGCAGGGAGCATTGCCCTCCCTGCATTCCTGTAGAGGGAAACTTCACCAGGGTAAAGCTCATGGAGATCTGAGGAGAGGAAGGGACACGTGGGCTGACAGAGTCCCAGCACCCTTCTGCACTTTTGGTCCCTATGAGGAAAGGAAACAAACTCAGTAAATTTACATGGGTTAGCCTCCTTTCTTCAGCACTCMCTTCTTACTTTCGCTTCCCTTCATTTGAGTAAAATAATAATAAACAATAAATATACATCAAAGAACACATCAGAATCCCCTCCCACTTTTACAGCGAATAGTAATGCAAAAACTTAGTATCAATTTTGCCTTTGCGTTGCTTTGTTTATACCCATCAACTTATCTTTTGAGCCCCRTTTTGGTGCATGTACCCACTGCCGTGTCTCCGCAGGACTTTCCCCATGTGCCTGGCTCTGGGCTGTGACATCTCTGGCAATGGGAATCCCACCACTCCCCTYCACAGCCTTATGCCTGGAAGGTGTTTCCCCTGCCCCCCTCCTCAATACTGCAGCTCACTTATCCATTTCTCGGTGCCCAGTGCTTCCAACACCAGCAAATTACTCCTCTTCCTTGCTGGTGGGGAGAGGAGAAGGTTGCTTAAAACAATTTTGAATTAAATTACGTAGTCAAGAAGCATTTCTCCTACAGATAATAAAGTCAACTTCTTACCTTCAGTGGATTCATCTTATCTTACCCAGATACCAGGTTAGGAGCAATGTTTTAATCCCCAGACAAAAGAAAATAACCCTGCTAACCTCAAGCTGTAGCAGTTTCAAAATGCTGACATATCAGCAAGAGGATTTCCAAGTGTGCATTTGTGTATCTCTGTGGAGCAGCAAAAGCACACTCGCTAAATTGGCTGGTATTTATCCACACATTTTATAGCTACAGAACAAAGTCTTCTGGATTTTTTTTTAATTGAAAAGTCATCAATGTAGCATAGGTCTTCAAAAATTTATAACAAATAAGAAAAGCCTGAACATACCCCCAAAGCAGGGTTTGGCTTGTCTGCAGTTTAAAAAGTAATGAGTTAATAAGAGAAGCAAGTTGGCCCTCTGTTTAAGCTGAAGATGTATCTCCAGTTACTTTGGGGACACTTTGTAGTTTCGTAAGTGGTGAGAACTCAGGCTGCACATGTCCAGGCCATGCATACTGAAGTAGGACCAGACTCCGAGCTTCTAAAAGGTCTAATCTTCTATTTCGACCCAGCATTTACTGGTAGGATTTGGGATCTTTAACTGAGCAATAACCACAATGCATATGGCAGAACATCCCTGCCTATTTCTTTATCAAACTGCCAGCTTAGCCATGTTTCTTTTAGCACAGTGGTCAATCCTGGCACAAAGACTGCAAGCCAAGAAGAAACCAGTTTCTGGCTAAGGTGTTCTAAAAGCTAAATACTCATTACATTAGAAAAAAAAGGAGCTGCACCTTATTTCTGGCGTGACTGCATCTCGCTCCAGCTTTCCACTGCTGGATTTCATCAAGCCTCTTCTGTTACATTAAGCAGTTGTCTGTTATGAACTTACACCACATAAATAAAAATCATAGGCAGTGCATGCAGAGAAATGGGGCTTTATAATCATGGAAAGGCAAAAAAGGGGATAAAGCCAAAAAGAAGTGGCAAAGGACAAAACATAGCACATGCAAAAAACAAATTCAAGCCTCTCATCTCGCAGTCCTGTATATATATTTAATGGGGTACATTTATTTTCCCCATTTCAGACTAATGCCAGCATAATGTGGGAGGTGTCATCCAACCTTGGCGATTCCCCAAAGCCGGGTATGAACAGTTTTCAGTTTGTTTGCCTTGAGCAGTAAGAGCGATGTACAGGGTGCCGCGAAGGCGACGCAGGGAGCAATAAATGAAAGTGATTTTTTTAGCATAGGTAAAATGTTGGTGTCACAACAATTTCAGATTTTTGTACAACCTCCTCTGAAGCAGGTGAACATGAGCGAAGAAGCCAATTGCCAGGCTGCCGCCCCAACACAGTGTTGCTGCAATGCCGATGAAGGCACCCTTCCAGGCTGCAAAAGATTGCAAGGAAACGTCACTGCCTGTTCTTCAGAGAAGTGAAAGACGACGACTTCCTCATCACCCAAACATAACCTTCTCCCCAGTGGAGATGGCAAATCCAGTGGGAACACCAAAATACAGATGTCCTTGTTGGAGAAATGCTCGAGGAGGAGTCTTTATTGGTGTTGCCCATCATTGCCCCAAATTCCACTGCACACAATGCTGCCTTTTCCCAAGTGTACCCTGACCCTCAGAGTCATGCATTTTCTCCACCTTTCTGTGACTCACTGAGTCTTGAAACTCCTACAGGAGAGATAGAGAATGCTTCTGCCCCAGAACAGCCCCTCAACCCAAGAACTGGGCACTCTTCAGAGCCTGTTATACGTTTAAAGTCCTTCAAGGGGAGCAGGGAAGTCTGTGGACATCCTATGGCTCTTTAATTCCTGACCAGAGATCCCATATAATACCTGAAGCCATCTTCAAGCCTTCCCTCCCCTTGTCTCAAATGCGATTTCCCACACCTCTGTGTAGCCATCTCCACCACAGTACATGGGGGATGTTATCTAAGCATGTGCCATCTGGTCAAAGGCTGGCATCAAGGTATCAGTGTGCCATTCATGCACAGCCCAAGATTTCATAAGCAAAAACTGAAATATCATGCAGTGCAATATTATACATAAGCTGTCCAAGCAAGACCAGATGGCACCACCATGCCAAGGACAACAAACAGAGATATTAAGTTGTCAGAGTACGAACCAAAGTCAGCCTGAGCTGCTGAGTTCATGCCATTTCTGTGCATGATTCCCAGGAACGAGAAACAAGCTGTCCCAAAAGACAGTGCAGAAATGCTCCTGGAGAGGGCACTTGAAGAACGCCCTGTGACCCACAGGGGGTCCCCTGAGGAGTCCCAGTGCCACACAAGGGGGAGTGTGCATAAGAGTGCCTAACAGTACACATGTGCATGCAAAACATAAGAGCAACTGCACTTGCAACACTCAGTTACTGCTCTATGGTGTGGTTTCTCTACTAGACTACTATGAGGTTGGGTTGACAGCACTCCGGATTCAGTACTGAGATGGAGATCAYTGGGGACAATTCCTCTGCCCACTTTCTGGCTTAGACTAACAAAGCAGGCTTTATTTCTGAGTGTGTGGGGCGGGGGGGCGCGGACCAGGGAAACCATTTTAAGAAACCCATAATTTTTGCTGCATTTGTTCCAAAACAGGAATGTTGTTCAAAACATTTAAGCTGTGACTCGCTCCCGTAGCTTCCACAAAATAAGCATTCAATTTAATATGTGAGACTCATAACCAGCTCACGTAGTGCAATAGTTCACATCAGTTTGAAGAAAAAAAATTCTGCTGGAAGCACAGGCAAGTAGCAGTGTCAATTTTTCATTAACCTACCGCCACTGTCTCTGTAGACGTACAGCTATAAGTAAGATTACTGTTATAATTTCTTCTGGTCCCTAAGGGGAGGGAAAAAAAACTTCTCAAAACTTTTAAGGTCATTAAAAAAACCCGCCTTTAACTTGGAGGTAGTTTCAGTTTACTTTCATATTTCAAAATCAAATCTTAGCTTCAGCCTCACATCAAAGCAGAAATGTCAGTTGCTTTGTTTCTACATCTTCCATGAAAGAAGTTCCAGCTTATACATGAGCTGAATGCCAAGTAAATAGATTTTCCTGGGGAACAAAGACAGCTTTTTTTGTTTGTCTTAAACATATGTAAATAGAGTCCCAGGAGCTGAGCTGCCTGTCACTTCAACCAGGTTTACACTCATGTCACTCCAGCTGGTTATTTCTGACCGACCTTAGGTCAGAACTGCAGAAGTTTCCCTCCCCGCTCCTCCACGCACTCGTATCAAGCAGCCACTCAAGCCTTTTCCCTCCAGCCTCATACCTCAGCAAAGGGGAAACAGTTTAATATGTATTCCTTTTTTGCTAGTTTCTTATTCCTTCTTTTCCTTTTTTTGTTTTTAAGCTCTAGTTACAGAATCACAGAAATACTTTGGTCCTCTGTCACAGTCACTGAGACGGTTCTGAAAAGCTTTCAGCAGATAAGATCAGTATCTGACAATATACGGCTACTATCAATAAACAGCGGTGTATTAAAGACTGATGGTACCTACTGGTTCATGGTCAAGATTAAGGGGGGCAGGGAAGAAACAGGAATGGATTGGTAAGAAAAATTACTTTTTTTTTTTTTTTTTCCCCCTAAACAGGAGGGCACCATCAGTCTTGGGATTTCTCTGTTCAGTCCCAGGCATTTTAACAGCGTAGAGTTATTTTCCACAAAGCCAGAAGACAACAAAGAAGAGTACAATCCCTTCACATGCCCATCTTCTATTACTCAACTTTTTTTTTTTAATTTAAAATAGCAGATCAATGCAAACTTAAGAGTACTTAATGCTTGTCATTTCCAAATGGCTTGGGTTATATATCAATCTTCAGCACCTGTTTTGGGTGTAATACTGGGTAGCACTGAGGGATGCATCACTTTACAGGCTATGCATAAGCCGCAATTAAGGAAAATCCTCAAGTACACGAGAAACCTCAATTTTGATTGGCCAAGTTACCATAACTTACTGATAATTCAAATCACTCGAGTATTATTCAGTGTTTTCTTCTCCCTGCTTTTTTCATCTTTTGACAAGTTTACAAAGAAAAGAATGGAGCAGAGCTTAGCTGCATTACATCCAATATGCTGCCTACACAAACGCCAGAGAAGCAAAATGAACCCCAGAACATATGGCACTCTGCTGACAGAGCTCAGAAACTGGTTGTGCATGAGCAACAAGGAACATCTTGAAACGCACAAGACATATGTGTTTTAAGAAGAAGATTGAAGTGTTTCATAATAAAACAGGACAAAGTGAAATACAAGTGCTGTATAAAATTTTAATTAAAAACTGGTTTTACCCCTCAACGTGAATATACAATATGTTTCCCAGATGGATTTCATATTTAAGTATTATCCAAACCAAAAACATAAATGAGACAAATAAAGCCTTCAAAAATGGCACAGAGGCTAAAATGTATGTAAACACTAGATGACTGTGGTGAAAACAAAGCAGGCAGGGAAAGCAACCTCTTAGCAAATGTTTACTACTGGAGTACTGAATGAAACAGTTCATACAACTATAGTCTTGGTAACAACACAATCAGCTAAACATTCAAAAATTCAAGTCAGTGTAACAATACAAATATAAGCATTAGAATTCACCACCATTCAGTGATGTAAATGGTGCTTTTGTTACTTACAAGTTTCACAGGTCATTTTATACACTGATAATTCATGGTACACAAATGCATAATTCATGGCGTGCCATGCAAACCACTCTAAAAGTCTACCCCTGCTTTCAGCCTTCCACCCCCACTTTGTGTGAAGCTCTGTTCATTCAATGGCATCAGCTCTGCAGGGTTACGCAAATGCCTGACCACAGAACAAAATTTTTGTGCTGTATCCTCAGGATCAGTAAATTCTTATGAACCAAGACAGATGTTGTTTTGCAACAGCAACTCCTTTTCCTGAAGAGGTGAGAAGAAGGCTCAGATCACCACTTCTCAGACTGCAGAGAGTTCTCTGCTGGGTCAGAAGCAATCACCCAGAATTGAATGGAAGTACACATGAAGAAAAAGCACAATCTCCACATTGATCAAGCAAAGAGAAAGATTACAGTTCCTTCATGTTGCCATCCAGACAAACTATCACTGCACTTCAGAGAATTTCTCACTGAAGACAAACAGGGAACAAACTGCATGTCTTTGGCAAGCCAACATTGTTAACAAAAGGAGCTACAGCCTCATCTTTTAAGGGCTTTGGTTGATGATGTTTTGAATTCCATGGAGAAAGCAGTAGAAAACAATGCAATCAATGGGGCTTGTGCTGTATAATAGAAACAGGAATATTAGGTGTTCTTGACCACTTCCCACAACACTGGTTTATTTGTTGGAACTGAAAGGAACTGAGCAAAGACTGGTTCTCTGCTGCTACCAGAGACCATCACCTAAACCAGGTATCCTTTCTGTCAGTGAGGTAGCTCATTAAGATCATCCACAGAAGAGCTGTTCTCTCTTAGCTTCAATTGTTTTCACTGGAACCAAGAAGCTAAGTTGCATTGATTTGAAAGTTTCCCCAAATTCCTTGACTACTGAACAAATCTCTTGAGATACTCTCAGCATCCCAATAATGATCGCTCTGTAACTATAATTAACATCATGGTAGGCTTTCCTATGACCCAGAGATTCCACATTACAAGATTTATGCAGTTAAGTTACCACTGCCAAAAGGCTAAGAATGTTGTTGCATGGTTCAGCGTTTTAGAAAACACTTTCAAGCTTAAAAATTAGGAAGAACAGAATTATATAATAAGCTATTCCTTGCACACAGACTGAAAAGGCAGAGATTCCTTCCAACTTACTTTCTCTGACAAACCTATGGCACACCACACAGACTTTTCCACTGTCAAGTTGCACACACCATTGCACCCCCTGCTCCTGGGGAGAGGATGAGAACAAATGATGTGATAGATATTAATAGCACTGATTAGTACACATAGCAGAAAGCACTAAGACATCAGGATGACGAAAAAATAATTTGTATTAAAAAAACCCAAAGATATCATGAGAGCAATCAGTATGAGTATGATGAACCCCGATCATTCAGAAGACAGAAGCCGAGTAGGATACCCACTGTAAAGACGAGCTCCTAAAAGCACACATAGTAAAGCAGTTCATTATCTTTTTCGGCCATCTCTTAGATTTAATAGGTTTCTACCTTGATAAGATTAAGACTTGCTTAATAATTGTCTGATTAAAACATAATAAACCTAGGAATAAACCTAGGAAAATTAAAATAAAGCCTTTTTAGTAACCTGGAGATGAGATGGGACTTTTCAGCCAGGTTTCCACAAAATAATTTCTGTAACGTTCACCTCAGGATCCCAAAGCACTTCACAGTCATTTAATTAAGCTTCAACAGAGCACAAATTCCCCATTTTACAGCTGAAGTAACAATGAGAGGGAGTTTGGAACAGACTATTTAATACCGAGCAGAGCTAAATGTTCTGTTATTTTACCCAAAAAATAGATTCCCAACACTTATAGGTAGATTTCTTTCTCCCCTCACCATTTTGGCAGCCTCCTAAGTAATAGTAAAATTCAAACATGGGATGCACAATCTAAAGAACAGCCCTCATCATCTTCCAGGCTGCTGAGATTTGTAGTATAAACACTGCTGCCCATCTACCTTACAAAGCTGCTCCTACCTGTTCCCATTACTCTAGCCATCCCTATGCCTCTTGTCCCCAGTGGACCAATTTAAGCTTCCCTTCTTCTAGTTGAAAACTTAGATAAGGCAAAACATTAAAGAGTTTGACATTTTTGCCTTTAATCCACAACATGTCAATGACTGAGTGATTTCCAAAACAACTACTACTCAGCAAAGGATTTGCATTTCTACTCAACACAGGCAGGTAGTTTGTCTAAAGCCACCCCAAGATCCTAAACTATACCAAGTTATTTGTAGGAAAAAGGGAAGGGAGCAGGTAGGAAGCAGACTCTGACTTACTAAAATGAAAGTGATTAAAATATTGCACTGATTGCATACTGCAAGCAACACTGGATGCTGAATAGCATTTGGTGAGAATACTCATGGGTTATAATAACTTGGGGAGGGCAATAGAAAGAGACAGACTCTACAGAAAAACACTAATTCGCTCTTAATCTAGCCCATTATTTCTAGATTTGAGTAGGCAGTTTTCCTTTAGGAGGTAAAATGACGGGGGTGGAATTATGCCATCCCACTGTCACTAACAGACCACTTTGTGGATGGCAAAAGATAAGAAATGAGCATCGAAAATGCCATTTAAAGCTCCACTCAGGAACCTAGAAATTTGCATTTGATAGAAGGGATTTAAATTGTATTAGAAGGCAAGGTGCACTAAACAATTACAGTTTATTACTGTGTTGGTTCACTGCCTGAACTTATCACATACTGCAGTAGCAACGGAGCAGCAGTCCTCAGTGCACTTGAGCTGTATGCATATTAATAGGAGGGTTAGCTGAGCAAATAGGGAAGGGGCCAAAAGCTTCTAAAAACAAAGTGGCTTGCAGATTTTATGGACAGATCGGAGTAAATTTAGGTCTTAAGTCACATTTCATAGAAAAGTTTTCCATTAACCAAACCAGATTTCCAGCACAGTGCTTGGAAGACAACACTCTCTGCTGTATCACAGCATATAAGCTGTGGAATGACTCTGACCCAAGAGAGAAACACATATCCTGCAGCAGCTGATTCCGAAAGACGTTATACACACCATCTCCCCTCGCAGCTGGAGCAGAGCCAAAGACACACATAGTCTATCTGCTTCATTTGTTGTTATGCTGCATATGAAGGCTACAGTGAGAATATTCATACCGGTCAAAATTCAACATATGACACTGTTTTTTCTCCCATCCAGTTTTCACCTTTGATGAAAAATTTTTCATCTTTGATGAAAAACTGAAGGTTGCCATATTACCATATGCTTCCTTTCTTTAGCTAGGGGATAGAACAGATATAACCCAGCCATTCTACTGGACCCCTCGAAAACATTACCCTGTTTCTTCACGGTGGCCTCCAACCTTCATCATCCCCTCGTGTCTTGAATTCATGGCAACTTGTACCCTTATTCAACCACACAAAAAACCCAAAGCTTCAGCATTCAGGCCTTCTTACACGTTGAACAAACAGGAACTGAAATCTGCTGGGTTGCTGGGGAGCGAAAAATCGAACAGTACTTCTATGTCACAGAATCAGATTAGGCCAAAGGGCAGCAGCCAATCTTCAGAAGACTGTAACTTTTACTAAGCTATGACACTGGGGAGGGAAAACACAGAGAATATTGAATGAAAACTCTGGGATACCATGAGAAGAACAGTAAATCTTATGGCTCAAACACATACGGGAAACCGCAGCGACCTTCACATTTCAGTAGATTCATTTTAAACCAAAAGCTTGTAAAGTGTATCTCAGAATATGCCCTGCCTATTTAGGATCCATTTGAATATACCTACTTTCCTGAGCAGCAAGGAGAAAGAAACTACTCCTTTATGGACTAATACGGGGTCACAGGAATAGGCTAATGAATGAATACCAGGTACTGGTAGCACAATACTCCATGGCCACCATGCCTTCAGTGGCACAGTTTGGGTAAGTTTTATTTTTCACTGCTGCAAAAAAAGTGTACTAATACCTCATAGAGTGACTCAACACTTATCCATATGTTTATGGCATTTGTGGTTTAACCCCAGCCGGCAACTAAGCACCACACAGCCGCTCGCTCACTCCCCTCCGGTGGGATGGGGGAGACAATCAGAAGGGTAAAAGTGAGAAAACTCATGGGTTGACATAAAGACAGTTTAAGAAGTAAAGCAAAAGCCGCGCATGCAAGCAAAGCAGAACAAGGAATTCATTCACTACTTCCCATCAGCAGGCAGGTGTTCAGCCATCTCCAGGAAAGCAGGGCTCCATCATGCGTAACAGTTACTTGAGAAGACAAACGCCATCACTCCGAACATCCCCCCCTTCCTTCTTCTTCCCCCAGCTTTATACATTGAGCATGACGTCATATGGTATGGAATGTCCCTTTGGTCAGTTGGGGTCAGCTGTCCCAGCTGTGTCCCCTCCCAGCTTCTTGTGCACCCCCAGCCTACTTGCTGGTGGGGTGGTGTGAGAAGCAGAAAAGGCCTTGACTCTGTGTAAGCACTGCTCAGCAATAACGAAAACATCTCTCTATCATCAACACTGTTTTCAGCACAAATCCAAAACATAGCCCCATACTAGCTACTATAAAGAAAATTAACTCTATCCCAGCCAAAACCAGCGTAAGACTGTGCAACTAATGCCCTTTGAAAGCACTTATGTGCTAAATGGCATCAGGGACAGGAAGTTATCAGTGTTAATCCACTTCAACTGGTTTAACAGTTACAAGGAATAAAAATGTCTATATGCAAGATACTTCCTCTGAGAGTCCCCTTTTCTGAAGGAGAAGCACACAGCCTTTCAACGTGCTTTCCCACTAGCATAATTGCTCACCAACTGCTTTCTCAAATCAATTATGTTGTCTCAGCATTGAAGGATGGAAGGCAGAGTAGACCAACTTTTTGTTTATCTAGGCATGCTGGCAGGTTACAGTCATATGTCTGCCATCTGTACTGCTAGCTTTATCTTTTATCCAATCATAACAGGTAAAATGGCATTGGAGTAATTGAATCTGTTCGCTCAGTCAGGGAAGGAGCCAGAACAGGCATTTGTTTTTTCCCCCATTCTGAAAGGAGGCAGGAGATGGACACTCTTGCCCTTTTAAAACATTCTGCTTTTCAATAGATGGGCAATTTGCCCCGGTCTGCTAATGTGGGATCCGTTCAATGCAAGGCTGAAAAGGTTCCATCCCCAGGGAAAGCATCGAACTGCTGATGAACATTTGGTGGCCTTTAGCAAAAACGATGCRATTTCTGCCAACAGGATCCCAGCAGACTGGGAAGGACAGGCTCCAAATTAGGTGGGATTGTGATACAGGAACTTCAGAAGGCCTGTATGGGGTACATGAGGAGCTTGCTGACTAGCTCCAGTCTTTCCCCCTCCACACTCCTTTCTTATTCACATTTTTTAAAATTACAAGTATATTGGCAAATGTCACGGCTGCGTTCAAGAGAACCTGGAAACTTCCAAATGCACAGGGTGTGTGAAGATGACCTTTCTTCTGATACAAAGGCTGCTGGGCTGGGTGGGTTTCTTAAAATTTGACAGTATTAGAAAATTTGTTAGTAAAAGTGCTTGAAACCACTTTGAAAGCATGTCTATAGGTCAGTATCAGAGTTTCTGCCTGTCTCAAAAATAAACAATCAAAAAGCAATTTTCTAGAAAACAATTCCCTCTGTCCCAGACGGGATGCTTTTAAATCAACACTCACATTCACCTTCCTTTTTAGGCCCCCTCTCTGAACACTAGGACATACTGCTTCTTCAACCAATTCTGTTTATGGTACTAAATAGCTTTAATTATTTAATAAGAATTGGCTGCAGCTGAAACCCGAGTTGATGTCAGACAGGAATGTACAGCAGAACTATAAGTCTTCAAATGACTATCTTTTCATAGTTTCAAAGGAGCAACACCATCTTGATTAACTGTGGAGGGGCTTGGTTGCTGTTGGGTTTTGGGGGAGGGGAGTGGGCAGGGGGACGTTAATAGTTTCCTTTTGGCAACCCAGGCCAAAACCCCATTTCTCCAAAACCCTGCCCAACCGTAATTACACCTTAAAAATAGAGTACAAATATTTGCTACATAAAAATAGGTTCTATTACAAATATGAACACTGTGTACTGTGCATTTCCAGGTGAATTGCTATCAGGAGTGCATTTTTTGGTCCGAAACAGTGCCAGAAGCTTTTTGGTACATGTTTCTGTATATTTTCTCCAGACTCTCTTCAAAGATCGCTCTGTGAGGCTTCCCTTTGTATACAGCTGCACGACTAGACCAATATTCGCCATTATCCAAGTGAACAGTAGTGTTCTGCTGCACTGGTGAACTGTCAACAGAAAGAAGATAAGAAATAATGATCAGATCAAGATAAGGAAGAGGAATCAGAAGCACAAAACCAGCAGAAATCCAAATGTAGAACTTGCTAATCACAGATTACCTTTCACAAATTGATAGACTGCACTGCAGCTACTTCTAAGAAATGGGAGCCCCACGTTATTCATTCACACAAATTCTCCCCCACTTATCTGAGTGCACTTGATAATACCTCCCAAATAGAAAGAGAATTCATTTTCAAAGAGCATGCAGTAATTTTGCTGTATTTTGACAGGCAGTGTGACTAGGCACTAAGCCTATGCAAAAGCAGCACAGTAGGATTTTTGTGTCCTTTGAAGGTCAAAATGTAACCACAAGCAGCTATTTCAATATGAAGACAATCTATCAAAGGTATATTAAATTACTGTGGTTGCAGCTGTAAAGTGTTCTATCGGAAGCATCTTGGATTAAGTATTCTACCAAATACATTATGATATAGTGGCAATCGAGTGTTCCTTCCCCACCCCATCTTCTGTTTTAATACTAAACACAAATACCATCTCATATTTCAGTTGCTTTGAGAAATTATTTCCTAGATCTATGAAATGAAATTTATTCTCTGAAAATCATTACGAAACACTAACAAATCTGAAGCATGTATATCTAAACTTCATGACTATTTGCCTTCTCTTGAAACTTCCAAAACAAAGGCTTGTGTCATATAATGAAATGAGCCATTTTCCTGTAATAAAGCATGAAACAAGTAGCTCAAAAATCATAAGCAAAAAATTACTACTGAGGTGACATTTTTCACATCTGCTCAGAGATTTAGGCACTTGAGACACTTAAAAATTAGGACTGAAAAAATTAGGACTGAGTTATCTTCAGCCTTTCATGAATGTTCTCAGTCTGGGAAATGAAACTGGAAATGTGACGCTTACAGTGACCATCTTCACTTAGGAAATGGATTACATTTCACAAGGAAGCTTTACATTTTCTTATATATATATAGAATCATAGAATAGTTTGGATTGCAAGGGATCTTTAAAGGTCACCTACTCCAACCCCCCTGCCATGGGCAGGGACATCTTCAACTAGATCATATCATTTATTAATCTACTACGGTCAAACCAGTACTTAAAACTTTGTCCTCAAGTTAGTATCAGTAAACACCTGTGACAAAATTGAAAGAATCCTTATGTCAAAGGACTCACAAATATACTTCTAGCTAGCTGCATCAAAACAAAAGGGTTTTCACTTTAAGAAAGGAAAATGGTGAGGGAAGAAGAGGAAGATGTAGGATCCGTTTTCTAATTTCACATTTCTAAGCTTCCACTGTCCCATGGAAAACAAAAGCAGCAATAGCTTTTGCTTTTTGATTTCTTACATTCAAATATTATGGTGATGCCAATCTACACCACATAAAACAASAAGAAGAAGATCTTTATGTAGCTCCAATATTAAAAAGGAAGGCGACTTTCACACTTTTTCAAAAAAGGTCCAACATTTAAAGTCAGTCAACAGCATGAAGAAAATTTAAAGCTGTTTATCATCCTGGAGAGGGCAAACTATGCTTCACAGTTTGGACACAAAGAAACCAACCTACCAAACAGCAAAATCAATAGAAAAGTTACACAGGCCTGTGTTAAATGTAGACAAGTCAATACCCTGGGGACCCATCGACAACTGAAGTTTTACTTCCTCCTTTCTGCAGTTCGTGTTACCTCTCTTCTGATGGAGAATTTTCAGGCCAACAAATAAGAACAGCACTAGGAGCAGCACTTGTAAGTCTACAACAAACAGCTCTGACACTTTTCCTTGGAATCCACTTCCTGCAGTCAGCCTTGTGCTTGCCTTTTCTTCTACTAAAAGCTTAATCTATATAGAGACACTCAAAATCCAGCCACTTTAACTGCAGTAAAGGAAAGACTCAAAAAACAATAGTAACTTTCACAAGTTCCTTATTCTGGTACTGACAAAGACTTAAAAAAAAAAAAAGACACAAGCTTCATTTTCTCTTCTTTTTTTTTTGGGGGGATGTGTGTGTGTATGTATTTCCATTAGCCAGTCCTTGCACATGAGATACTTCGCACTGGTGTGGACAAAGATACAGCCAAGCTAGGGAAGAGTCCCTCTCCTGTCTCAACTGGAAACCAGCTGACAACCTGAGCTAAGCAATCTGGGAATTACACACACAAATCATATTAACAGCAGGATTTCTGCACGCAACTCCCTGCTCTGAAATACCTGTCATATGCTTTTGTTCCCTCATACATCTCCTTTAAGAGTCCCAGAAGTTCTCTTCTGAGTGAATCATATACTAAATATTTCACAAAACACGGACCTTTTCCTTACTCCCAGTGGTTTTCAATCATCTACTTTACTGCCAACATTTGGTCGACTGTACCATGTCCTTCTATGAACTCTGTCTCTGTCCTTGTATCCTGTTTATGAGCACTGTGGCAAACACTCAGCAACCAGACTGTCCTCAAGTCCTTTTATGTCTCGCCCTTCAGCGAATGAGACTAGTGCTGCTGGCCTCTAAACCCAAGGAGCAGTCCTTCCCCAACTTGAGTGCCACATTTCACATCCCATCACTTCTTGATTCTGTAGTATTAGGATTTTTTTCTTCTTTTTTCATGGTCTGCAGTTTCAGCATCAATTTCAAAGTCCCAAAGCTGCCTCAAAACAAAAACTTGCACTTTCTCTCTCACAAACACATCCTACACAATTTAATTGCAGCAGCTGTCAGGACAAAGGATGAAGGAGCAAAAAGGCTACACACAGAATACAGGAGTGAGCACAGGTACAGAAATACTAACAACTTTAGTAGCAACTTCACATACATGTGAAAATCTAAGACTAACTAGATCCCTTGCGCAGAGGTGACTACAAATTATAGGAATTTTAAAAAAAGCCAACAAATCATAAATGAACTTTTTAGAGCTTACTAATKGCAAGAAGTAGTTCACTATGATACCCATATTGAATTACCCTCCTTTCAGTGGTGATTCGGGAAGGATTTGTTACAAAATATTGCATCACATTTAATTATCAAAATAAAACCTTTTTTTTCCTAATGTCAAGACCGCTCCAATTTAGCACCACAGTTCTAGGGCTTCTCTCTTAATATAAAGAAAAACAGAAAAGCCATACAAGCCAAAAAATGTTTTACATTACTTAGTATCTTTCCTCCAACAAGTACCCAAAACGTTCTGCAAAATACTGTGTGCATACATAGAGAATGCCAATATTGATAACTTCTACTACAGAAGTTGTCAAAATCAATTAAATTGGTGTCTTTTAAGTAAAATATTTGAATGAAACCCTAGTCATATATGTGAGGAGTGCACAGAATAATTAACCTACATAAGCCAGGTTTTCAAGATCTCAGGTTTTCAAGATGTCTTCTGAAATATGGCATGCTGAATCACTAAATCATAGTATATATTTGCTGTGTTTTTTAAGATGCTTCTCTTTTCCAAATACGTGTTTTGGAAAAAAAACCAACCCAACAAAACAGCCCAAAACCATATTACTAAACAAACTTCAATTTATTTTTCTACTCCCATAGTTTTAAGAAAAAATAACCAATTGGTTATTTTTAAAGTGACATTTGCTCTCTGGTTGATAAAATCTAAAAACTACTGCCCAAGGATCATTTTTATGGCCAAGTCCAGTCCCAAAATCAGTGTTTTATGAAGACTATACTGACACAGTGCCAAACAGCATGAAAGGGATAATGATAGTTAACTGTATTTTGCTTTTAGGTGAAAAAGCTTGGTAGGACTAACTCCTACAGAAGCCTTTTCCCACTGCAATATATTACATAGCTCAAAATAGGAAGAGAAATTTTTAGCTACGTTTAAAGGGCAATATCATGAGTATGACTGTTCTGCGTTGGTCAGAGAAAAACTTCGTACCTGCTCTGCAGTTCACTCATGGATAAGGGTGCTTTATGCAAAGATTCTCTTGTCTTAGTCAAGTCGCCTTTTGATGCGTTACTCTCATCCTAAAAAAACAGAAATCAAATTCTCATTACGTTGGTTTCTGATTACAATGATCTCATTTCAAAAATACTTTCCTTCCATTTAGTAGAAGACTATTAAAGTGCTTACATTTCTTGGGGGAGAAAGGGACAAAGTGTAATGAGCCAAATGCCATTTACGAACACTTTTAATTAAGTTCAGTACAACTCAGCTAATAATTTTCAGGTAATAAACTGGAAAGAATTTCTAGACAGTGTAGATCTAAAGAACTATGCAGACAGCACAAGCTTCAATAATCCCCAACAAACATGTTGGTTAAATGCTATGAAACCTACTGTTCACTGCCTTACTTTTGTTTCTTGCAGAAGAGGGGAAAAAGAACCTAAAACCTATTATTTATTAGCTTTTATAATGAGCTATCGTTATCCATTTAGTACATTTTACCAGACAGAAGCATTCTACACATCTAAATACTTCGATACCATATATAGGGCTGAGAACATGCTTACCCAACTTTAAAAAATATCTGATACACTTAATGACCCTTCAGTGGTATTCTTAGGAGTCGCTAGAAAGCAGTCTTACCTTCCAAATGCTATCTAGACATTAATTAACCCATATTTGCCCTCTTAGGTAAGTAAGAAACAAAACACCTCATGTGAAGGGAGCCAGTTGCTCACCTGAGACAGGATGGTAGAAATTCCACCACACACAACCACGTTCACTCTGCTCTGAAGAGCAAAGACACTACTTAAGAGGTGATATTAAGTGACACTTTTAGCAGAAGCCAATTGCTGTAAGGATTAGTAAACAAAATCATCTTTCATGCTATAGAAGAAACAACTGGAAAAAAAGACTGTGCAGTAAAAATAATCACGCTTGCTGGTAACAAAAACTGGGCGAAACGATAATAAATATAGCGGTAGAAGGCAGTAAGATGCAGAGCAAGCTGAATAGCAGGTGTATAGATGAGGAAAAACCTAACACAATTTATTGTGGTGAAATACAAGGTAATAACTGTGTTTGTAAACAGGAAAACTCTCTTCCTTCAGCAGTCACAGACTACAAAGCACTGAAGAGGAAATGGGGTACAGTGGTAAATGAAACTGCAGCCTTTGCCAGAGGCAAATTATGTTCTGGAAAGCAAAAAAAGATGGAAACATTATGATACTGTCAGAATGTCACAGCAGAAAGCTACAGTGGACACCCTAAGGAATCTGCAGCAGAGCTCCAGTTTTTTTAGCTCCACTATTTTTACAGAGCACTATGGAAACAAAATTTTGGAAAACACAGCTGGATGCTTCTGGGAATAGTTATTTAGCATTAGGSTCTTTGGAATGAAACAGAATAAGAGATATTTTTTAACCTTTCAAAGTTTGGAAGAGGATCCAGACTGGAGCCAAAATCTACTCACTGTACTGCCAGTGCACTTGCTTTACTATTCCCTCACTTTCAAGATGACCCGTTTACCTCATCCATCCACTGCATAACAATGCAGCCTACATTTTGGGCCATCTGGAGAAGCACAGCCAATCCTGGTGTATTTTACAGTTCTCACTGCAAGTAGACCTGATTTTTTTTTTTTAAGCAGGTCAGCTGCTGTTAGCACAGCTTTCACAAGTTAGCTGATTACCAAACACCGTGAGACTTCTCTGTAACATCCTCCCGTTCCTTTTGCTCAGTGGAAGAAAACAGAGTGAGAAAAATGGTCCTTTCCAGCGTTGTTCTGACCAGGCTGGTAATTAAGGACTCAAAAAATCTTATCCAATACCCTGATATATGGATTTTTTAGGGCAGAAACATGAGGTTTTCCAGCAGGAGAGGAAACAGAAAAGCATCATCTCTGATTATTAATCCCTGTGAGTATTCAGCAAGTGTTTGATACTGGAAGTGACAAGGTGTGCTAACAGAAAGCCAACAGAAAGCACCATGCTTCAAGAATCTAACACTATGCTTGCAAATTTGTGTGCATTTGTGCAATATTGCAGTAACAAGTGAATACCAGCATATGTGTAAGTCATTCTAGAGTAGAATGTTTTAAATTATATAAGTAAAATAAGTAGGAAGAACATGATCAAATTCTCTTTACCCATTATCACATTTAATAGTCTTTATGACTGTATGGAGAGACCGTATAACCGGCCATCCAGCTCTCCTAACAAACTAGTAAATCTTTTATCATAAAGTCATGGTCTACTGTTCAAGGAAAGTAGTCAAGGACCACTGGAGATAGTTCAGGCTGTGCAAACTTTCATTACTTGTAGGTGCTGGACCATCACGAAATCCAATTTGTTATCTTAAGTTCATTGAAACATCAGAGAAGCATGTGACATGATTTGTACCTATTTTGGAGTGGCTGAAACACAGAAAAATGTGATGGGCATCTTCTGTTTGAGAGGCAGCAGCTCACAAGATCATAACGTTCGCATACAAACTCAGGGAGGTACAGCATGAACTAGATCAAACAGTCTTAGCATGCATGAGAAAAGTTTTTTCTGACTTTAAAACAAAAAGCACAACAACTAAGCTAAAAATAAAGACTGAACAGAAATGAGAAAATAATCAGATTAAGAGAGCATGCAGGCAGCACAAGGAGCTGCCCAGGATGGCTAAATCTGGGGAAATAAATAAATAAATTGAGACTTCAGAGGTAAGACAGATGTTCTTCAGTAAATCTTGCAGCAATGGATTGAGACAACAACCTTCACTTCTGCCCCAGCCCTCTGCCACGGGTTTACTGAAGTCAGTGGAGTCACCACATCCCAGCCAGCACAGCTCGTATGTCAGCGCACTAGTGTTAAACCTGCCATTTCTGTGCTGAAGCGTGAGGTGGGGAGGCCAGGGGTCTCACACTCTTTATCACGCTTCCCACCGATACAGTAAACTACGTCAGAGGGGAAAGGTGGACAGTTGGGGACAGTAGTAACTTAAAATTGCAGCAACACTCAAAAGCAGATTTCTGTCAACACTCCTTTTTCTAAGAGGAGAAACTGAAGCAAAAAAGATGTCTTTCTCCACTTTGAGAGACTCATGTCTCTTCTAACCGATCAATAACATTTGTGTGTTAGATTGTCAGACAAAAATAATAATTTCATCAGAGCTCCTAATCTAAATCTTACCTACCTCTCATCCTTACATCCTTTTACCCTACCTTTCTTTTACCTCACCTCACGCTTAAGACCCTAAGCTCTCTGCAGATGAACAACCTTGTTATTCAGTTTGTACAATGCTTTGGCCAGGGAGATCCTGTGCCACAACTGGGTTTCTCAAAATCGCTATAGCAAAAATTTTTATCTGTCTAAAACCACACTTCAAAATTCCATCAGACTCAAGGACAAAATATTCTGATCCCAGGCATAATCTCATTAGATAAAGAGCTCTGTTCATTGAAAACCAGGTAATTAGGGGAAAAAAGCATACATCTGAAGAATATTAGCTCTACAAACAGCTGGACACAAGCAGCTGCTGATGTGCAGCTGCACAACATGTTAAGCCTTGATGTTCTACAGATCTGTAACATATTTTTTGCTTAAATTGGAAGTGGAGAACCAGATATAAAAAACACGTGATTGTCCTCAATACCCCATGAGAGGGTTACCTATACCAGGTGTCCATAAAGGCTACACATAAGGAGGCTACTGAAATCAGTGTGAAACAGTTCAGCTTATACACTGAATCCATGTTTCTACAATCAAAGCTGCCTCAAAGGACAACATTACAATAAATCCAAGACTGTAGGCACAGTTCTCTTCCTCAGCCATCTTGGAGAAAAGAAAGGATTTAGTTTGCAGTCAAACTTACAAATATTAGGCGCTGTCTAGCACTGTGTGTCCTTAAAATATTTTTCACTCTTTTATGGATCTCATCTCCATTTGCTGGTGAAGGCCAACCAGAGCTAAATCTGCAAGAGGAAGAGGAAAAACAAACAGAAGAAATATGTTCTTGATGAAAAGCTCAAACATGCTTTTGACTCAGATTATTTTTTTTTTCTAAATTATAAAGCATACATTACTTCCTTCTATTTGGAACATACACAATGTTTAGATTTGATTCTTTTTCTCCTCTGGGGTACAAGTAAAGAAACATTTCAAAGCAGTGCATAAATGGTATGCATCCACAATACCAACAGAAGATGAGAAACATAGAAAATGTTGATGATTTTGTAACTTGAGTAATATTTCCGTAATGTTTGTATTGTCCCTACAGAATAGAAAAGCTATACAGTTATTCTATTACCAGTGATCAGGTTTCATTTTCCTCTTTTTAAAGGAAGTATTACACACATGAAATTCTTAACCCTGACGCATGCAAATTGGAAAGCCCATAGAGTTACAAACCTGCAAATTCACAATCTTTATTTTACAAGATGCAACTGCATTTTAAGTTGCTTTTTTACATTAAAAGCCAGGTAGCTTGCTTGATGAGTGACTTAAAATCAACAGCTACTTTTGGATTTTACCCTTTTATGTTTTGCAGCACTTTTTTTTCCACTTTACTAAAAAAAAACCCTCCTCCTTCTCAGCAAGTTCAGAAGCTGTCAGAAATTTCATATCAATAGTTATTCTCAGACTGTTAAGGGAGGCAACTAAGATTTTAAGAATAGGATCGTTTACATACCAACGTCCACATGTTAATACACTCAAAAATGTATTTTTTGGAGGAAAAAAAAAAAAAGAAAAAAAAGAGTGATCAACATAAGGAAAGAATTATTGGGGAAAATTTATGAAATGTTTACTTACACAATCTCATCACAGTGGATAGAAACAGGGCACCAAATCAAGATTGTGCATCTTCATTTCAATGTTTCCTAACCTCTGAGAACCTGACTTTGCACCAAGAAAATAAAAACTCATGATGTGGTATCATGCTAATAAGAATATGGATAACCAGGCAAGCTGCGAGCTAGCAAGCCATACCGCTGCAATTTGAGCTAATGAACAACAGCCAACAGCAGTACTGGGCTGCCATACTCTGGGTGGATTAGGAGCACAAGGAACAGTGACATGCTTTGATAGTTGGCTTCACAAATTTGATGCAGTGGAGAAACATCATGACTCTGAACCCTGAGGTTCTACACTGGGCTCTGGATGGGTTTGTGGGATTGAGACTGCAAGGTGTTCTGCCCTCTTCTCTCCAGTTTATCACATTCCCTGCGTTATCCAATCTCTGAAATCCTCAATCTGATCATGCCTGGCTTAGTTTACCTTCATCAAACTTCAAGAAATTTCAATACAGCTAAAGAACTGTAAAGCTGCTTCCAAAAAGAACAAACCAAGTACATGTAGAAAGCTTCAGTCCAAAACAAGTAACTTGGCAATGTTAAAATTAATGGAAGCAGGATCCTGAAAATGGGAAGTGCCAGGCTGCCTTGAAGGTTACGGGCAGGGCTGGGAGCACTTTGCAATCTGTTGGATCATTCCTTCTATTACCAGAGAGAGATAGAAATATAAGTAGAAAGTGACCAGCTCTCTGCTTTTGAGTAACTTCTGTTTTATTGTATCTAATCAACTTATTTGGACTCACTTATTATTGCTTACCTTTCTGAAATATCTCTCTGTTCTAAAGAGCCCCAATATTTTCAGCCTATTTATGAGTTTCCTTAAATCAAACCGTCTATTTCTGAATGCTTCTATTTTTCTTCAAGAAAGGGTGCCAAGAAATGACACAATATTGGAAGGATGAATCATATAATCTATAGGGGGATGAATTTTCTGTATTTCTAATGACATTTAACATTGTTTATCTTTGGATCATTACAGGCAAGAACTTTGACAAAGCTGGCTACAACATTCGTATTAGCATCCTGAACATTTACAATTAATTTCAAACTCAACAGCATGTATGGCAAATCCATACCATTCAATTCTTTTGCATACTAAAATCTAACAATCCCTGCACTAAAAGATCTCACATAACTTTTCCTAAAAGAAAGGAAAATGGTTTGTGAATTTTGTTAGGGGAGGAAAGCATTGCCTTTAAAGAAATATATATCTAAGTCCCTTAAGCAGGCAGGAACATTCATTTCCCTAACACAGTCAAACCCAGTTTGATGTACTGCATTACAACGCATGTGCTCTATCACTAGTGGTGTTTTGAAAAAACCCTTTTTTTTAAAATGAAGAGAGGTGAAGGAAAGGGGCTGGAGTGGTACTATCATCTTATGACTTCCCATTAGCATTTACAAACATTTACTAATATTAAAGAACCTCCAAAATGCATGTTTGAAAATCTGCATCCTAGATGCAGTAAGAGTGAGTCATTTCCCATTTGACAAATAAAAGACAGACCCATGAAGTCATGGCATTTTCTCTTATTTATACAGCAGCTGCTGTTCTTCCAACATCCAGGTTGCTGGCACTGAGAAGAGAAGTTGGAATAGATTGCCTTTGGGAAATAAATTTTATGAAATTCGTATGTAAGATTTCAGATCATTGTTATTATACAAATATCCTTGGAGATAAATGTATTTACTTTTGGAAAAAAGAAAACCCAGCTTGCTATTGTATTCATTTAGAAAATACGTGGCTATGTCTGCAAGAAGATGATGATGATTAAAGTACTTAATTCAAGAACTATTGGATTTCTTTCTTCAGGTTTTTATTGATCAATCCACTAGTGTGCGCTGTGGTATAAGAAATGTTAGCCACTCACACATACACCAAACTTAATTTACAACAACAACAACAACAAAAAAAAAGGAAAAAAAAGAACATCAAAACCTTAACTGTGATTAAAAACAGCATCAGCTTCTTTTTAATTAGTTTTCCTAGTATTGTTATTGTCTAATTTTAGTAATAACCATAGAGTCTAATGCACATTTGAAGTCATAATGTTAATATTGACACCAGCCAAAACTCAAACTAAAATAAAATCATGCCTGAAACGTAACAACCATAATCTGAAGTGAAACCTTTTTATGATACTCTAACTCTCCTATTGGAAATATTTTATAAAACAGGCTTTAGAGCACAGCTTCTTAAAGTATAAATAAAGGGATTCCATTTGCCCAAAATCACCAATAACGAGTTTTTAAAATGACGAGCTACTTATTTATGTGATTAAGGTGTCACTATCATATTGCAATGTTGACAGGAAAGTCATTTCATTTCAATGACTGTTTGTCCTGATAAACGAAATAAACTTCTACAGCTGTATTCTTTGTCATACTTCCAATTTTCCCTGGGACTTGCAAACATTCTGCAGTTACATCAGTTTAAATTGTTTATTGATTCCAATAGATTGTATAAACACTTTGGAAATATAGCTCAGTGACCTAGAAAAAGCCAGATCAATCAGAGAACTTCTCAAGATTAATTTCAAAGATGTTGTGTCGAGTACGATCAAGGAAACAGAATCATTTTCCCTTGTAATGTGACTAAAGGCATTTATTTTCTTTTATGAGATAAGGATTTTTTTTAAGGTCACACAGACAACATCTACCTTGATGAAAAAAAAAGAAGCCTAAAGATTGTGCTAAAGATTAAAGTTATTTTCATGTATAATTTTATCCATTAGGATGAAATACTCCATTAGAAATACAAACAGGATACATCCACCCATGTACTCCAGTCAAACAGCAGCTTGCGAACTTGAGAGGTGTAATAAATAGGAATTTTCAAATGTCAGACAATCCAATCATCCACTTGCACATAGCRAAAATGTTAATATCACATTTCAGCAGGAGATACTAATACATTTCATATCAGTAAAATTAATGCAAAAGCCTACTGCAGAATATTTGCAATGCCTATCGTGACCCTTCCCCCACCATCACACCTCCTAGCCTTGTGAACAACTCAGTGCATGTAGCCTCCATGAAGAATTCATCAGCTTCAAAGACACAGACTTCATGCTGAGCAAAACCACATACAAGGACAAACTATCAGAGGACAGAAATCAATGAAGTACTGTAGTACCAGATTCACAATTGGAGAGAACGCTACTGTAATTGGGGAGAAGAGGGAGAAAGAACTCTTAAAGCTAAGTATAACCTGAAAAACCACAATCTGCAAGAACTTATACATGGAACAAGAGAGATTCTCAAGAAAACCAAATATATTTAATTCTGAAATAGAAATAAACCTTACAGATTCTATATCCAAGTATGCATTTATGCAGCATTCACAGTAAGTGAAGAATTTGCTTTATTCTCATTTAAGAGGACGTGAAGTGGCAATTCAGTATGATGAACTTGGTTCTCAGTGTATACTGGTCTGTATGGAGGCACAATAGAAAGGCTGGGCTACACTTAAGAGTTTTATGGTCTACTTAGTAAAGGACGCAATTTTGTTTTGCTTTTTCTTAAAATGACTGATGGCTAGGAACCTTAGTGTAGATGCAGCTATACCAGTGCAAAAGTGTTTTAGAGACTATATTGGTACATACCAGTTCCTGAATTGTAATGAAAACATATCAACATACAAATACTGTAAGAATGCAAGGATTTTAAGTGGAGGAAGTATGCTGCTTTCACAATGCCAGGATACTACTATGAAGCAGAAACAATTACACACAGACAAGGCCTTAAATCAAAGCACAGCAGCCTATGTATTTGGAAGCAGAAGCTGACAGCTTAGCTGTGTACCCATTTGCTCTCACTCTTCAGTAAGAAATTTTAAAAAAGTAAACATTTATCATCCTTTCTAAATAGTTTCTCTTACTTTCAAAAGCCCTGTTTACAGTTGGGCCTTGAAGCACTAGAGATACATTCAGTGCCGTGTTTTTAAATTAGTAAATGCTTTCTTTTCCCTCCTAAGCTTCATATCTAGTCCTTAAAACTGGCGCAAGATATATCATCCGCATGTAAAAAAGTGAATCCCAAGTGGCAGAGAGCTTCCGAGATTTCAAGGAAGGCCCAATACTGTAGCTGAGCAGTTACCCCAAAAAGGTTCAAGTCATTCTGGTACTAAATCATTAGTATGTCATAAATGAGCTGCACCTCCGTAAGCTCTTTGGAAGCTTTTCCGTTACCTTCCATCGCCTCTGAATTTATTAATTTATATATAAAACAGCTTTGACAGCAATCAATTTCAAATTTACCTACTGCTGCAGCCAAATCAACCAATGAAGATAACAAATAGTACAGATGTTGGCCAAAATATGAAACAAGGCTTAGGTACTGCTCAGTTTTGCAGAATGTAGTATGAAATAACTGATCTTCAAGTGTTCATTTCCAGAGGTTAACTTAAAGAATGCAGAATAAGGAAACTTCCCCAAGAGGTGAGACTGATAAACCCAAAAGATTTAAGAACAACCTTACTACCAAACTAAATTCCAAAAAATCAGAAATAATGACTTTTAAATAGCTAGAAATACACAGGAAACCTAGTTGCAGCCTCTCCCTAGAGCAAGCTTTTTTCCTAAAAAGTCTACTAAATTTTTCAGTGTTCCACTTTGTAGTAGAAAGTTCTCAGAATTTAAACACATTCTCACAGAAGTAAACCCTGTCTTAGGATGCATGCCACTCCCTAAAATACTAGGTGAACTACCTGTGGTCTGGATTTTGCTATGCAACAAAACTAGTACCCAAGATCCTGGGCTAACATCAAGATCACTGAAGCCAAAGCTTCTGATAACTGTAATTTTCAAGGACTTCACGTAGGATCTAGCCTTTCATTAGTATCTAACTATTAGTATCTATCATATCTATCATTAGTAATAGCTAACTTCATGCTGGTATTTCCCTAGTACTTGAAAAAAGTAACATAAAAAGATGGTAGTGAAACAATAGAGGAATCTTAGAGAAGGGCATCTGATCTTCTAAGACAATTAACCTCTGTCTTACTTCAAACAGAACTTAAGATTTTTGTTAAATTTTAAAGTAGGTAAGATCACATATTAGCAGTATAACCAGGAGAACATAAAAAAAGACATTCAGCTGGACTTCACTCTGGGAATGATTATTCTTCAGATCAATGATAAAAAAAAACAAAAGCAAAAGCCTGCCATATCCAGCATAGCAAAAAGAATCCTTTGATCCCAATCCACTTCACCATTTCTCCTTTTCTTTACGAAAGGTATTTCGCTGCAGGTTTCAGTGCTGCAAGGAAGGCTTACCTTGTAAGTCCCAAGAAAAACACCATCTTCTAGGAGTGCATGAGGATGTACATGCACTATGAAAGCAAGGACAGGACTTGAATTTTGCTTTCCTGCAGCAGCATTGAGAGAATATAGTGCTAATGCTCTTTCACAAAGCATACAGGATACTTATCTATGCACAACCAACCAGTCTATGGGGGCAAGTCAACTGCATTGACTGAAGCTGGCCACACATCATGGGCAGGAACTGAAGAGTGTGCACATACCATTGCTCTGCACAGGAGCTAGAATCAAAATGAGAAGTAGAGTTGTACAGCCACATCACTCTGCTTAGTGTCAGTTTGCAACACTAGCAAATGCTTTCCTTAGGTGACCTAAATAATGAAAAATGTAAAAATAAAGTATGAAAAATAAATTTTCAAAACTTTGCTGACTTGTTCAGCAGTAAATCTATTTACAGTTCTGCTTCTGGCTCAAACCCAGTGGAAAAGGGGAGAGGATTGATTTGTAGTCTCTCTAGCAGGCTCACAGAAAGGGACTGGAAACTGCTAGAAAAAGGGCTCAGAGGACCTTATGCAAGACCCCAATTTCAGTATCACTGAAAAGTATTGCAGTGGCTTAACAACTATTCAGCAGTGCGCTGGGAAGTACTCCCTAGAAGGAATTAATTCACTTCACGGTAATTAAAAAAAAAAAAAAAAAAAAAAAAAAAAAGGAAAAAAGGGAACTAAAGGTCGAGGTGGGGAGTCAAGTTTCATATTGACTGTGGGTTGACTAGCATTAAGAAAAATAGCTGGATATGCTAAGCTCTTTGTCTTTGTAATTCAAAATAAAATTGAGGAAATAAACACCAAATACTGTGACTCTGTATTCTTGCAAATACGCTAACACTGGTATACTTTCAGTAGTACTGATTTTCTCTGTATTTCTATGATCTGAACAGCAGCATTTGCATGGATTTCCAAACACTGACCTCTGATCCATGTTTGTCATTCCAACTATAGCTCTCAGTATACAGTCAGCTAAAAGCATTGTTATCTCAGCAGCATGAAATAGAGACCAGATTTTTAGACTATGCCCTTTACCTTCTCATTTTGATTTTTTTCTGATGACAAAAGTAAATGCTTACATCTTTAACATAAAGAGATGTTACATCTCTAAAGAGCTGAGAACATTTTTTCTAGTAAGAAGGAAAAACGTAATTTCACAAGATCACAAATCTCTTCTGGACAGGGGCTCATAAAGAGAAAAAGCAAGAATATTCAGTTAATTTCAAGATTAACTGGCAGATGACTAAATTACTATGCATGTAACAGCAGCTCACAACATACAAGACTTTCMTGCTATCAATATAAGGGACCTTGTCAGCTTTAAATATAATCCATTTTAAAATTTAGGCCCGTTCCCCCCCAAGGAGTCCAGTTGAAAAAAGAAGGATAAAAAAGTCACCATTACAATATCTTTYCCCCAGACATGGGTAACTAATGCACAATGTCAGGAGAGAGTGGGGAGGTAGACAAGATGACGAAGAAACCTCCTCCAAACCCCAGATACATCCTAATCTCTGTATAACAGTTCTCAAGAAATACTATCACACAGAACAACAAACAAGCAAGTTTTCAAGCAGAGGAAAATGTTAAAACACCAACTTGATCTTTATAAGTATTAAAAATTCAATCCCCACCTGCCATCTGTCATTCTTCTTTTTAAAGAAAAAAACTGAGACAATTTTTCTATTTTGGAAAAAAGCATTAGGCTATGTGTAGGCTATAAAATGCACCCTGCGAGCATTGACTAACTGAGGTACCAACGGTAAAAAGGATGAAACAGCCTGGAACGAGTGTGAACTAGCCACCAAAGTACATCTCCAAGTAGGGCCTCAGTAAACACTTCAGCATTTAGGACAGGACATCAGTTTGATCCTCAGCTTCTCCCAATTATTTTATGTATTTGCTTATTCAGGCCCAGCTTCGTATATAGTTTTTCTGCTTCCAGAAAGCCATCTAGTAACTTACTAAACTGAACGTACAGTAGAAGCATTGTGCACCAAGTACACGTTCTACTCAGCAGGTGGTAGGGAATACTCTCCTTGAAAGACTGGAGGACTTAAGCATGAAAAAATCTGTTGCTTTTTGACATTTCTTCCATCCCACCCGTGAGACACTGAAGCTGCGAGGCTTGCCCAAAATATTAACCCAGGGATTGAAATCCACTGAACTAAGGGATATTAGAAACTGCCTCCACCCCAACCCCACTGGGGTCAGTGGAGACTACTAAGAAAACTAATTTAAATATAACAATTAAGATACACATAATTGCTGCAGAGGCCTACATTTCAACTCAAACAAAACAACGTCTTAGGATGTCAATAAAGCAGAAACATTGGCAAATGATACACTGACTAGATTAAAGCTAGCCCAAGCACGTTACACACACTAGTCACACATCTGACAACAGAATAGCCACAAGTATTGCTTACAAACACTAGTCTGAACAACAGTCACAAGGAAAAAAGGTACCTCCCGTACCCCTCCAAGTACCTCCCATAAAGTCTACTTGACATGTATGTATATTTACATTCCTGAGATTCTAATCGCCTCTGAAACAGAGATTGTTTATTTAAGTATTCTCTGTTTTAGACGGACATTGGCAGCCTGAAATCTGGGGCTTCATTGTTTCAGAGAAGGTTAGCAATAGAGATGTCAAAGATCTTTTTCATTGACATATTATTAGGATTGTATTCACTAAGCAGAGAGGTGATGGCAAACACAGCACCTGAGGAAAAGTCAAACGACAACACAGTTGTCAGGGAAAGATTTTTCAGTCTCTTCAGCCTGCACACCTCCAAACATGCAAACTATAGTCATGCAAGTACTGTTATCATCTGCTCATGTTAATAATTCCA
The DNA here is from genome assembly GCA_035582835.1 of Phoebastria nigripes. NCBI lineage: Eukaryota > Metazoa > Chordata > Aves > Procellariiformes > Diomedeidae > Phoebastria > Phoebastria nigripes. The sequence continues at coordinate 828,032 of JAYKAV010003376.1, forward strand.
GAACTTCACAAACAAAACCAAGTCATTACCTTTCCCTTAGAGAAGATCGATTTAGCACAGAACTTAGAGAATGCTTCTGAAATGCTGGAGGTGCTGAATGCTCTAACGAACCAGAATGGGACTGTCTGTTGGGTGGATCTGAGACCACATCCTCATGGCAAACATCAGAACTGTCAAAGTCTTTTCCATGAGTAGATTTTGCCTGTAAAAAAAAAAAACACCAAACCTTGCTAAAATTTATTATGAATATCAAGAAGAACAGTTGTCATGTTTTTATTTTTCAAACCAAAAGGTTAAAGGTTGCACATACATGCAGGAATATCTGCCTGCTGAGGAAAGAACAAGGACCCTCATTTCATAGAGTTTAAATTAAATCAACAAGTGTCAGAGGACTCTGTTCGTATCTAACACATCATCTTATGGCAAACTCTGGTGTAACAGGCCTTTTATCACCTTTTCTGACCGCACAATTTAAAGGCTTACCCCTCCCAGAAATCTCACAGATTCAGAATGATGCCTGCGAGTCRAAATAACACAAACCTCAGACCTCTCCTCAGCGTGGGAACCCTTGTTCTTAGACTTTTTTCCCCCCTCATTATTTGCTGTTCCTCAAGGGAAAACTCGGGCCCATCTACTCATCTTCTACTCACTCTTCACTATACTAGTTACTCTCATCATAGTTCCTCTTAACCTGAAACATACCACTAAAATGTCTCCACGGGTTACCCCCTTTTACCTGGAATGGGGACTTTTACAGGAGCTGTTTCCCAAAGCTGAGGAAAAAAAAAACCAAAAAAAACATAACAAAACCAGACCAACAATAATAAAGTTATTCATTGGTGCTTTCCAGGCTGCAGGGTTTTTTTCCTCAGCTTTGGGAAACATGCCCTCTTAAACAAAGCTGTATTATATTTCTGGCAAGAAGAAGATACATTCTCTTCAACCCTAATTCTGTGAGAACCACAAGTGATTAGAGGCATCAAGAACATGATGAATTAACCTGTAGCTCAGCTATCTGCATTCTCCAATGACTGCTCCTAAAATCTACTTTCCCATTTGGGGGGCAGAGGGATGGGGGGGATAACACAACCTTAAAATAGCCATCATTAAGAAAAACACAAAGAAACAATGACATATTTAGCATATTTAGTAGAAATTCTCTATTTTCTTCACAGTTTCTCATTTACAGCCATGGAACACTCCAGAAGTGGCACAATATATCAGACTCACATGGTATGCAAAACTGCAATCCTTGGTAATGAAAGTTTAGAATCTGACAAAAGTGCGCTTAACATCTAAATGAGGATGGAAAGAATAAAAAACACCAAAAACCAAAGGAACCCTGACATTAATCTTCAGATCCATTTAATACACAAAGCAGCTAAAATCTGAAAAAGCAAGGATGTGAAATAACAGAACAGTGGCTTGCCAGTTGTACTAGTGCTACCTTCGCATACAATTCTGGAATGAAGCGTGCTCTCAGAATGATCAGGAAGGCAAATGCAAACTGCCTTTAAAGGCTCTTCTACAGCCTTGTCACAAGCCTTAATGCCAAGGAGAAGCAAGTTCTATACCTACAGGCATGAATATCTTAGAGAGTGTTAAGTTTCACATTTCTATTTGTAAATAATCTGTCAGCAGGCCTAAACTGGGTTATGTAAGATTTAAAATGTCCCTTTTCTTGCTTTTGATATAGTAGATAAAGTTTCAAAAATACCTACACAGGACAATCCTTCTCACTCAGAGCTTCCCAAAAAACAATTTGTAAACAATAGCACTTCAAAGTACTCACTTTGGCTTTCTTGGGTCTGTAGCTGCCGAGAAGAGAAGGATCTGGAGAAAGAAAAAAGGTGCATCCCAGAAGAAATTCAAAAGAAAATCTGAATGTCCTAAATTTTATGAAATCTTTTACAAAATAGCTTACCTCTCCTCCCAAACAGTACTAAAGCAATTTATTATTATACATTGTGAAATTCTAAACAGCCTCCTCAGAATATTTCAGGAAATCACTTTCTTTAGCTGAAAACAATGACTTCACATTTAATGGCATACAATATTTATAATAATGAATCAGTGTAAGCACCATCTTCTGCATAGACAGAAGTGGCACATTTTGTTAAGCTACTACTTGCCTAAATCAATATAAAATCAAGCTCTACCATTCCCAAAAATTCTTATGTACATTACACTACCTTACTAATCTTTTCTGAACAAGCTTCCCAATGACCACCTCTCCCTCCTTCTATCACCTCTTCATTCCTTCCCTCACCACTGACCCACAAACACGAGTACGAAGCCCATGAAAACTATTAGTCCATACCAGGTTGGGATGTTTCACCAATGTCAATACGCACCTCAACCCTGAGGGACCAACATTAAATTGTGTGGCTTCTTGATCAGTTATATCAGTCTGTACTGAACAACCTTCATACAATGACCCAAGCCCAAAGAAGTGTTTCTATGCTGTACAGCAATGTAAAGACACTCCTCTATTAGCTACCTGCACAAAAGCAAAAAAGGACTAAACTGTACTGTCAGTATTAAGATTTCTAATCCTAGGAATCTGTTTTTTTCAGAAGTTAACAGTTAAGCCTCAAGACACAGGCAGGTGACCAGTGAATCCTCTGGATATTAATAGTGAGGTAGATTTCAGTCTCCTAACCACTGGCCAGAAACAATCAACTCATTTCATAAGTATGCAATGATATCAGATGATAACAGGTCTGTTACATTATCCAGCTACTACAGATTGGTAAGTATGACCCCAAAGGGAATGTGAAACCTTTAAAATCCTGCACCCAGTGCTACTACAAAGAACAAATGTAAAATAACAAGTTCATAATGATTTGCTATATAACAATTTATAATTAGTGAGGAGGCACAATGAAAATGAGGCAGAGCACACATAACAAACAAATACTGATGAGACTCATTAAAATCCTCATATTGCCAGACACATGCAATAAAATCAAGTTTTAGGGTATTTCCTTAAATTTCTGGTCCCACACCTTTTATTAAACCCTTACTTACTGATACCAATGAATGCTGAAGCAGATATTCGAGCACATCCTGGATGCTCATTGACAATGGTAAGTCACTGATCCACTACTCAGAAATACTGCTGAAACAAACATTATTCATTTTTGAAGAAACAGAGCCCTTGAACTTCAAAATGATCAATACCCCAAGCCTGACCAGCACACCCACAGACTGTGGTGCTGATTGGCTCCACTATCCAACTCATCAAAACAAGTGGAGTGAAACAGAGCACTCGCCTGGGCTTTGGTGTTTTCTACTCCTACTTTTGTATCATGTAGAACTATGTTCCAAGTTTCATGAGGTAAAGAACTATTCAAAAGCACCTTTTGCAGCAGTAGCTTATTCAGTATTCTTCCTATTCCTAGGAAGAAAGAACAGCTTTTTCTTCCATTATAGACTGACTTTTTTTTAAGAAATAAAAAAAAAAAAMCACAAAACCCAAAAACCCTAAAACAAAATAACCTCACTAAACTACTGCAGAAAACAAAAGCATTAATGAGATATATAGTAGAAAATACTGACCATGGTCTACCTTGGTCCAGGCTTCCACTGTGCTTTCTCGTGTGGGACACCAGGTATGAAGTTTAATACCAGGACTTGGTTGTTCAACCTGAAGCAAAAATACTGTTAAAATGCTCAGTATAGATGTATAAATTTCTATTTTTTTCTATTTTCATTCTTAAGATCACATCTAGTCCATTCTGAAATATTTTATTCTTATTTAAATACTATTTAAAACTATTTTCACAACACTGTGCTCATATTATGTGTATTATTAGCATTACTGTGCATAAACAAAAACAGCACTAGAAAGGTCTAGAAAACTCTGAATATCATATTGTTCAAAGAAAAAAAAAATGCAGATAGTTTCTCCTTCATCTGTAATGTCTGCTGTCTTTTTAAACAATTCTTGGTATCTCATATTTATTCCAAACAGTTCAGGTCTCACCAAGAGAGATCTGAATCTCTTCCTAATTAAAAAAGTTACATTTAACACAATCTAATTTTAATCTTCATGTAACACAAAATCTCCAGGCCAAGAGAGTCCTCAGCAGTAAAGATGCCCTAAAAGGGGCATTCTCAGTCTAGAAAGGTCATGACAGTCAGGATATGGTACGTTAAGAGACAAGCTTTTTCCTTTTTTGTACAAACATAACCAAGCAATCAAAATCAATAATCAGTGTTTAAAGATGCTATAATTAAACTGTGAACTTCATCTATAGATCAAAAACCAGAAGAATTGATTAAACGGAGTTAAAAGAAAAATATCTGAGAGCGAGATAAACAGCAGGTTGATGAACGATTAATGGCTTATTAAGGCTAATCTGAATTTCTAAAAGGTACCTATACGTAGAATAAAACCTGGAAAAGAATTCTAAAATTTGAAAAGATATTATTAATTCATTTGCACATAAACTAGAAAAAAATTAAATAAAGTGAGAAGCAAACTAATTAAACACTAAATTATCTCAATGGCTGTGACAAGTGTCCAGAATTGTAGCCAAATCATAATGCCACAGCACAGAATCGGAACAATCCCATCTCTGCCCCTACACGTTCAAAGTGGTATTCTAAAAATAAAGGATTGTTGCAATCATAAGAAAAATAAAGAAAAAAAAAAAAAATATGAAAATATGATCCTCCAAGAGGCTGGGATATCTGGCCCCTTCGTGTTAAAGCACTTAAACACAGTTTCTTTAAGTAAGTACCTAACTTCAGAAAAATTTTTCCTGTACGGTTAGCAAAAAGTCCTTATGTGGGTGCTAAAGTCAGGTTGGTTATGAACTCTAAGTCAAAGTCTTAGAGATGTAGCTCTGAGCAAAGGAAGTGTTTCAAAGATCATAGGATGCCAACATAAAAAAAGTTGAAAGAGAGGAAGTGTAAGTGTTCATAATGTGACTAGACACTCTTTCTTTAAAGTCTTATTCAGGAATTTTTAATACTAATATCAATTACTTCCAAGCTGAATTTATACACCTATTATCCTGTCTAGTGCGCTGGAAGAAAAGAAATGGGGCCTCAGAGAATTTAACCAAGATATTCATGAAAGAATTTGATCTTTGTCTGTTACTAACACAGATAAAAGAAATTTTATTTTAGTTAATTTTACATTTAAATCACTATGTGACAGAGTTAAGGAGAGAAAAATTACTCATCTAAACTAAGAGCTGAATGAATTTTTGGAGTAGTATTTACTAAAAAACCAATATTTGATCTGAGCTTAAGCTGGAAGCACTTTGGAGAGAATACAAACCCGTCTAACTACAAATGGAGGTTTATCAGTTTCTCTTCTGAATTCATAAGGACCAAGGTTTAAATGGGCCAGTCGTTGCCTGGCTTCTTCCGATAGCTCACACATTCGTCGTTTTGTGTATGGAGATGGAGAACGTGATTTAGAAGCTATTGTAGGCTGCTCATAGTTCTTTGTTGCTAGGCTGTGCCTGCTTTTCTCAGGTGAAAGAGTATTTTTCTTTGGTAACTTTGTTTGCAATTTTCCATTTGGGGTTGAGTGATGTACCCAATTCAAATCACCCTAAAGTGAAAAAGAGAAATTATCTGGTTTGACAGCATGCAGAACAAAGATCACTGAAAATAATGCAAACAGGGAACTAATAATTTTAACAGAAATAAACGTCATGTCAGTTGACGTTCCCCTCGCAAAACTATAATCAAACAGCAATTTAAAAAACAACAAYGTATTTACCATTTTCTCTGAAACCAGAAGGAGGTTAAAACATACATTACTACATGTTAGAYGTTAAGTGTCTCATACTTACCCAATTAGCTTTCTCACACAGTTAGTGTACAGAGACTGTAAAAAATTAAATTGAATTTTGTCATAAGTTCATTTAAYACAAACTTTACCTGGATTGGACATACACAGATTTGAAGCATTTTTTCATCTGTTTAAACTTTTTTTAACCTTTTAAAATTCTTATCCTTTAAAATAAAATACATAAATTAAAATAGAAGCCTGTTTAATAGTTTAAATTATAGTCATTTAGAGTTGCCTAAAGCCTCACAAGAAGTGTAATTACATTCTCTGATATTTGTGTTTTCTTGGATCATGGTGAATTTACTAGTTCTTTAAACAGTTATAATCAAGAAGCTATGTTTAGTAAAAAAAAAACCCACACTCCTGCCCCCAAAAAAACCCCAAAAACTTTAAAGACCATCTTCCAAAGATCCTCTCAAATCATGTGAATGATTTTGCAAAAGAAGAGGCAAAGCAGCTGTTTGTTTCTAAAACTGGCACTTGACATCTGAAATACGGATTTTGTAGCTAAAATTTATAAAAATCACACCATTATTAAATACTGCCTTAAAAGTCTATCTCTGAGTTGATACTGCTTTTAAAATACCTACATACAGCAGAATAAAGGAAAGTGGAGGAACAACCAGCCTTACCACCTCCCTTCCCACAACATAGGATGGGGTGGTGCTGTTGTAGTTTTTGTTGTTGTTGTTACCAGCAAAGCCTACCTAACAATCAGGACTGACACCCCCTCCAAATAACTATTAACTTCTTCAGTGACCGATTTCAAATTCTGGGAAACTGTTTCCAACACTGAAGTTTTGTTTGAAGTACGTTATCATTCCTTTGTAATTCCTGGCATTAAATGAGCATTCAATTACTCTACAAGCTTTATAGGTCAAGGCACTCTAGATTATACAACTCTTTATCAGGCTACTTAGTCAGCAGCATGTTTTAACTTTGAATACTGCAGTATGGATAATTAGGCTTTTTGGTCAAATTTGGCCCAAATTCACATCTTATAAAAGATCAAAAATAATGGTATAGCAAGACTTTTCTTCCTGTTAGAAATTCTTTTTCAAGCTTGAGGAAGTTGACATTACTCTTAATTCTGAATGTTGCATGCACTACTTCAGAGGAACCCAGAAATAAAATGTCCAGCTTGCCTTCAAGCCTTTCCCTCTACACCCAACAACGAATGAGGCTGAGGTTGTGTGTTTGTTTTGCATCAACATAGTTTGAATCTGGCATCACACAGACTGTTCATGCCACTGTCTTTCTCACGCCTGTACCAGCACTTGTGCAGCTGGTAGTGAGACAGAGTATGGAAGTGGCCCAAACAAAACCAGACCTAATTCTCTAAGACTAATTTCAGTTTCACCAGAAGTAGGCTGTGCTTCTGGCATACACCAATCGTGAAACTAGACTTTCACTGCAACACATGCAAATTTGATATGCCATTCATAACATATTAAATACTTTTAAGGACATTTTTAATTTTAAATCAAACTGCCCTTATTGAAGTCACCTTCAGTGAAGTTAGTTTTCTGACAATGACAATTTCCACTGATTTTCTTTTATTCTTTACCTAAGTGTCTCAATACATTTCTTTTGCTAATTTTGGAAGAAACTTCTCAGTGAACTAATTAGCAATGTCACAAACAGGTCAAAGTCACCTAACCCTCTTTGCATGCAAGCCTTCCTGACAACCATTCCATTTTAATGATGCTGCACCATTTTTCAATAATCTAGCAAAAAAAGGAGGACGTAAGAGTAACTTTATGTGACACCTTGTGCCAGGAAACCCAACCAAAATTCCAGTCTGTGAGACCAGAGAAGAGTGCTACTAAATGAACAAACACATCAGAGAGGTTCTTTTTTCCCCAGTCTCTTCAGCTAGTTCACCTTTAACTTTGCTCATTGCAGAAGCAGCATTTCCAGATTAATTTTAGTGACAGCCTTTTCAACAGAAATCTTCATTTCCATTACTGTTAYTGATATTGTTATGGAAAACAATTGAAGTAATTGGTTTGTTTGATAATGTACCTTCTCTGACTTCACCTAGCTTTCATTGTCCCACCTTAATTTTAAGTGTCAGTAAGAAATGGTGAGAAGGCATCTTCCCACCTACAAATACACCAGGGATTGACACTTCAGCTGATCATAGAACATAGCAGCTGCTAATTGTTTCAGATTCAAGGAACTCTCAGCATTTACTGTCATGCACCAAACCCACTCTTTACTCATACTTGATTAAAAATTTAATCAAGTTGTCAAGCACCCATGACAACTGCTTTAACCACAACAAAAGAATGAGAAAAGTTTGAAGTGAGCAGCACATGCAAAAATTGGAACCAAGGCTATCAATATTAAATCTAGGAATTAAATTGCAAACAATTAAATTTTGCTAACCTGTATGTGACTCCTTCCTGAGCTTAACAGACTTTCTGTAATAAGGGAGCTTGTAGAAAATCTCAATTTTGGTGCAATTCCCTATAAGAGAGACAATAATTGAACATCAAGCTCCAACTCAAGATAAAGGATATCAAAGAAGTAAATGTCACCTAATGTAACAAACCATTCCTAATTTTCAGCCATTTCCTTTGTTAATTTCAGCCTTTAATAAAGATAATTAGAAAAGACAGAACAGCAATGGTAAATGTCAAGATGCTAACATTTGCATTTCTGACAATTCAATTACAGATGATTATATTGCTTTCGTACAACAATTAAGGTCTGACTTTTATTTCAATACATTTCTTTGTCGAAAGCACTTTTAAAGATTTTTCATGCCATGCTATATAGCATCAATAAAAATTCCAGTCACGCTCTAGAAGTTTCATTAATGCTAACTTTGGAAACTTATTTATAAATAGTCTCAATTGTGCAATCTTTTTTGTAAAAACATTTTGAAAATTAGTCAATTACACTGCAAATAACTATTCATTTGTAACAGTATGATTAAGAATCCCCTTTATTCTGTAACCATTACAGTGAAGTCCGATTTCTGTGGATTGTCTCCCATGTTCTATAACCATGTTCCACTTCCTCTCAATCCCCTCTTACACATGTGACTGGCAAGAGGCAGCCAGCCATGTGACCAACCAGCACACATGTACTCATGGCCAGCAGGCCCTTCCATCTTTACATGGCTAACAGTTCCTGTTCAACTCATCTTCTTTTACTTCAGCCGTGCCTAGAAACATAATACCTTTGAGAGCTCTACTTCCTGTTAAATTTAGCTAGAATTGGCCAACATATACAAAATTTATTGGGTGTAAATGGCAGAGATTATGACACACAAGCGTTATTTCCCAAAACAGCAACATTGGAATCATAGAATCATTAAGGTTGGAAAAGACCTCTAAGATCATTGAGTCCAACCGTCAACCCAACACCACCATGCCCACTAAACCATGTCCCTAAGTGCCTCATCTACACGTCTTTTAAATACTTCCAGGGATGGTGACTCCACCACTTCCCTGGGCAGCCTGCTCCAATGTTTAACCACTCTTTCAGTAAAGAAATTTTTCCTAATGTCCCATCTAAACCTCCCTTGGCACAACTTGAGGCCATTTCCTCTCGTCCTATTGCTAGTTACTTGGCAGAAGAGACCAACACCCACCTCACTACAACCTCCTTTCAGGTAGTTGTAGAGCATGATAAGGTCTCCCCTGAGCCTCCTTTTCTCCAGACTAAACAGTCCCAGTTCCCTCAGCCGCTCCTCATAAGACTTGTTCTCCAGACTCTTCACCAGCTTCGTTGCCCGTCTCTGGACACGCTCCAGCACCTCAATGTCCTTCTTGTAGTGAGGGGCCCAAAACTGAGCACAGTATTCAAGGTGGGGCCTCACCAGTGCCGAGTACAGGGGGACAATCACTTCCCTACTCCTGCTGGCCACACTATTTCTGATACAGGCCAGGATGCCATTGGCCTTCTTGGCCACCTGGGCACACTGCTGGCTCATGTTCAGCTGGCTGTCAACCAGCACCCCCAGGTCCTTTTCCGACAGGCAGCTTTCTAGCCACTCTTCCCCAAGCCTGTAGCGTTGCAYGGGGTTTTTGTGGCCGAAGTGCAGGACCCGGCACAAAAAAAGGCATAAAAGAACAGAAGGCCACATATGCTATAAACAAGTGGGAATCATCTATGTGCATCCTATACAGCTCTGTAGAACCAAAGAGAGAATCAAGTGTCCTTAAAACTTTCTACCCTCTCTTCTTTCAACACGGACAGAGTTTGCTGCCCCGAGGCATCTGTGTGCATGGGCATTTGTGCACAAGAACACACAAAATCACTGAGAAACAAAAAGGAGCTGGTCTGTTTGTGACTCTGCCCCACATTCCTAAGAATTAGCAGGAACTTAATGAGTGAAGTCTGCTGCTGAACCAAACTATTCCCTACCACCTGCCTAAACAGAAACTGATTTCCCATAAGGGAATATGATCTGGCCCCAGGTTAGATTATGGAAATGAAATGACAAAAATGCCAAGAAAGCTCAGTCATAGCAATTAACAGAATCCAGGATTCAATCAAGTCAAGTTATGGCATATAAAAGAGATTTTAAAGCTGACCGTCTTTAATCAACTCATTTTTATTACTAATGAATTGTCAAGTGCTATCAACAGTTTAAAAAAGGACACATCAGAATTAGTAAGTCTTCTATAAAAAGCAAGAACAGAACATCTACTGCTCTTACAGAGACTGAGAATGATTACAGAATTGTTAAATGCTCACAGCTAAAATATCACACAAACCCATGGTTTCTTCAGAGAAATGGTTTGTGGAGAGGGAATACAGGATGGCACTCGCATACATAGGCATGGATATGTCAAAAGTAACTTACAGGCCAAAAGCAATCAGAGGAGGAGTTCTGTTTTCTGCAGTTCCCAAACTAGGGATTGCTGAAGGATATTCAATATAGTATTATGTAAAGACTGCTGTATGGCCCCAAACATATCTGTAAATGAAAATCCAGACAGAAAGTTTTGGGGATCTATTCCTCTGCCTCCGGCTTAGTGGTATCTGCAGCCCTGAGCAGACTTGTCAGTCCTCCTGTACCAGTCATTAAACAGAAGTGATATGGACATAATTTTAATTTGATCATAGAAAAACTGTAAAGGTGGTTCACATTTAGAAGAACCCAAGTTAGAAAACAAGTCTGATATGTGCTTTTGACTGTAAGGAGCATGAGTAAAAGTCTGTAGCTTAAAAAAGTATATATGAATATAACAGAAGGTCTTGTATTGGTATGCTAATGAAAGACAGCATAACTAAAAAGAAAACGTTTTAAGTAACATGGCAAATACTGCATGAGCATGGGGAATGGAGATAAGAACATCTGTAAGAAGTCGCCAACAGTCAAGGCTTAAACAAATTCTGAAAGGCAAGGGTTGCAGAGAAATACAGAAGAGCCAGCAAAAGCCTCAGCTGGGCAACACTGGACCAGGAGAGATAACTCGAGCCGCGTCTTGTATGTGTATTGTGTTTGTAAGCCTCATCAGACATTTAGCCAGGGACATTATCAGCCAGGTGCCAGATTTCTGGAGGAGTTCTGATCCTCTCAACTTGGGATTCCTTCCAACTGGCAGATTAGCAGTGTTAATCAGACACTGCTTGTCACTGCCTATCTGAACTCCACAACTGTAACCTTGCTGTTACTACCTTTATTTTTTTAATAAAAGACAAACTTATTGGGAATCAAAGTGCCACTGAAGCACAGCTGTCAGTCAAAAATACTCAACATCTCAGCTAGCCATAAATAACTTTTCATGTGGGAAGAACATGGCTTGACTAGCATAGGAATAATGTGAGGGTTCTCAAGACCTTGTTTAACACTTTCCCTTTTGCTTAGCATTCACATTCAGTGCTTGGCGCTCACAGAGTTAGCAGGAGATACTTGCCAGTAAAGCTTAGGGAACACTAGAAGATGGAAGCATTTGAGACTGCATTTCTAGTGGAGGTAAAAAATCCTCTCTCAGCTATCCCATTTGGCAAGCAAGGAGAGGAACCACAAGTTCTTGTCAGGAGCCTCCCTCCAATTCCATCAAACACAGCTCCTTTATTATTCCTGAAAATGGGGTCAGTATGCCAAAATCCTTTCTTGAACTGTTCTGTCTGCGATGAAGATGGAACGGAGCAACAGATGCTTCTGCAGTCCTCATTCCAGGGCAGAGATGGATTTCATTTACACTGTTCCCAGGGACATGGAAGTACATTTCCGTCTTACATCAGTCAATTTTTTAAAGCTACTACAGTATCATCATTCAGCTACAAATCCAAATTACTCTGATCACATCTTCTCACCGCTCACAAATTATGGCACCTTCTCTTTATTAGAAAATACATAATTTTTGTATTAAAGAAGTCAATCCAACAAAACCCCTCAAACTTCTCTAGTGGCTCTGCTTCTACAAAGATTCATTATATTGCATTTAAAAAAAATCTGAAATCATTTTGCTAATACCACCTCATTTATTACTGCCTCCCTATCTATTCTTTCTCAACACCAGAAAAGTACTTATTCTAGAAGTAATATGAAAGTAATACAGTCCCACCCCCTCTCTTGAGCCAACACTAACATGCATAGGATAAGCCATATCAAAGAGATGCTATGGCCAAAAAATGATGGCTATTTTTGCAGGGACAGTTTAAGCTGCTGCAGAACCATACATTGTGTATCACAAAATCACAGCTTTAATTCATTCAAATGTAACACAGCATTAGACACCAAATTAGCACTTCTAATTGCAAGTGACTGGGCAATTTCCAGGTTGCCCTTGCAGGGTAAAGATTATACCAGCTAAAAGATACCAATGACCTTTAATSAGCATTTCCCTCCTGCCATATGTTTTTAATCCAATCACAACAGACAGGGCAACTGAGTCCCTGTCTTCCCAATCCAAATGTCCTGCCACTCCACTAGTAAAATTTAACAAAAATAAAGAGAAAACAAACCCCAAAACACATCTCCCACATCATCACCATCATCTTCAAAATGGCTTCCTGAGTTATTCCACTGACACCTAAGATTCAACAGTCAAACTCTATGACAGGGAAGTGTGAGATAAATTCATTTTCATTTACTATGTATTTGAGCCCTTATCTCCAGAAAATTAACATTAATTCATTAACACTCATTCTGCCATTAGTTGTCATTTATCATAGCTTTTTTGAAACTGTAGAAAAAGCAAGTTACTAAATGTGCGTGAATGGCCTGAACAGACCTTAAGAAACAGGCTTTGGAACAGAAAAATATCATGCAGCACTAAGCTAAATTTCAGTTACTTACTATTTTAGTGGTGATCTTGCACCTCAGGGAGGCCCACAGGTCAGATGGCATAGCACTATAAAATTGTACTGACTGTCATTGCCCTAAACAGTACCAAAAATGGTCTGAAAAAAAATGCTACAAAGAGAGACTGAGGTGGGAGGGTTACATGGTTTATCTGTTGAGAACCATGAAGTTGATATGACATCTCCCTCTTCTCTTGCATCCCTTCAACTACCAACTGCATCACAGATTAAATTGAACAGAAGACATGCCATGGTGCCACATTGCAAACGAAGTGGAAACTAACTTTTTCACATTAAATAATTTCTTGAAGCATTTTCAAAAAAGATTATACCTTCACCAAAGTTCAACTGTGGATTTGTACATTCAACACCTGAAATGGCAAAATCTGTCAGAAGTAATCACTTCTCATTTGAAGTAGTTCAAGGGGTTTCTTCAGTGAAACACACTGTATCATAAATACAATCCACAGATATTCACTCACTGTAAAAGAAGAGGACCTCTTCATTAAAATCTCACGATCTAAACCATGGTGCCCACAGGTAAGCTTAGGGTCAGGGAACAGGAAATCTCTTGTATTTTCTTCATACGTAGCTAGAATTTTTCCTACTAAAAAGAAAATATATACTTTAATTGGAAAATAGACAAAGCCATATAGTACAGACACCACACACAAGACCATATTGAAACTAAGATAAATTTTGTTCTTTAAAAATTAACAGCATGGCTCTAAAACTYGTATCACACTAGGAAATAACCTCATCAAGTTAAATCAGCAGCAGAAGTGTGCAGAATCTACTCTGAAAGTATGTTTCACTGTTCTTGTTAAAAAAATTATAGAACAGTTAACACAATCTTCTTTAAGAGACTTATGAGAAGTTTCCTCTAGGCAATTCTTCAGTAATTTTCCTCTTTCTTTCCCTTCCATGCCACAGAAGAAACTAGTGGGCTTTTTAATGGCAGCCAATCCCTTATGAAAAACTTTATCATTCCATATTACAGAATTGTAATAGAAGTAGTAATAGTTAGGCATAGTAGTAAGAAAGAAACAAGCAACATCAAAATCATTATCTCAAGATCTTCTCACTATCCTGGTTTTCTACTTTTTAAAAAAATATATATTTTCTTTAGGGGAAAACCTTGAATGTATATTATAAAAAAAATTAAACTGTGCTATTGCAGTCATCTTGTCAGCTTATGTTGGGCTGTATCACACCTGTCTCTGACCCCTGAAATTAAATTCCTTATCCAAGATCTTTTACCCTCCCACAACAAAAATCCACGTTCAGTATATTTAAGTAAACAGTCTGGTGAGTCACCTGAGAGAAGCAATCGTTTCCTTGAAAATACTAAGGACAAGTGACAGAGAGTGCTTTTAATACCACAGTTTCCARACGAGTCCTCTTTAAAACTTGACTTTATTTCCAACAAAATGCATATTTACATTATTCATGGGACCACTTGAATTTCATTAAAATAGATTTTTATAATCACACAAACCAATAACAGAAGTATGACAAATCACTATTTATTATCTTCACATATCCCAAGAGACTTGTAATACTTACAGTGAGGATAACAGTTTTGCCGATGGTCACCATTAAAATGGAAGGAAAAGAAGTGTCATTCTGAGAACAAGATTATGCACTCTGAAATTTCACAGACAGCCACTTTGCAAGTGAATTGTGATGCAGTTAATAAGTGTGCACTGGATGATTTCAGTTTATTTTCCATTTTTAAAATATTATCGCTTTCCTAAGCCTGAGTATGGTACATTTCAATATTCAGTTATTACTCTCTTTCAAGAATGAGATCCTCTTGATCTATTAACCTTTTATATTCAGAGGACTATTTGTTGAAGAGCTTTCTAGGTTGTTTGTGTGTTGGAAAAAGTGATTGTGCTGTAATGGGTAATGTCCTCATGGAAATTCACCTATTAAACTGCATAATTTATGAAGAGACTGATACAATACCTGGAGGAACGAGCTGTATTAGTTCAAGTACTGCTGTGTCAACTAGAAAGGAAAAAAGTTTTTTCATGAGTTAAAAAAACTAAAACGGAAAATAATTCTCATTGTCAAAACCTAAGAAAAACGGCTCACTGATTTAAGCTTCATAGCACTGCACATAGCTACACTATTTCCACTACACCAACAATAAGAGAAAATTAAGAACAGCTTGCATAAACACCACAGATGAACACAATGGCATTAGCAGCATACAAATGACAACTCTAAATTTGACTTAGAACTTGGAAAGTTCTATCTGCTGCCAAGTTTGTCCTTTGAAGATAGCTTTTAAAGAACATGATGCAAGCTTCGCCACTTTTTCAGATAACTCCCAGTATGAGGGAGCATATTTCTGGAGTTTGAGTTCAGGGTCAGTGTTGTCTCACTACAATTGATTATGCTCCACATGTGGCAAGACACAGTTTTCTTAAAAAATGAAAAGAATAATTTTACAAAAATCAAAGGTTTATGCTTATATTATTTGAAAATTAATCAAATAAATCATCAGATAAAGGAATCCATTACCTATCTGGATAACCAGCTGGATTTTCCATTAATTATGACTTTTAACCCTTTTCCTGTTCTAAAGCATGTAGCATACATTTCTAGAGGCATTTTGTTAGTTAACAGTATTTTGGGTAAGTTACTAGTAACCAAAAGACAGCAAAAAACCTCTGCCTGCACTGACAACGAATCTTCTATTCTGAAAACCCACTACTGCTAGGGACCTACTTATTTAGTACATGATATACTACATTGGATACCCTCTAGCTTTTCAGAGAACAGGCTCCTGGTAGAAAAATTATCACATACTTTAAACCTCCAAAAAGTCTTTAGAGCCCATACATGCATGACATTAATGCATACAACACAGTATACATAAAAAGCAGAACCTACGTTCCAGTAACTCCACAAGGTCTCCAGGATCAACTATATCAGCAAATGCCTGGAAAAGAAATTAATAAATAATAATAAAAGCATGGTCAAAGTCATCAGATGGACCTCTGGGGAAAGAGAAGGGGGAAAAAAAAAAAAAAAAAAAAAAAAAAAAAAANAAAAAAAAAAAAAAAAAAAAAAAAATCAATATTCTTCGCTTCAGATGGTTGCCAAAAGTCCTATCCCCACTGGAAAAAGAAAGGAAACTGAAATTATCATTTGGCACATGATCAAATTCATTGAAAGCTAGCAGTTCTTGTCATATGCTTTCTAGCCATTTAGGGTTAGCTCTCCATATTTAAATTAGGAGGTATTGTGAAGAGTTGAACACATAGAGGTAAGTATTGTCTGAGAAAATTTCAAGAGAGAAAGATAAATTGCTGAACGTACTAGAATTCTGATATATGAAGAGTATGTTCTTTAATATATTAGTAATGCTTTAAGCTTCGTTTTCATGGAAGTGACTATTCATGTACAGAGTACTGTTCAGGGTTTTTTTTTAACCTGAATCCCATGTGAATAGATGGCAAGGAATAGGGGAAGATGTTGCACTGGATATTCAGCAGCTAATAGACTTCACCCTAATTAYGTACAAAAGTCTCAGCAGAGTGGTGCAGATCACTTTGCTGTTCAAGGTACCAAACACTAAAAAAATACCAAAATACTGGTGCTCCACAAGTATCTAGACCTATTCAATAGCTATTTGTAAGAAGACAAGATATTATTCTCAGCTTTCTTGTTCACCTCTTTTGTAAGCAGATAGATCCTGGTGTCTTGGAGTTCCCCTAAATTACAATGAAAACAGTATTCAGTACATTTCCCTTAAGCAGTTTGTGGTATGTTTGCCGTTAAAGAACTATGGTCTTTTTTACTCTTCAGTAGCTGGTGAACTTACCACTGTTTGTGTCTTACCCACATCACCAGAGCATCATTGATGTTTACTCAGTCTGGTTTTCAAAGTGCTGGGGGATGCTTAATGGAAAAGAACTAGAAAGGGCAAAGTATTATTATTCATAGGTAGTCAAGAAGCCAGATCATATCTGTAAGATACTGTGTTTCATTATCCCTGTGGTACTAATAATGAAGCTAGTAGGGACTCAGAATATGTGATAAACAACTATAAATTATAAGGCCAGAGTACCAACCTGGGAATTCTGGTGACAAACCATGAAAAAAGTATCTCAAAGGGAGAAAGATGTCACCAAAAAGGCTTGAGCTGCTATTCTATCTTTCTACTAAATTAAGTTGACTCTCCTATATCTTACAGTCTTTGTTCTTCACCTTGCCATAATTTTTAGAACAACAACATTTAGTTCCTTCCAAGCCAGGAAAACAGACACTGAAAAAGGACAGTTCACAAAAGAATTAACAAACACCTAAAAAGCCTCATCATACATTATCATCTTCAGGATGCATAATTCTTGAGTCACCGTGTGGATAATATAGGCACATACCTCCTTTGTGCTGAAGAGAAGCAGGAGTTATAATGCTATGCCATCCTCAGTGGGATTTCTTGTGCTCAGGGGTTTTGCAGTGAGTTTTTGTGGAATTTGGGATGGGTTTTGTTTGGCTTGTGTTAGCTCTTGACATTATCTTACCTTTTCAAATACTAATTTTTCTTGAAAGAAGAGTGGAAACACTGCAGGAACGCATTGAGTTTTTTTTAACTGTCCAAGTACAGAGACACTGAGATAAAGTTCCTCTTTGTCTTTCAGCAGCACTCCAGGGCAAGTTATCTGTAAGAGTAACACATTCATTAAAACAAACTGAACTTTAGTTATAGAAGTAATGGCTGTTTTCAAGATAAAAATGAAATGGTCAAGGCTGAAATGGTTGATTTCTGAGAGTCAGATTATAACAGATTAGAATGAAAAAAATTCTTTTCTAAAGCAATTCTGTTTGTACAGACTGACCAGGAAAAACAGTCACCATTTTAAAATAATCAGGACTAAATACTGTAAGTAAACATACACCATTGGTCTTCAACCAAAACTGAAACCTGGTATCCCAATCCCAGGTTAATACAGTTAAAGGCATGCACTGACTATATTAAGAGTCAATCATCAAGGGTCACATCAGGTTGTATATGAAAAGTCATGTACAATGAAGTCTTCATGATGCCAAGACACAAAAACCCATCAAAATTTTAGCCTAGCCACAGAGAGAATGAAGCTGGTAAATGCACGYGCTTAGATATCCATAGTCTGTCCAGCCACCAAAAAGGGCAAGTTTATTTGCAAATATTATATTCACTTTGCCTTCTAGTATGTAAATGAGAAAAAGCAACTATTGTTCCGTTACTATCAGACACACGGCACAGTAGGTTTTATCTGAGAAGTTTGGCCACCTTTGAGGGTATTCAAGGCAGGGCTGGTAGCCTAATGAGGAGCCTGATACTGCCACTAATCTCTCAACTTTCTCTGGACAATTCTTATTCTTTAAGTAAGAAGAAGTTGGTATGTTTTTAAAGCTCTGATGAACATCAGACAGTCTTACTTGTGTTTTCACTGCAAGGATGTACACAACTCATTGCAAAACTATTTGCTATTTTCTCCAAGCCACGTGGTTTTTTTCTATTACCCAGACAGAGAATTGTCACCTTTCACTTCAGTTCTACTGCTCACGTTTTATCGCAGTATAATAAATATGAGGTTGTCTCTTCCAACATAAGGTTGCTGGAGAAAGTGTTCAGACTTTCAATTGCCAGGTAGAAAGACAAAGGAGGAGAGTGACAGGAATTAAAATAAGTGCTTTGGTTACAGTCTCCTACTCCCAAATGAACGTTTTACTTGAGAAATACTAACTGGATCTGAAAGAAAACTATATAAACAGCAGAAAAAGCCTCAGGTGAAAGAAATAACAGAAACCAATGTGTGATAGATTGTTATAGATACAGTATAAGCTAAAAAATAGTGCCTCTACACATAAATATCCGAGGAGGACAAAAAAGGGGTTTCTCTCCATGTAAATGAGGGCTTCAAATCTGGAAGAAAAGTGCCAGAATAATAGATATCCCAATTGAAACAGACTGTCAAGCATTAAACAGCTTGTATGACACTTGTACAGTTGTAAGTGTGAATAGGAGTGAGTGAAAGAGACAGATTTCATTCATACAGGGCAAGATCCCCCAAAACTACATACTACAAGTCATATTAGCTTAGTTCTCAATTTTCTTCTTGACATTTTTGTAGAATTTACAATCATTTTTAGCTGGGGTTTCGTGCCTTTCACCTTTAGATAAGGCAACCAATATTTGCCTATTTATTGAGATGAAAAGTGAGAGGTTTGAAGACATCAGAGAGGGCAAAACTGCAAACGACAGGTGCCATTTATTCTGGCTAGCCTGTAAAAGAAAATAAATTCTTACAAATCAGCACGTGGGGCAAGATAGCACATGTGGAAACTTGTGCTTCTACTACCCTTGAGATGAACTGCACAATTCATTGCCTGGGCTGGAACATCAAATCTACGTGTTCATGTAACTTTAAACCAGCTCCAAAAATGAACGACACATGTATATCTGCAGTTCATTAAATCTATTTTGTAATATGAGATGTATGGAGCTGCATAACACTTAGGAGACAAATTGAAGCTCTTACCTGACTGCAAACTGGGCAGGATAAGGGATCATTTTAAAAACTGTAATAGTATTATCTATGGATCAGCTAAGGAAGAGGGATGCTGCAATTAACTGATTTCACAACCAACCAGGAGGACTGTGATAAATGTCTAGGACAGTGTTACCCTGGACTTCTCTGCTGCAGTTCCCAGGAGGATGGAAAACGTGTACCAGCCCTATTGCTGGGACATCACAAATAGCCATAAAGAAATCACTGAATTCATCTCATGGAAAGGAACAGAATTCTACTGATCCACAACTCCCTATGGCATTTGTTTGTTACATGCAGTCCTAAAACTGTAGCAGCATATGTAACCAATGAAAAAGGCAGGCCTTGAAAAATCCCTTTAATTGCCCATTACCATCAAAACAAGAAGAGTTCCCTATGAAGGGCAATGGACAGTATTAACTTCTGCTGAGTGCAAACTTCCAGATAGAATAGCATTTTGGACTTAGAGGTGCAAAGATAATCTTCTCAATGTGAAGAGATGCCATTTTAGTCTCCCTACCTGGCAGTAATCCACAATGCTATTAATTCATCTTRGTGCTTAAAGCTTTACCTACCTTCACTGCCACATTTGTGAATTCTCCATGTAGCAATGACATGAAGAATAATGTGAATTTCATTCTGTTACTACATGAGCAATCTAAATGCCAGCAGCAGAGGTAGGCACCAAAATTAGACTCAAAAAAACAAGTAACAATGAAATCTCAGTCTGAGCAATCATGAATTATTCAATTTCAATTAATGGCAGGATAAACGAAATAAGGTCTTTAACTAAGGTTTTCTATTTTAGAAGAGCAGCCTTTCAGAAATGAAGAAAACTAGCAGTCAGATAAACCAAAGAGCTGGTGGACTCAGATCAGAAAAGATCTTGGAATTTTATTAAGTCAAAAGGAGCAAAACCCATCTGTGTCCTAAAGCAAGGGAAAAACAAAGAGGACAGAACTTCTGATACAAGTGGATAGGTTTCAAAGAGGGTTGAGAAATACGCAGAGCACTGTAAAAGAACAGGAAAAGGAATCAGAAATTTGGACAAGACTTTAGTCACAAAGAAAGCGAACAAGGAGAAACAAGTGGAYGTAGTATAAATCAACCAAGATTTGAAAACTAACAAATCTATGTCCCAAACACAACTGAATATTTTGCCTTGGTTTTAATGATACTTAATACAGGAGCAAAAAAACAACTTAAAGAATGAAATGATGGAAACAGAAGTTACCCAATATGCAATAGGCCTGGACCAAGGAACCACAGGGAGGCTGAATCATATTCATCCCAGGTTCTGAAAGAATGTAATTTTTCTTGCTGGATCTATACATAACTAAAACCTACGTTATGAAAACAAGGACAGTACCATCTGCTTAAAAATAACAAACGCAAGGCCCATGTGAGGCAGAAAAAGAGATCTGAAAAATTATAACCCCATCAATCAGAATATTTAAATACACAAAAGTAAAGACTAAAGATATGGAGGAAAACATGACTAGAAAAAAAGCGCAGCAGGGCGCATTTTGTAAAAATAGATCAATCAAGCAAAACCTGACATTTTCTTGAAAGCCTATTTTCTGGACAAAGGACATCATATGGTGCCACATGAGAAATTATTACTTATGATGCAGAAGATGGGAGTTAGTATGAAAGTCCTAAGGTGGTACAGAACTGGCCAAAGGACAGCATCAACAACGTGCAAAACTGGGAGGCATCAAGCTGAGGGTTACTATTAAAAACGTTCCTCTATATATCCTGGCATCCATGCCTTTTAATATTTTTAATGACCCTGACACAAGAAGTCAGAGTACTCTCATGAAATTTTTCCAATTAAAATTCAGAAATCGTCAGAGGTCAACCAAAAGATATAGAAAAACTTATTTGTGAGACCACAGAAATAGAGATGAGATGCACCTACTGTGTATTAACAACAGTTTTTGCTTTCACTAGGGGGGCTAACCTTCAAAGCTGGCTGAGGGGAAGATGATGAGTGTGTTAATAAATGACAGCATAACTGCAGTGCAGCTGTGAAGAGACTAATATTAAGACATATAGGATGAATGTTGGACTTTTTTTTTTTCCCTGACATCACCTGGATGTGAGACCCCATCTGGAATGCTGAATTCAGTTCCGATCCTGATCAATGCAAATTCAAAGTGGAAGAGTAGCACCCATCCCCAAGATGATCAGAAGGCTGGTGAGCCTATCACACAAAATACTACCAAAAGAAGCAGGTCTCTCTAGCTGACAAAGATCAATTGTGAAATGACAGAACTGCTGCCCATAAAATACATCAAGAGAGCAAATGCCAAGGAAGGAAAAAAATTGAAGTGAAAGGCCGGTGTTGACATTTGTGTAAGAGCAGGGCATCAACTAGCCAGAAGGAAATTTAGGCTGGAAAGTTTTCAAATGATCACAGGAGTGAAATGCCAAAGTAGGCTCCAGTGGGGGGGAAAAAGGCAAAACAAGTGGTTCAAAACCAGACTAAATACAGTTATTAAAAGGGTTATCTGAGAGAAATTATATAGCGTAGCAGGGATATAACTGAACGACCCACATGTGCTGAAAGGGGCACTCAGATCTGTGTTGGAGATTTCCTGTTCTGTCCCTTTCCACTATTMTTTGCAGCCTTGAGAGCAGGGCGAATAACAAATACCCCACAACTGAAGAAGCCTGACCCTGGGGGAACACCTCCCCTGTACTCTCCCCTGGCACAGGAATAGCTCACGGCAGTAGGAACAGAAAAGGAAAGCACATCTGCTCCTTTCCAGGAAGCGGACCTTTGCATTATGCACACAAACACTAGCTGTTGAGACAGCAGAGCAACACCATTAGGGTGATAKCCTCACCATCTACGTGTGAAAATTCACAGCTCTATTTCAGAGCAGCTGTACAAGTTTGGGAGCAAAGGTGGTTAAGTAATCAGGAATACTGGGTCCATTTCCCAGTAGGTACTTTCTGGATCTGCACTTGCATTTTTTGGATGGCACCTCGGGTTTTCCTTTCAGCAAGCATTCTGGCAGCACTTGCCCTGTGAGGATTACAGCGACCAGGGCCTATGAAGCCAACAACTCCAGAGTAACAGAGCACGATCTACCTCAACTCTTTCTTAAAAGTTATCGGAGAATGATATAGACTCTTACTTTACTCCCACCTTGAATATAAGCAGAAAACTTTGTAAAGTGCACAAGGAACTGTCCTAATATGATTAATGTAAAAACTTTCCACTTTCACACCTATTAACCTCAACTCCCCATGTAACACCCAGGTACTTCAGAGCTGCCCAGTGCCACCTCCTGCCCCTCACAGGGACCTCATCACTCACAGGGGAGCATATGCCATGTACAAGCTGCTGTTTCCCGGGATTTCTTCTGCTCTGTTTTTTCAAGAGTGCTTTTCCCACACCAGACAGCTTCTCAAGAATGAGCGTCTCTTAAAAAAGACCTTTCCCACAGGAAAGTGAGAGCTGTGAAGGAGCACGGCTGCTGCTAATACCAACAGGGGGGCACAGGCACCGGCTGCCGAAGGATGCACACACAGAAGGGGCAGAAGTTGCCCAGGAGCCAGCCTGAGCTGGGGTTCCAGACGGAGGGCGGCCGCCCGCTCGGCAACAAGGCCCGGACCAGCCTCCCAGAAGAACCCCCGGGCCGGGAGAGCGGGGCGGCGGCTGAGAGAGGGAAGCGGGGCGGGGAGCGCCGCCGGAAGGGCGAACCGCGGCTTCTCCTCCAGCCTGCGGCCGGCCGCGCCCCGGCTGAGGACGGCGAGGGCCGCGGCCCGGGCACTCACCGAGCGGACGTCCAGCTTCAGGACGCAGAGCAGCGCTTTCCGCGGCATGGGCGGGCGGGCCGGGGCGGGGGCCCGCCGGCTCCCGGCCCGCTCCGGCTCAGCCGCGCCGCGGGGCCGACGCCGTTGTCACGGCAACCGGGGCGCTTCCGGCCCCCGCCGCGCTGCGCATGCGCACCATCCCTCGCGGGCGGGCCGCGGCGGGGCCGGGCTGGCCTCCCGCGGGCTGCCGCGCCGCGCTGCCCCGGCGGCGCCGGCTCCGCCCTCCTCTCCGGGGCGGCTTCCCCTCCTTCCCACAATGCCCTGCGCCGCTCGGCCGGCTCACGGCCACCATCATTCCCACAGTGCTCTGCGCGGCCGCGCCTGCCCGTTCCTACAATGCCCTCCGTGAAGGGCCGCTTCCCCGCTTCCTCGGGCCCAGCCAGCAGCTCCCCGGGGCTGCCTGTGCCGCCCCTCTGCCCTCGCTCCGCTCTCCACAGGGCCCTCAGCCCTCGCCCCTGTTCATCCCCGCAGTCTGCTCAGGCGCCGCTGCCCGCCCTCCTGCGCCTCACAGGCTGGCCTGTGCTGGCACTTCCCTCAGGGGCCTGTGGCCCTGAGCTGCTGGGGGTGTATCAGAAGTGCAATAATTTCCGACCCCTCAGCCTCCCAAAGGACAGGCAGTTACAATTATGGGTGCTGTGTTAAGTGATGGATTGCCGGTGCAAAATCTAAGGCGCCCGGCATAGAGCAGGGAACCAGACAGGCCACACACGAGCAGAGCTTTTGTCTTTTTTTTTCCTTTTGATGCATACTTGGATCTCACCTACGTCCTGTTTTAGGCATCTGGACCCTTTTGACTTTGAGGATCCTGTTTTAGTGTCCTCTGTGGGTGAGAGTGGAGGTGGTATATTCTGAATGATCCATCTTCAGAGACTTGTCACCACACATCTGAAACTGTCTTTTCAGGCCTACCTTTCTGCTTTCATTACTAGACAAATTCAAATTTATGCCACTGATCTTGATCACCATTATGACCACATCAAGGGTATTCCCCAACTTCTTTGCTGCTAAGTTGTTCTCAAGAGTATTTACAGTCACGGATAACAACGTCTGACTTTCTGTTTTGGCAACTGCAATTCATTTCAGCCTCAGCCTGTGAGGGGTTTAAGCCTTTAGATATTCTTTCCAAATTCACAAGTACAGCTGTAGAGAGGGGAAGAAACTCAGTGGACAATTTTAATTGCCTCCAAAAGAGAGCAGTGGCTCAAATGCATCCCATGGCTTGCTTTATTTTAATTTCACAATCTCAAAGAAAAATTGTGCAGAGTGATCTAGAAAGCTAGTGCTAAGTGATCTGGAAAGAAACAGCATTCTCAAAATGTTCTCGTTTTTAATTATTTTTTTAAAAAGGAAACTATGCAAAGAACATAATATGCCAGTGCAGACAAAAGTGGTATCAACTATTAGTAGTGATATTTAATCCATCTATAAATTTCAATCTTTTAAAGTAAATAAATGACTGGATAGGCAGGCCTTATTTTCATTAATGTGACTTCTGTAACAGCTGTAAGTCTCTTTTTTGTTTGAGCAAAGGACAGGATTCTGTATTTAGGGCCTGGAAAAGACTCATTTTTGCATTGCAGACCTCTAATACATATACTAAGGAGCAGTTTACACTTGGATAAAATCATTTTCTATGCATTATCAGTCTCAAGGTTATGAATAGCATTCCAGAGTTAATGAGAAGAAAATTCTCAAAGATCCATAGCCTCAGATGGTAACAGTATTAAAAACATTTATTGCTTATTTTCAGGTGCCTTTCATATACGTGCTTTTTAGAGGGATAAATAATGTGTTAAAGATTGTGAAGTATGAGATATTATGGTAAGTGTGGCCATATAAGAACAGAAGATAGATAAATGCTGAAATAAAAAATGGCATCATGTTTGTGATGAAAATTTAATATCCATGTGCAGTGCCCTGGAACAGAAGTACTTTATAACCCTTGAAAAAGGAGCACAAGGCAGGACAGAAAGCTTCTCCAAAGTGATAAGGCAGCGATGAATTTCAGTGCTTTTCCCTGGTAAACCAGGGAAGATCTGAGGTAGACTAGAGGGATATGCACTCTGCACAGAGATGTTTCTCCGTCCCTCTGGTCTGCAGAGTTTCTGCCACTTCACCCCTGCTGGGCCTTGGAAAGAAAGGCTGCTGCTGCAGTGTTTTTCCTGTCCAGCCCTTTCTGCAGCAGTGTGAGATCCATCTGGACCTTCTCGTTATGATGAAGTGCCTAATTTAGTCTTACATTTGCACTGCAGGAACAATGATGCAGGGATTTGGGGGACAACGAGGGGAAACTGACTTTCAGCACAAATCCATTGGCTAATAAGCACAAAGTGCATGCTACTTTAATAGACCTGAGATTTTAACTGCTATAAAGTTTCCCTCCTGTGAAAGCGCATGAATTCCTTTGCTTTTACAAAAGTAACTCTTGTAATGCTGCTTATACTTAGTTCCATTCAATAAAAGAGCCTGGATGACAGCTCTGCATTCTGTTAAGGTTTTTGCAATCATCTCCTCCATTTAAAAGTGTCATCTTTTTCTGTCCTCCAGCCCCTCCGTCATGCCTGCTATGTAAGAACCCTGGTATCATCAAAATATTCAATTCTGCTCTTATTTCTATCATTGCAAACCAGGAGTAACTGTCAAAAGAGTGAGGTTGCACTGGTTTAAGATAATTATCACAATAATTATACCATATTGTTGCAGTGCTCCTGAGAGTCAGGCCTCAGGAGTTTCAATGTATTGAAATATGCTACAAAATAGGTAACGTGGGAAAAATGGGAAGAGTCAGGTTTGCAAACAGTGGATATTCTAAAGTTCAGAATCTTAAAAAATACTGTGGATTATAAAGAATTAGATCAGATAAGACTGGAGATCAGAGAGCAAGTCTAACATCACTGAGTTTGTCAGAGATCCGCTTTCGGCTAAGAAGCCAGGAATGGTTTTCTCCTTAAACCTAGGAAGCATTACGCTGGGTGCCAAGTGGCATTGCACAGTCATACTGGCAGTAAGAATGAAGGAAATAAAGGCACTTGCCACATTTTTCCACCTTCTACTGCAGTTGTTCTGAGTGTTGTCAGCAAGCCATTTCTGCCTACTTTAAGCCCCTGATGTTGACGGAGCAGCCAAAAGAGACCTCTGTCTTCTGCACATCGAGCCCTTTATTTAGATATCATCACCGAGTACGATTGTCTTGTCATTAATAACTGTAGAGAATTCCAGGAAGACATCTGCTCAAATAACAGGAACAAATTATGAGATATGGAAAGATTTCCATATTAGAAAAGTCAAACAAACAAAACAGTAAGACTGTTTTACTTTGGAGAGGAGAAAAATAAGATGTAATACAAAAGAGGTACATAAGGGATTGAATAATATGTAGAAATGGGTTCTTCTGTTTACCCATGCCTATTTATCCTTTCAAAGGACACATGCAATGAAATTAAAAGACAACACAATCAAAACTGATAGAAGAAAGTACTTTAGATAGTGGAACTCATTATCACAAGATACATTCAACAGTGTTCAAAGCAGAATCAGAGTGCTTTAGGGACCCCATAGGACAATACCCACATGCATTACTTATTTTGATCTTCTCACTCACTGCTAGCTTAAATGTGCAATTCACAAAAGTCAATTCCTGTGCAAAGAATTGTAGTCGAGGAAAACAGCCAGCAGAAGTTAAGAATAAACAATCCCAGTATGCTATAGAGCAGAGCTGGAAGAATTTTGTAATGCGAGAGATTCTAAGAGGATCTAAGGGGACCAAAGTGAATTGCGTTACTGCAGACAGTAATATAACGGGGAAGGTAGAGTGTTAGATTATTGATGAGGACAGAGGATGGAGATTACCTGAGGGTGTCAGCACGCTCTTCGCAAAATACATTTTCATCTAACTTTTCTACTTTAAAGCAGGAAAAAAAGTTGCCCAGAAGTTAGCATTCATTAATATCCATTGCTTTAGAAAAAGGCCACAATGATTTTGTCGATCCCATCTTATTGAGCATCTTGCTCTTTCCTAACGTGCAAGGACACAACCGGGCAGAGCTCTCAGGCTTCCTTGATGAACCTACAAGTTGCTACAGACAAAAGGCCACCCAGGCGTGTTGTCATGTAGGCGAAGCAGCGGCCTTTCTTCCCTGTGCCCTCCCAGTCTCACTAGTGCCTATTGAAGAGCATTTTTCACTACACATCTGGAGAAACTCAGAGCCTCTCTAACATTTCACCATGGCTCAGCCATGACAGAGCAATTCCTCTGTATTGCTGCTAAGCCAATACTCCTTTGGTGGATGTGACCATGAACTTCACTGATTCTTGATGTAAGTCATGCCTGCAACAAAAAAAAGGCAAGCTACCTAAAGACTCTGAAGTTTTCTTAACATGTAAGCTGTTTTCCAGGTCTTCTAAATTCTTTCTTGACTGGCTGCAGCTAAAGAAGAAATCAAATCTGATTTGATTGCAGCCACTAGAGGAATATTCCAGATCTTGAATTCAGTTGTAGTAATTGGAAACTTGCATTTTAAAGGAATGATCTAAATTCATCTAAGAGATAACTTCTATGAATACAGTCTTACGAATTCACAAATGGTACAGATACAATCAGCCAAGATAGCATTGGCTTTGTACCCCTAGAAAGTTCCTGGGCTCTCCCTTACGCAGTTCAAAAAAGGTAACACTTTCCTTTATGTTTTACATTTTTTTAAAATTGTCTTAGATGGAGACATTGCCCCAGTGAAGTTTTTGCCTGAAACAAAATTCTTCTAACCAAGTTATAAACCCCTGAAAATAGGGGTTTATAATGGGACTGCTGATAGACCCTTAACAACAGCGTTGTGAATGGCGCTGCTATAATTAATGATACTTCAGAAAGATTTATGGTCCTTAGACAGAGATAAAACAGAAATATCATTGCTTCTTTGCCTCCCATCATTTTATCCTCTATGAAATTTTATGTGAAATAAGTCAAATGAAAAATGTAAGCTCTTAATCTTTTCCCGGAGTCCTGTCTCTCACTTGATGAACACTTTTGCAGAATAAATTAGAACGTTTTATTCCTTATGTATGTACGGCTTTGTATTTAAAAAGCAAAGAAAAGAACATTGTCGGGTTGGCAAAGCAACTCAAGATGATGGTCATGGAGGAATTACCAACTATTCATGTCCACTCTTCTGCCATCCCAGAGACAACGACTCTGGTCCTGCAGTAATTCAGAGCAGCTGGCTTGGAAGTGTACAAAAGGGCACCTGTATTCTGCATTGAAGAACCTCTGCTAATGGAAAGTTAGCCGTGATGGCTTCAGCTGCAGCAGCAATAGCACAGTGGCCTGAGCAGAAAGCCAAAAGCTGTGGCTTGATTACAGTGGRTACATACCTTTGTGTTGAAAAATGCAGGATACTAAATGGATCTTTAATGTAACTGGGAAAGGCATAGCAAGAGGCAGTTGCTAGAAGCTAAAGCTAGAAAAATTTGAATTAGATATTGGGCATTATATGGTAACAGAGAAAGTGAGTAACCACTGGAACAAGCTATCGAAGGGAAAGTGAATTCTCCATTTTCTGACAATACTGAAGGAAAATGAGGAGCTGACTCAGGAAATGCTTTTGTCAAAACAAAACATATTTTAGTCAAACAAAAAGTGACAACAGTATTTGATGGTCCGTGATGTACAGGAGGCTACCCTAACGGTCTAACAGTATGTTCTGTCTGTAAACATTGTGACTCTGTAAAGCATGTTAAAAAAGTAAATGGTAAAGTACTGCTTACTGAGCAGAGAACAGAGGAGAGGGCTCTGAACTATTCGCTTTGGAGCTCGTGCATTGCAGCACCTGGCGTTGCCAAAGGAGATGCTGGGAGGGCAGCAGGGAGCGTTGGCTTCTGAAGCTCTGAGGGCAAAGGCACAACATGGCTCCAAGCTTGTCAGAGTTGTCTTAACTGAGCTTCTTCTGAGCACAGCCAGGAAGCGAGCATCAGACACCAGGCTTCAGGGGGAAAAGCTTCCCCTCTGGGCAGCCAGGCTGAGGCAGCAGCTGAATAGGGGAAGTTTTGGCATAGTCCATCTGAAATGGCAGTTGAAGCTCGAAATCCATCACATCCCCTTATAGCCCTAGGCTCTGGCTTCTGTTAGCCGCATCCAGCTCAGATGGCATCTAGTCACTTGTTTTTCAAAAGCCTCTCTGCAGTGTGTCAGGAGTTTTGTCCCTCTGCCCATTAAAGTAGCAGTGTTTGAGCACCTTCCATGTTAATTTGATTGACAACAGTGAAGTCACTAGAGAACCTCAAGGACTTTCTGGCTGGCTTGTTTTCCTGTTATAAAGTGTAGCTTGTTGTTGTATTAGAGAGGAAAACTGAAATGCTTTCTTTAAATAATAGCTGAAGTTACCCTGTCTAATAGGGAGCTCTGAGATCTGTGCTCAAATTCCCCATAAATTGTAACATTGCTCCTTTAAAATTTCTCCAATCCATCAGGAACAGAGGGGGATTTTTTTTTTTTTTAACAAGAACTTTTGGTTTTCAGTGGAATTCACTCTGGAGGGCAGAACATTTTTTTTTTTTTTCATTGTAAGAAAGATTTGTAAAGGGGCAGGATTGTGGCTATTATTAGAGTCCTTCCTAAAGAAAATCATCAAATCCTTTACAGCACTAGGCAGATCTGGGCTAGAAAGTATAACAGGATGGCATAGAGCAGCCCAGATAGCATCAGAGAGAAAATGGAGCAGGAAGAAAGAAAAAAATGGAAACCCAAAAAGAAGGGCAGATGCCAATTAGAATTCTTGCAGGCTGCAGCAAGGGGCGAATATAAGAAGCCGTAGGAAAAGAAAGGGTAGAGTGGATTAGTATTAATCACAGACACAGGAAAGTAGGAAAGGTTTTAAATGAGCTTTAAAGAGAAAAAACTGAGTTAGCAGCTTGGAAGAGAATTCCAGACCCATCAAGTGTAGGAGCAAAAATAAAATGCAGAATACCAGGGGATACATCTGAGTCCTAAGCAATTAACTTCTGAAAGTAGTAAGACATTTTTTTGGAAGCGGAAGCTTCTCTCTCTGTCTTTCTCTAAAGACAGCACTGTTTTCCTTATCCCAGTGAAAGGGGGCATTTAGTATTAGAAGAAAGT
Source organism: Phoebastria nigripes (assembly GCA_035582835.1). Classification (NCBI taxonomy): domain Eukaryota; kingdom Metazoa; phylum Chordata; class Aves; order Procellariiformes; family Diomedeidae; genus Phoebastria; species Phoebastria nigripes. Next base: position 858,606 of record JAYKAV010003376.1, read on the forward strand.
GACTCCCACCTGATTTCTTTTTCGCTGTTCTAATGGTATATACATACAGCAGCCTGTTATAGGAAAATTAAGCACTAAGGAACTAGAATTTGCCCAGTTTCTGACAATAAATTTGCCCACGCACATAGTCCAGATGAATTGCCTCTGGATTTGGGTGAGTTACACCAGGTAAGAATCTGGCATAGTATGGGGCAGTGTTTGCATCGCAGTCTTGAGTTGTCTGAAGACCTTGGGGTTGAAGATGAGTTCCAAAATCCACTAAAGCCGTCGATGACTTCAGTAGACATTAGAGCAGGATGGCTGGACTGTGAGGGTAGGGGTTCTCCTTACAGCTCTGAGATATGAAACATTACTTAACATTTCTATGCTGCCAATTTAACTACCTCTGAAATGAGGGCAGTAACACTTAGTCACTAAAAAAAAAAAAGAGAGGGGGGAAAAAAAGAAAAAAAAAAGAAAAAACCCACTGATTATCTGTTCTTAGAAGCTGCACAATACTATCATTAAAAAATCCTATTTCTAGCTTTGGCTTTATCTGCAATGTAAGAAAGAATAGCATGGTGTTTGAGTTTGGGTTTCTTTTACATATGAGTCATCATTAAAGGTTAATGAGGAAACTAACACTATATGAAAAGGTTTTCTCACTAGTTAAACACTTTCTGTTAAAAAGCTCTATATATTCCTAGAATATTATGAATTTATTATTTACTAAACATTTATTACTTACCCTTTTTGTTTCCTTACGTGACATCATGTTAAGCAAATGCAATCAATGCATTGCATTGAGTTCCAGTCATCAGTTCTGGATCTCTGCACCACTGGATCGCCAGCAGAACAAACTTCATCCAAACAAAGCGCAGACATGTACATCAAATCAGCCAGAGCTCCTGACGCAGAGTTTGTGCCAGCTTAATGCTTTAACATTGGCTTTGCACTGGCTGCTGAGGGACAGACAATGCCGGATCCAGTGTAACGTTAGACTAGCACAGAGAGTCAATGCCTAATGTAGCATAAAACCCGCCAGCACCATGCCAAACCTTCCATGGTTTTTTGAACAAATTTAAACTGGCAGAATGAGTATATATGAGATCTGTGTTTTACATCACATCATTGCCACAGTGGTTTGGATCCAACACTAAGAGCCTTAAAGTCATAGTGTGGTCACACCCAAGCCTGCAGTCAATTTTTGCTCTCTAGTTACAAGGAAGGAGCACTGTGATAAAGCATCATTGAATTCAAACAAATCCTAAAAGACGTGTCCGTTTTCTATGCACTGGGATATATTATGGTGATGAAAGCAACCCTTCTGGCATGGTAGAAGAAGATGGATCCTGCATTACAGCCTCAAACCAAGCCACCATGTGTGTGGCTGCATGGGGAAAAGATGAGCTCTCAGGGAACAGAAAACCAAAAGTTTTCTCAAGCTTCTTGCTCCATGCCAGAGGTGCACGTGCCAGCTTTTCCAGTTGGACGTGATTCTCTTTTAATGACCAAAGTTACACAAAAAACCCCTCTCTGAAAATAGGGCTTCATGACAGAAACGCCTACACAGCTGTAACAGCCACTTCTCAAATGTGCTGCTGCTTATGAACCACAAGAATAATATGGTGAAATGTGCCGACTTTTGCAGTTTTCCCCTCTTTTGTTGAAACTAATGAGTCACGATTAGAGTAATGCTTTTCTGTGACTCTGAAACCATTTTGCTTAATGAGGTACTAAGTCTTTATAATTAGGCCCAGAAGGGAACTGGGACGTGGCCCCTTAAGAGCAATAATTATTTAGGTTATTTATGGTAATAAAAAATTGAAAATAGGAATTCTTCGTCAGAATGTGACTATTTATTCTTTTACATATTGCCTAACAGGCAATTAGCCTATTAAGGCAACGTTTTGTTGCTAAAGATATTAATTGAAATGTAAATTAAATGTAAATCAGCTAATTAAATTGATATGTAATGAACTTGTCATGCAGGCCTTTGAGATCAGATGCATTTTGCTAATAAACAAGTGTTATAGTGATGCCATTGCTCACTGGAGTTAAGGTTGTTTAACGTGTTGCATCGATAATACTCTCCCTCCCCAAATTCAAAGGTTTGGATTGTGTCGTTAGAGCCCAGAATGAAGCTGGCACGGGGAGTTTCCAGATTTATTCCCTCCAATTATTTCCTGATCAACTTCATTGCAAGACAAGGTGTTCCCCTAATGGCGAGCGCTGCACATCCCATCAGGGTGCAGTCCAAGTTCTGTCTATTCCTTCTGCTCCCCAGAAATGATAAAGTATTTTGTAAAACCACTCGCCAAGACCGATGCTGCTGTGTCAGATGGCTTCTGGAGGGGTTAGTGTTATTTCTGTGTCTGTGTGCTGTGGCCATTTCGGTAGGGGTAGTGAACCCTCATGGCAGTGGGAGGATAACTCTAGACATTCCTGAAATACAAACAAATAAAATGAGAAATGAAGCAGTCAGAATTTGCTTGGCAATTATGTTGACAATGTACAAGGTAAACATCAAAGCCGACATCGTCAAGTCAATACAGCAACAGGAGAATGAGCCAGAATAACCTTGTGTGCTGTCCATAACACACGAGTAACCTTAATCATCAGAGTGTGAGCTTGTGTCAAACTGTAAATTAAAGGGAAGGAATATGAAACTATCAGTTACCTCCTATGAAACGATCAGTTTTCCTGCAGCTACATTTTGAGCCAGACTGACTAAAATTTCTGGCATAAATTCAAGCCGTGTATTGAAGGTATCTTGGAGGACAGAAGTCCCTCCCCTGCCAGATACGTGGACAAAACTCATTGCCTACAATTATGCAACATTAAGGCAAATGTCACAGATTTTGCTTTTGAAAAAGCTCAGGTCTGCACCTTATAAAATCCACTGCCCACTTCTGTTCAAATCATGCAGACATTTTGTGTGCGCGGTCATGAAACTCAAGCAAATGTGGCAAAAAGGGCTGTGCAAGCAAGAGAATATAAACGCAGTTTGGAATTGCGGAAACGCTTTTGCAGAAAGTTTTCCTGGCTCCATCGTGCCGTAGTTGCACCTGAGCATTATTATTCTGTCCTGAATAAATCTGATGCTGCATTTATAACTTGTACCCAGAGAACCTTCCACCCTGCAATTCTTCGGGGCCTGGGGGTATTTAATAAACATGCCAACTACCACTCTACTTTAGCTTGAATGCAGCATCTTGTTTTTTCCTACTGAAGAACACTCCAGTTTGAAGTTTACAGAGCAATTAAAGACCCTCATGGGGCCCCTGATATGTAGAGATTGTCAGCATATGTAGATTAGTAATTGTCAAGTTTCTCCCTAAGGCCGAAGAGCTCTTAGTCAAATTCCAGAGATCATCAAGTATTCAGATTTCAGTGGGCTTTGTGTCATACACAACATTGTGGCATAATTAAACTACAATGCTTCTTTTCTAATAAACTTTTGGATCTGGCTATGTTTCTATTAATTTCTTTTAATTAGCTGTGATCACAAAATAAAAATGAACATCAATCTAAAGCTGCAACTTTGCTGCTTCAAAAAAGACACCCTGGGAATAGCTTTCTCTTCTAAACTGTTGGGGGTTTGGGGACCATGCTTACTGCCGTGACTTGCAAAGGCCTGATGGAGGACAAAAACCAGCCGACTGAAGGTACAATCCTTCTCTGACTCCTTTTCAGCTGACACGTGGGCACAGGTGATTGAATGATGCTGCCATCTTGAACTATGTCTTCATTGACCTGTTGGCTTGGACTCTAGCTCAAATTTTAGTCTATTATTCACTAGTTTTGGTGTCTTTGAATGTTGATCTAGATAGAAACTGAAAAAAAAAAGGTTTACTTTAGAGGTCAGAGAAGGAAATTTGTATAAGGATCCTCACAACCCAGGCTGATGCTGTAATGGCTGTCTCCAACATCCCCCACTGTTGAGTCCTCTGTCCCCCATGCTGGGCAATCAAATATGCACCTGAATTTAATACTCATTTGCTTGAGTGTTGAAGAGAAATTGTGCTGGCTTGCTTTGCGTCTTGCATGGTCCAACCCTTGAAGATCAATTCACTGCTCTAATATGGTATTCCCTAGAAGCCACGGGGTAACAAGAGCAACTGGATGAAGCTTTCATGCAGTAAGACTGGCCTGTGCATGTTCTGCCAGCTGGATCCTCTGCTGCGGTTCCCACATACATTGTGTTGTGGTCCCAGGGCTTGGAAGGTACAAAGTGTTGGTCATTGGCCTGCATCCATCGTTTGAGTCCCACTCCATCAATCTGTGTCTGTTTGTGGACAAAGCCTATGGCGAGGAGTAAGTTGTTACAAATCTCTGCGGTGTTTCTGACCTACAAACTGAGATTTTCAAAGCCACATGTGGGATCTGAAAGTTTAATTCCTAATAAAATAAAAAAGAATTGGACTTGGAAATTGTGAAGGCAGCTTTAATAATCTTCATTACAGCATGTTACATAAAAGAGCTAAATTATTACTCATGAGGAGTAGATCTTCAAAGAGGCCATGCTTGGGAATTGACAGAAATCTTTTGTTAATCCCAGACTGCCTGTGCGCACGTGTGTGTGTGCTCTTGCACAAACACTCAGACATATGTGCCCAAACGAGCAATGTTCTTCTCTTCTCAAACTGGGCTAGCGAATAAGACCCTGAGAAACCCCAAAAGCATTTGTGCGTCCAGGAGGAAACTCTTTATTACCTCAATCGCTCTACTTGCGCAGCACTTCTTCCTCTGTAAATCCCGTCTTATTTGTCACAATTTACACACACCTCCAGTGCTGGAGTATTGGCAGCTCTGAAGACTGAGATCTTTCACTAGCCCCAGAAGAGAAAGCCGAAGCATCCCCTTCCCAACACAAAGGATAACCTGAAGCCAGCAGGTAATTTCAGAGTGGTTTTCATAGAATCATAGAATCATTAAGGTTGGAAAAGACCTCTAAGATCATYGAGTCCAACCGTCAACCCAACACCACCATGCCCACTAAACCATGTCCCTAAGCGCCTCATCTACACGTCTTTTAAATACTTCCAGGGATGGTGACTCCACCACTTCCCTGGGCAGCCTGCTCCAATGTTTAACCACTCTTTCAGTAAAGAAATTTTTCCTAATGTCCCATCTAAACCTCCCCTGGCGCAACTTGAGGCCATTTCCTCTCGTCCTATCGCTAGTTGCTTGGCAGAAGAGACCAACACCCACCTCGCTGCAACCTCCTTTCAGGTAGTTGTAGAGGGCGATAAGGTCTCCCCTGAGCCTCCTTTTCTCCAGACTAAACAGTCCCAGTTCCCTCAGCCGCTCCTTGTAAGACTTGCTCTCCAGACCCTTCACCAGTTCCGTTGCCCTCCTCTGGGCACGCTCCAGCACCTCAATGTCCTTCTTGTAGTGAGGGGCCCAAAACTGARCACAGTATTCGAGGTGGGGCCTCAYCAGTGCYGAGTACAGGGGGACAATCACTTCCCTACTCCTGCTGGCCACACTATTTCTGATACAGGCCAGGATGCCATTGGCCTTCTTGGCCACCTGGGCACACTGCCGGCTCATATTCAGCCGGCTGTCAACCAGTACCCCCAGGTCCTTTTCCGACAGGCAGCTTTCCAGCCACTCTTCCCCCAGCCTGTAGCGTTGCAGTTTCTGCAGTCTCAGGTTGACTTCGAAGCAAAGCTCTATCATTTTACCTCCAAATCTCTAAAGTCTCCATGTCCCCAGGCCCCTTTGTGGGCTAAATCCTCCTTTCATGAAAATCACTTAAATTCTTCCCATCGTTGAGTAACACCCATCGGTGAAGTGGCTCTTCTCCACTTGGCCCACTGCGTATGGCAGAATATAATGCTGCTTTCTTTTCAGAGGTCGGTTTTTATGCTAGGGTATGAAAACTGGATCCAAGCAGCACAAAGTTGGGCTTTAAACAGTAGCCCAGGAGGAGAATCTCAAGAGTCCCAATAAAAAGAAGAAAAAAAATTCCTCACATTCTTCTTATGATGATATGTCTCAAAATTATTAATTTTGCTTGTCCTGTATCATATCTTAGGGCAAGTTGCTTTTCCCAACTGAATTGCAACATGGCATTTGGTTCAGTGGGTTTAACTGAAGCGTGGCTATCTGGAAGAGGCAGCGTTATCTGTAATAAAGTAACTCCTTCAAATTTACTTTCTTGATCTTGTACTTTGGTTGGGCTGCCAGAGACTTAATGCCTGGAAAAGTATGTGTCACCCAGGGCCCTCATTTTAAAGGACTGTAAGTTTTTAGGGGCTGGATGGCGTCATCTCCCTGCATCGATTTTGTCAATGTATTCCTGCGAGCGAGCCAGCCTGAGCTGCGTGCTAATTTCCCATCTCCTCTTCGGCTGACGACAGTCCCTGGCTCAGCGAGATTTCGGTTTTGCTCACTGGACTCTTCTTTCCCTGCCCTCCCTGAGCTATATTTTCTAAGCACCAATTTCACTCCAAAATTAAAGATGAAATTTAAAGATTAGGGACTGCAGGTTTTTTTCCAAAGGCATTTCGATGTCTCATACTCATTGATTGAGTTAGGTATCTAAATCATCCAGGGCAATCTGGCCTCCATCCCAAATTATGTGATGTAAAAGGCCAATTTGACTTTTAAAATGCTTTCCATTTTAATCGCCTGCTGTGCGATTAGTACCGTGCGTAATAAACACATTGTGTGCAGCATGCATAGGTCAGGTGTGGGGTGATGTAATGGATCCCACTGATGGCCTTGAATATAAATGCCAGAAATATCAAATACCGTGTGCACCAGTCTTAGTCCTAGTCAATTCTAATTACTTTAGTGGTCTGACTCCAAATTCAGATGTACCATGGTGTAGCTGAGGTCAGGATACAGTACATGATTCTTATCTTAATACCACCTTAGTACTGTAAAGGTCAAACTGAGCATCATCMAAGGAGAAGAGGTAAGGGCTCTGTTAATTGTTCTTCTCTCCACTCCTTGAACAAAGGGATGAAGATTGTGTCTCTGCTGAAGAGCATTCTGCTGTACTGCATATTTAAGTTAAAAACCAAGGAAGAACGAAGGAGCCATTCCTGCAGTAATGCTTAAATGAGCCTTGCTGAGCTCTACCTGAAATCTTACAGCCCTTGCTCTGCCAATCTTTCGAGCTACAACTGCACCAACCCCTTGCCTCATGTCAGAGGCCAGGTTGGGCAGCGTTCCCCCTCCAGGCAGGGGTAGCTCCCAGTTCTGGCCATTAAGAAAAGCCAGCTTCGTCTACCGAGTAACAAGTTCAGAAAACATTAAACCTGCATGTTCATTTGTAGATGTTCCTGCTGTCAGAGGAATCACTGACTCAGTGGGGCACGAGACTGGAGCCTCCCTTTTCCATTTGCTTACGACTATCCCACTTGAACGGCTGTAAAGTGCCTCCAAATAGGAATGTTCCCTGCATGCCAGTGGTAGCATTTTGTTCCCTGTTTTGCATTAGTTTTAATAACTGTATTAGGTAGAGACAGTGGAAATCTGGGTTCAGAGCTGGTTTTAGTTGAACTCGGCTCACTGTTCTACTGACTGTTACGTGATGTTATCATTAACTGCACCCATTTCCAAGTTACCTTCCCAGAAGCCCACACTCGTGAGACATTATTTTGTTTCTTCTCTGAAGGCAGTAAGCAAAGTCATCACTAAAACCAGAGAGCAATCCCAGTCCATAGCCATTCCATTGTTTCCTTTTCTGGTATCTCTAAAGTGTTAACTGCTGAAAGCAGAAACATGAAAACCCACCATAGTGAGAGCTGATTAAAATTCAGCCCACTGTATCACCCATAAATAGGAAATAAAGAATACATGGCTGTGATTAATCGTCCATAAATGGCCATTGCCTGCTTCCTCTATTCCATACAAACACAGTCCACGTATTTATTCAGCTCACCAAAAGAGTAACAAGCAGATCATTCCTATTTCTCAGGATCTGGGATTTAAGCAAGTACTTGAAGTGGGGGCTCTGTGCTTGTGTGTCTGTAGACATGCATGCACATCTGCTCTTCTGTCTGATTTTCAATATTCATGAGAAAAATCAGAACATTTTTTTTTTTTCTAAAGGTGTACTTGTCAATAGATCAAAATACATTGAGATGCAAAATCACAGCAATGTGAGCTTTAGTTAAGGAATTTTTATGATATTAGAAACATCAATCTCTAATGATTGGTAATAATAGTACTATTAAGGAAGAATGTTTTTGTTGTTATGCGTTGCAACTTGGCCAAATCTGAGACCTGCAGTAGAACCAATGGGAAAAAAATAAATATCATGTGATATACAGAAACTAGACCTGTAGTTTGAAGCACTGGTGGGTAAAGACTGTTTTTACCAGTTGTGAATATGGCTTCATTAAAGCACCAGCTTGCTTGTTTGTGGTTCAGCTGAGCTCACCGGAGCAGAGCTGCCTGTGCCATCGTCTCCCTGGCAAAGCACAGAAGCGTTTCTCCTTTGCTGTGATTTACAGTCCAAGGGCTGCATCCGTGGATAGAGTGCTGCATCCGGCACCTTCAGCCTCTGCTGTCACTGGGTGCTAGATACACCAGGCATCTCTCTCGAAATACCACTTGCACAGGTGTTACAGCTGCAGTGCTGGTCCAGGAATAGGAGGTGACACTCAAGAAATTTGGTCCCTCTGCCCCTATCTTCCTGAATGTCTTCAAGCAAATCACTCGTTTTCTGGCTGCCCCACTTCCCCTAGCTGTTAAAAAGGGATGATGAACTACAAACCTCATTAAAGGCATTGCAAATCAATATTGGTATTATTGATATTATGGCTAAATATTGATATTATTACACTGCTTGCTGCAAAATGACAAGTAAAATTGTCAGAAAGGGGTATAAGAAACAGGAAACAGAAATCACAGAATGGATGATGTTGGAAAGGATCTTGAGATCATCTCGTCCATCCCCTCTGCTCAGGCCGGGTCAGCTAGAGCAGGTTGCCCAGGGCTACGTGCAGCCCAGACTCCACAGCCTCTCTGGGCACCCTGTTCCAGTGTTTGACCACCCTCACAGTTAAAAAGTGTTTTCTTGTGTTCAGATGGAATTTCATGTATTTGTTTTAATTTGTGCCCATTGCCTCTTGTGTAACCTGTGGTCCCCATACACCCCTGAGCAAACAGCGAGCCCCAGATGGGAACTGCATGTGACCAGATTTGATCTGAATTTGTCCGGTCACCTTTGGAATCCTAGTATTCATTCCTTTTTACCCTGTTGATCTCTCTCAACATGAGATTTGGCTACTTTTGCTTGGAGACCAGTATCGGCTTGTTGAACCAGTGGGTTAACAGCCTCACATCTCCTGGAGATGCTCTGGCACCATCCTAGGGCCCAACACTGCTAGGAGGTTAGCAGAGATTGTCTAGCAATAGGGAGCCTTCCCCGGGGCCAGCCTGCTGAATTGTAAAACACAGTGATTACCACCACCACCACCAAAAGACAGCTCTTTCAGTAAAAAAAAATAAAGCTCACGCCCAAAGATGTTATCATGCATAATTCAAGGAAGAAATCCATACTGCATTTAAAAGATTACATCTTATCATCCAGGGTACTTATTAGCTTGATGATTTAAAAGTACACGGGGATAGAGTCTTTCCTGCTATTCTGCACTGGCATCAGTGCAGTTGTGCTGATGAATGATTAGCCTCATGGCTTGCTTTGGGACTGAGCTGCTTTTCTGATGCCAGAACTGGCCCAGACGGGATTGGGACATACCCGATTCACGGTGAGCAGCCCTGTCCCTGCCTGGGTGCGTGGTCCGTGTGGGTTACGCCAGACTGCCGTCCACGGTTACACCAGGAACCRCTTCCTTCTTTCTGTTAGGTTTGGTTATGTTTGTGGCAGCAATAACAAGGGGTTGGTGTTTAGCTCCACTGATTAATCCCCTCTCCAGAAACACACAGCACTCCCACCTTCCCAACAGCACAAGAAAATGCTTTGGGGCAGCCAAGGGCTGAATATGTTGGATGTGCTTCTCCTTCTGAAGTACACAAACACAAGGCTGGTCTGTACCACTGCTGATACATATGCTTGTGATCATTATTATTGTTTGTATGAACTCACCTATAGCTGTTCACCCAGAGGACTTACAATAACAAAGGATCTTGGCCTACATGCATTTAAGAGTAAGGGATTAAAAAAATGTCTGAGGGTTGTTGCTACCCCCAGGCACCCGCTCCGTATCTTGGAAACATGCAGACAGGACGCTGACCACAAACGTGCTGACCAGCTCCTGTCAAAGAAGCAGCAATATGCATCTCTTTGTCCCTCTCAGTTGTGCCTTCGGTCAAGTCCAATGTTTTGAACCTACAGCCTGGAGTACAAACATGTTTTTATACAAACTGCARGCATTTGGATACTGAAATAGGGAGGAGGTTAGAACAAAATTCAGGCAAATTTACCCTGGACAGCACCAGTTGCTCTGATGGCCCTTGATGATTTCCAAATACAGGTTCCCCTTCCCAGAACGTGCCCTCCTTTTAACCTGGCATGTTCCACGCTGCATGGCACCCTAGCTCAAAACGGGGCTTGGGTTTCCACCTCTGGCCCCACACTGTACAGATCTAAATCAATGAAAATTAGAGATTTTTTTTTTCAACCCATACATGGGCTGCTCTAAATCCAGTTACAGATTTGAAATTTACAGTTTAAATTGTTTAAAAATGGCATTGGCACCAGGGAACAGTTTCATTCAAATACTACATGCCTCAGGTTGAAGGGACAACTTGGCTGTGACCATGGTTTTTGCGCCATCATACTGTCCCTGTTATGTCTTGCACCTCCGCTGTATCAGGAGGCAGGACAGTTGGCATTCATGGCAGAACTAGTCCAGCTAACCATCTCTGTACCTATCTGCCATGCCTAAATGAAGTACGTTCTTTTTAGCTTTTTGTTTATGGGCTACATGGATGTAGTAAGTGTGACATTATGATCAAGTTGAGCAAGGAAGCTTAGGAAATCTTGATTTGTCATCAAAGATATCTGGAGGTTGTCCTGGGCAAACAAGATTAACCCCAAAAGGTGGCACCTACACTGATTATAGCAAGTGGCATGGGGGTTTCTGGGGTTCTCTGTGTGGCTTTCCACACGATGTCTGTCATCTCACAGATGGCCCGATCGTATCGTGGGCATGGAACTAACTAATAACCTGGGGACTGTGATGTTTACAGCCGTTTCAGTCAGAAATCCTCAGATGAATGGTTTGGGAAGCCTCAGGATGGCTGAACGACAGCTGGGTTCAGGAAGAGGGTGTACCGAACACGTAGCGTGAGAGTGACAGAAAAGGAAGTATTTTGCAAAAATCCTTCTTCCCGTTTTTTCAAGGTTGAGAGGTATGAAATATCTGCATTAAACAGCCGTTATTAATTACTGTTTACTCTCTGCCAACACTGCCTTGGGAGCATCTGTGATGATTTAGCCAAGCACCCACTGCCATCCCTCGGCTGGCTGCCGTGGCTCAGCCGTKGAGTCTCATTCACTTCCCTCGTTGGCTCTGTGACCCACTTCTGTCCTGCTTCCGCTCACTTCAGCTGCCTGAGTCTTGGGCCACCATGTGAGAAATGGGTGTTTCCTCACATGGAAAAAAGGTGTATAAAGCAACAGTCGTATGAGGTAGAAGTATCATGGGGGTTTGGATGGTAGAGACGAATGACAGAAATAAATATTTCTCACCTTATCCTAAATCTTGCCTCATCCGATCCATTGAAGAGCTGAGAGTTGCATTCAAGATTTCCAGGGTGAAGTCCTGGCTTTATTTAGAAGAATAGCAAAACTTTTCTTCACCTAACAGGACCAAAGGTTTCACCCAACCCTCAGTGCTGAACCACAGGCTCTGCAAGAGCCACTCCCACGCTGAAGAGCACCTCTATGCTCTAAGCAGTTTCCTGAGCTAAAGTTAAATCGTGCTTCTCCATCTTTTCTTCTCCCCTCTTCCTCCTACTTCTTAGTCAAGCCTCCTCGGACATGCTATGTATTTCCCACTTGGTGACTCAGGATCATCTTTGGGAGTGTGACAGGGCTGTGGCCGACCGAGAGGGAAAAGGAATCTGCCTTAGGGGAGAAAGAAATGAAAGTGCTAAGTCCAACATGGATTTGCCAGAAAACAACTTCCCCACCAAGAGCACCGTGTCTCCCTGTGGGACGGCGCTCTGCAGTCAGCACTGCGAACACCAGCAAGCGGCCTCATCATTTACGGCAGCATAGCTCTGTAAAGGGGCATCTTGCAACTGCATCACACAACATGAGTAACACTTAGGACCTAAAAAAATTACACCTCTAGAAATTTCTTCATCCTGCCTTAAAATGGGTCATAAATGCTACAGAACAATCCTCATGAATCTTAGTGGTACACACATGGAGCAAAAACAAAAAATCCCCCGCCTTCACCTAGCACCAAAGGGAAACGTGTACAAATCCTCAGCGTTTGTTCAGGCTGCTTTGGCTGAAAGTACCAGGGGTAACAGCCCTAAATGTGCAAAATGAATAGGGGACTCCTTATGCCCAGTATAATTTTGTGTATGATGTAATGGGGGATCACAGTAGGATATTGGCTCCCTTATGACTGTGAGAGACTTTGTCCCCAAAGGCGTAACTTGCTCTAGTACTTCCAAATACTAGCTGGTAAGAAAATCCTCCTTCATATACCCAGGCTATTGCAGCTTAAGTTAGAGTTGGATGGTTTCTGTTCCCACTGCTTCCAGACAGTAAATTTCAAGCCTTACTGGAAAAGCAGCATTTTTGTATTTCGTAAATTTGGATTTTTTTAAACATTTTCAATGATAAAGAACTTTAATGAACAACTTCATTAAAAAAAAAAAAAGGACTCTGATTTCAAAGTTCTTTTACATACTGTGCCCATCAGTACTCATGCTGCCAGCCTCCTGTTTTCCTTCCACAGGAGGATTCAAACCCCTCCAGACTCACTCCCTCAAAAGCGTATCTTCCTTCCATGTGTGCTAGTCTGCCACGGAGAGGTGCATGAAACGTGAAATAAATCACACCTCTCTGGATTGACCAGCTATGACGACCCCTGACAGCCATGCTGCTGCAATGCAGTTCATGTCAGATGCCCTTGGATCTCTGCTCAGAGCTACCAGATGGGGAAGAACATGAGTAATGAGAGGTGCTCCTCCATGCCCAGGCAGAACCACAGAAGGATGTATTGGATCTGATCTGATCTGAAATCCCCTCTCGTGCACCACAAATGTCCAGCCCTTAGAACACTTACCTCCAGAGAACGGATGAGATGACAGTTGGTCAGCTCTGCTGGGTCTGGAGCGTGTGGCTCCAGGAAGCCTGCCTCTTCCGTGCSTGGAGGTGACCTGGTTGCATTTACGGGGCGATGCTGAGGCAGTCGGCAGGCTGTGGGCCATCCTCCCCCTCTGAACAGCGCATGCAGGGTGCACTTACTTACACGGGCAGACTGCTCCTGGCCGTGGCTGCAGCAGCTATATCAGTACCCGTCTTCCTTGTAGCCCTGGGCTTGCAATGACCCAGTGCAGTTGCTCTCTGCTATTAAACCGTGGCTATGGACCACTGAATACTGATACTAAAGCACAGGGAAAATCTTCATCAACTCTTGCAAAGTGCTTTGAAATCTTTTTCTGCACAAGGACAGAGAGACTTTAAGGGGACAGAAATCAGCTGCTTTGCAAGCCCTGTCAAATGTTTTTAGCAACCTCCAGTACAAAAGGAAACGCAGCGAGCTCTGCTTATGAATCGTTACCATCCAGCACCATGCCTCCGGCTGCTGAGGAAACTGGTTTAAGTTGTTTTATATGAAAAGAGATAGACACACACAAACACACACACATATAATCTAGGAGGCAAAGAGAGAATCTGTATCTGCATTTGCGATATCTTCCTGCACCAGGTAAGGAAAGCATCTTTTTCCTTTTAACCGGGTGCTGTACATACATTGTTTCCTTGCAGTCTATCTTTAGGTTATAGCAGTTCACAAGGTTTTTTCAGCAGATGTGTTATTCAATTACTTCAGGGCTTTTCCATTTGTAATATTATGAAGCAATGATAGCCAGCAGACTTCACCTGTCTTCTAGAGATAGCCAGCCTGGTAATTTTAACTCTGCCCATTTTATCCACACCAGTAAATCTCATAACATGGTTATAGAGAGATTCCAATTTTTGTAGAACCTTCTCCTGGGAATTCCTGTATACAATATTGCCATAGTCTGTAATGGACATAACCTGTGATTGGATTAATGTTTCCCTAGTGAAGAAGTCAAAGCATTTCATGTTCCTATAACTGGTTTGCAGTTCTGCAGTAAAGGTCTTTGGTGTGGCAGAGAAAATAATTGCAAACACATCCCCAATCAGAATATATAATCCCCTCACAGTGAGGGTCCAATTCAGCACAGTTAGACTGCCTGCACAGGGGTTTGTAGTGGGATTTTCTTGTCAGGAGAGCAGAATGCACAGAAAACAAGTTAATTTTGGCATTTTAAGATTCATCACCCAGTCCTATACAAAGGGAGGTAAATACCTTACTAGTGCTCCAAGGGAGAGCTCTCCAGCTCCCCAAGCAGAGAGTGGAAACGGGCAGCGCAATGCAACGAGGCTGTGGTCTCCCCGCAAGAAGAACCCTCCACTTGTGCTCAGATAAACATGTGCCTTTGTTCTTAACAGTAAATACCGTTTCGACAAATTAGACGCCCAGTTTTGGATCCATATTGGCTTTCAAAATCCCTGGTGTTACCTTACCTTGAATCTCACACAAGTGACGAGTAAAGAATTACTTGTTGAGTGTACAACATGCATTACTTACATCTGAGACACAGATCATCTTCTCCAGGAAGAAGAGGCTCATGGCAGGCCAGAAGTAGGCTCTGAAGCAGGATCTGTCTGCTCAGGTGGAAGAAAAGGACCTCAGTGCTCGTGTGCGAGGAAAGCGAACTAGAGACTGGGAGCAAAAGGTCTCATATTTTCAGCTCCCATGATACTCTCCCCGAGCATTTGTGAAATGGTGTGTGCACATCACACATACTCTGCCACACCAAAGTGTAAGCCCTCATCATACAAGCTTGCAAAGAGCCTGCAGTGAAAGGCTCCRGCTCCCATCCCCAGCTGGTCAGGAAGAGCTTTGAAGAAACATGGTTTATTGGTGAACCCCGAAAGCAGAGGTGGGTCTCTGGAGAAAGAACTATAGAGTCAAGTCTGCCTATAGGGTTCAGAGGAGACATGATGGGGATCTCGGGGTGGAAAAAATGGGTGGGAGCTGTGGGTGGACCAGAAGGTGCCAGAGACAAACTGAGACAGGCGTGAAATGGGAGGCAAGAGCAAAGAGTTTGAATATGATGTGCTGGAACAAGGATGGGGAGGGTGGGCTCCAGAACGGGCRTGCTGCCCAACTGAGGAGCTAGGCAGATGCTCTTGGCAGATAACCTTATGTTCAGATGTTATGGTATTGCTGGGCAGGTGGAGAGGATGGGAAGAAGGTTACCAGCACGGGAGTTGACAAATGGGATGTCATCATTTCCCATATGGGTAACTGTCTCCAATCTGCCCTTTCTATCCAACTAAAAGCTTGGGATATCTCAGCAGAAAGGAAGCATTTCTGGCAGAGATGAGCACTCTACATTAGGTCTATACTAAGACCTGGAAATTGCAGGCTGTGGGGCAGATATGGGTGGCAGGAGACAAGTAAGAAGCGGAGACAGTGATTTCCAGGAAGATCCAGTTATTAAATCTAAACTGAAAGACTGACTTTTACAAGTCAGATAGCAGGAGCCTCTGACAACCAATACCAGGGCAGCACAAGGGCTTCCCAGAACCCACTTGTCCACATCTTGGTTTTGAAGTGCCTCTGGGGGCCTGTGAGGAGGAAGGAATGAAAATGAAACAACACACACATTCCACAGCTGTTTTTATCACTTTATTCATATTTCTAGAGTAGACTCTTCAGCAGCTAAGCAAATACCTGAAACTCTCTCATTATATTTATATATATATGTATATATAGAACCATTCAAAAAGAAATAAAGAGGAATTCTGCAAGTGTTTTTCCAATGAATATGCAGAAGGAACATTATCAAACCAACTTTGAAAGTCTTCCACTAAAACCCTATAAAACCCAATGATAGTCATAAATTAACAGTAGATTAATTCAAAGGAGAACTTATTGCCCTTCTGCGTACCTTCTAATCCATATCTCCAAGAGGTCATTTTAATTATCACACTGTCACTGCTATTCATTACTCTGCTTTTGGAGACAGAGAGCCAGCACTGTGCCTTTTGGATGCCTTGGAATTCATCATATGAAGGCATTTTATTCCCCCTAAAAACTTGCACAGTTTAACCCCCTCACCTTGAAATACTGACAATATCAGGTTTGCTTGGTGTCTTAAATAATCTTCCTTCCGGTGGGATATCTCTTTCTTGTTTTCAACCAAGTTCCCCTTATCAGAGAGAAACTAACTAATGAAAGCCCAGCTAACGGGTGGCTAATGCACGGACACAATCAACTCAAGTTTTGTCAGATCCTGAGTAGCTTGTCCTTTTTCAGAGGCACGCAAAGCCAAATTTTTGTCCTGACTTGTACCTGCTCACTCTTTCTGGTTGCAGTAATGCTACCTGGATGGAAACCATGTGCTAGTTGCTCCCAGGAGGTCTGTTGTGATGGGGCTCCAGAAGTTCATGTGAGGTCCTGAGACACAGAACACAGAACTCAACCTTGACCCTGCTTGCTTTGTGTTTATTTGTATGGAAAGAGCTCAAGGACCTTACACAGAGCTCCATTCTATCCATAGAGACATAGATGTGGGAACTGTATTCAAAGACAGATGAGCACATATGAAGGCCTACTAGCTTCCTGGCTGCATAAATGCAACCCGAGCTGCCTTCAGTTCTTCCTAGGATCACACCTTGGATCAGTGTTGGTCATGCTCAGGCCTTGCAGCCAGGTCTCCATTGTTGAAGAATCACAGAGTACTTTCACAAGGGACAGTAAATTTAGGTTACCTGGAAGGTCTATTTTAGGCTATAATTCTCAGTTTTTCTCATACCTTTTCATATATACCCAGGATGTGTTCCTCTCACACACAGGCCAGAGCGAGGACCCAGCTGAGTCTGACTCCGTTCCTAGATCATGGCACTCGAGTCCTGGGAAAGAGGAGAGGAGCAACCAACCCAGGTCTTTTACTAGAGAATGGAGTGTCTGGGGCTACTACTTCTTCAGGGCCACCCCACACCAAGAGGAGCTCATTCAGTCTTGTTTCACACATCTTTGTTCACCCCCAGTCTGGTTCATCCTTTCCCTCTCTATCCACTGGATCTTGGCACCTTCTCTCCTCCAAGCCACTGTTGCAGCCCAACTCCTAGAAGAAGACAGTGAAGAGAAGCTGCTTCCTGAGTCTTCTGATGGGTTGGCAAGAGGCACTTCTAAGTGCACTCTCCCTTCCCACCCCCTGGGAGACACCTGGACTCCCCTCAGAGTCACCCTCTTTTACTCTCCAGTTTGAGAACCACCGGCCTCACGCTTCAAATCCACATCGCTGGCAGATGTTTTGATTAGTCGCACAAGACAGGAGAGAAGACTGCCTAGTGACAGTGGCTTCAAGCAGAGATTTCACATGCTGTCCATGCAAGGGGAAGATGGTGAAATTTTACCTGGGATTTCTTACAGTAGTGGCACAACACTGTTTGTTCATCCCTTTCAGCACTACCCCTAGCTCACGTTGCCTCAGTCGTACATCTGTTGGGAAGTCCAGTCTTTCTAGACCCCAACCAGTTTTTGCTGGAGGACCACGGTTCCTGCCTGTTAGACAGGTCTTGCAGTGAGTTTCATGCCTGCAGCCTGACAGTAACATTTCTCATATGACCCCTTTCCTCAAATGATCTGATAGAAGAGCAAAAATCCTAACCATGCAGCGGATGATAAACGGCACATTGAGGAGCGCCTGCCTAACTCCCAGAAGCTATTTATCAGGCTCTCTTAATGCAAGCTAACAGGGCTAGCACATGCAATTGGCATAAGAGCTTCTGAGCCTGACACTAAAAGGGGACACATCACATGGTGCAGCAGGGGAGCCAGGACTCCCTCCTTAACTCATCATATGGATTACCCCTTTAAAGAGAGAGCGAGGCTGGTGGAGGAAGGGGAGGCTTTCTCATTTTAACAAATAGCTTTTCAGCCACCGCAAATGATTTCTGTAAATCTATCGAGTCACTCTTTTTTCTCCAGAGATGAGACAAAAAAACGGTAAAAAAAGCCCTGAAATTGATTTACCATCTATAAATAAAAAAAGAATCAATAGTAAAATTTCTAGCTAATTTCCCTCTCCCTCTTTCCTTCTTGGACTACTTTTTATCTTAGAAATACTTGTCTGGGAAAAAAAGAGAAACATAGTCGGTTCCAGATCCAGACGTGCTCCTCCACCTCGCCCCGCAGACCAGCCGCCTCTGCTCTCTTCTCATCGCATGGAGAGAGACTGGTCCTTCAGATGCGCCTGGCTCCTCTTCTCTGGCTTGCCGCCAGCATGGCTGTTCCCTTGGCCCCGCTGGGTAGTGCATTTAAAAAGCGGCAGTTTTTCTGTCCTGCCAAAGGAAGAGAGAGAGAGGACAAGTATTGTAAAACGCTGCGGTGTTTCAGCAGCAGGTAAGCCGTGTGTGGGGTGTGCTCCCAGGAGAAGCCACGTGTAAAGTCTCACAGTGAAGTGCATCTGCGAGGAAGGCTTTGGCAGTTCAAGGCAAATTAGATGTGGTTAAAGACCAGCTGGTCCCATCCTCCTCTGGCCAGAGCAGGGTTAGTCCTTCCAGGAGACTTCAAGGGCTTTGCGCTAGCTCTGAGCTCTCCGAGAGAAGGGCCCCACTGCTTCCCTTTGGGCTAATGCACTTAACGCTGTTTTCTCCTCACCACAGCTCTCACACGCCTGAAATGTTTCACTTAATTTCTGCTCGTTAACAGCCCTTGTATCACTGTGAATATTTCCTTCTGGGGAATATACTGTTCACAGGACAGCTGTGTTCACAGGTCTGCTCACCAGTGGATTGCCCCCACTGCCAGCGATATTCACAGCTGGGGCCAAAGTCTTTAGTGACAGACTCCCGCTGCGTGGTGGGGAGCACCCATCGCCCGACACATGATGCCAGTGCTTCCAGCATCCAGACCAGTGCCTTCAAAGAGCCTGATGTGATACTGCTATTTCTCTGTGCCCGTTAACTCCAGTTATCTAACGGTCATGCAAAACTTGAGTTGTCACTATTGTTTGGAGTGTTGCATTTCCAGCACACCTTTTGGGCTGCCGTCCTAGCAGAGCAGTGGAAGTTTAGCTACTGACCTCCAAAGGAGCAGAGTTACGGTAAATACAAAGTACTTTTGCAGTGATGCCCCAGGAGTTCACGAGATAAGAACTGAGCTCATCACAACTCAGCACCACAGAAACAGCTCAGCTTCCCGCAGCTTGTCCGGGGGAACAGACCTACTTTGTAAGGCTTTGGTTTCTCACTACTTGTTTCCCAGACAAAGTGCTGCTGGGTGTGTGTTTACGGTGTTCATGATGAATGTTTGCTACTTTAAGGAAAAGTAAATCTCTATCCTTTATTATCAGTTAATTCTGTAACATTTCTATTATATTTACTTATATAGCCTCTTTGCTTAGAGGCCTTAATTAAAATCCTCCATCTCACAGCCCAGCGCTCTCGCCACCTCTCCTCCCTCCAGGTCCTGACACACTTGTGTTTCCCAGCAAGATGGGCACAAGCAACCGGACAGCCTCAGCCCTGGTCTGTCTAGCTGCTGGGCAGAGCCAGGCCTGGGAAAAAAGTGGCACAACTCACACCGTTGTACCCAGAGACCTCGCTTTGATGAGAGGCTGAATGACAAGGGGTGTGGGTCCTGCAGCACCATCCCTCGCTCAGGGAGACTCGGCCAGCACCGGGCCCTCCCAGAGCGGGGAGCTTCGCCTCACAGCCCCCTGCCAGCACTGGCGGGTTGCACCGGAACTGCAAAGGTGCCTCTGAGCCAAACGCTGGGACCAGGAGCCAGAGGAACCAGCTCTTGGCTGCCCGCCGGCAGCCAAGGCAGCCCTACAAGCCTGCCTGTGGGCTGCCGGCGGGGAGCGGGGTCTCTCCGCACTCACCCCAAGCAGCACCAGCTCTGAGCAGCCGTCATCATCACCTGCGTGTACCAAGCTCCAACCCCGTGATGCTGCATCTCCCAGTTATCTTGGCAGAGCGTGAATTACCTCCCCTCGCCAAGCTGGCTGTGCTGCGGCTCTAAAAACAGATAATACCTTTCGATGGCTTCTCCTTTGTAAAAGTGGCAAAATCTGACTATCCGTTCCCATCCCGAGGAAGGAAATCAAACTGCGCTGTCAGCCTTGCTCACACCAGCCAAGGGGCTTTGATGAGCCTTTGGGGTGGCCACTCAGACATCTCCTGGCCCCCCCCAGTACCTGCCATGCCCTGCCGATTTTGTTCATTCACCCCCTACTGCTACGGCAGGACACAAATAGAGAGGGTCCTCTACTTGTGCCTGATCTACTCTTTAAGCACTCGGTCTGCTCCCTCTAATATCAGTTATCTGTATTCGCTACGGCAGCTGGAGACCCAAGCCAAGCTGGTGTTGGTGCTGTACCAATTCATACTGAGACACAAATGCTAGGAAGGGGAGGACCTATCCGTTCACGTAGCCATGTTACCAAAAGTGAAGTGACCTACCAAAGGCCATGCAGCAGACTTGGGGAGAACTGAAAGGAAAAGAGCTGAGATGGAAACCCAGGTTTCTTGACCCCTCCACCCTGACTCACCCCTGAGGAATTGGGCCCCTCTGAACCTGCCTGCTGTAGCGACACAGAGGAACCTGCCTTCCCCACCACGCAGGTGTGCGTTTGTCAGTGCTTCTGCTTTTATTTGCAGAATTAGGTTTTAAAATACATTTTTAAAGAATTGAAATAATGTAGGGGCCGATGGGGCACAGGGCTTAGAGGGCTTTACCTCCACCAGCCCTCCCCTCCTCACTGCTGTCACAGCTGCCACCAGTTCAGCATCTACTGCATCTCCACAGTTCAATCGCCAACCTAAGGCACGGTGGTATTTTGAAGAGATAAACACTGAGACAAAAATAAATAAATTACGACCCTGGGAGGGAGACCTGAAAGGCATGCTGAAGTGAGAACAAGCGGTTTCTCTGGTTCTGTGTATAATTACATTGACATGTTCCTAGACAACGCTAGAGACCCAAACACAGCAGCAGCTGTGGACCAAACGGAGAATCACACAAAACATCGGAAAGGCAGCCAGTCAGTCCATCCCCTGCCCTGGGGCTGCATCAGCACTGCCCGTGTCACTGCTGACAGCCTGCCTGCCCGCTCCCAGGGGCAGAGCCAGCGCTGGACGGGCAGGCAGGGCTCGGCTCCTGCCTGCGCTGTGGCTGGCTTTTCCATACAGACACCGATTTCCCTGCGCCCACTCGTCCAGTCTGCTGGAGCAGCGCTGCTGAACGTCATTCCTATTCTCCTCTCTGCAAGTGGAGGAAACAATATGAAACAYGCAGAGAGGATAAAAATGGGTCTCAAACCTTCTTCCTTTTTCATGATTTGGGTAACACTGAAAAAGGAAATCCTGTCTAACCAACAGCACTTGCAGGTGGGATTTTTAGACACTGGCCTTTTTTAGCAGCCATCCAGACATCCACTGAACTGAAGCATTGTGAGTATCAACCACTCTGTTCCCATCAGGTACTTGTGACAAAGTGATTTTTTTGGACATACAGCCAATTGACAGTCATGATCAAATCACAACTCTGCTGCATGCTCATCGCACATACAACAGTTAATCTTGCAGCCATGCAAACTGTTTTGCAAATTGAAATCTCAGAGGCATAGCAATTACAATACCAAATTTATACCACATCTCTCAGTCAACTAATTGTACATCCAAAAAATCACCACTTGAATAATCTGAATACATTCACCTTTACAGCTAAAAAAAAAACCACTACATGCTTGATCTCAACACAATTTTGAGTTACAGAACCCCATGGGAAAAAAATGCCAACCTCTGATTTCAACAGCAAAATTGCTTCTATCTAAATACAGCAGATGCATAATTCACATTGAGGTCTAACATCTTGGTGTTTCCAGCAATGCTCTTTKTTTACTTTCTGCAAAATGGGGCTATTCCTTTTGCTTCCTGTAGCGCGCTCAGCCCGTCTGCAGGAAGACAAGCCCTATATACGTCTACTCCAAATGTAGTGTACATGTTCACATCTAAAACAGCTGTATCTGGATTTCTAATCGTTAGGAAACCTTAAACCTTAAATGTTTTAAAATGAATCAGCAGACTTACAAACCAGGCTAATGTTTTAGATGAGCTGAGCTTTACAAAGCCACCGCCATAGGCAYGCTTGTGCCGCTGTGGCATTTTGAGCTCTTTCACACACACACATGTCTTGACTTTTGTTTCCATCTGGTGAAGCAAGTTGAGGTGGGGAGCAATAGATTTGAATTAGTGACTTTGCAGCTGGTGTATTAAAGAGGGCCAAAATAGAAGAGAATTTGTGTTTAAATTGCAAAGGGAAGAGAAAACGAAGTTATCCAAGCCACGTGAGTGGGATCAAAAATGAATCATCAAGGCTGGAAAATGGCTAACCTCTGATCCCTGAAACCAAGAAATCTAGCTGCTGTCATGTAGCTGCTGATCTAATTTTTACACTTTCCCCTCCGTACAGAGGAGACGCGTTTCCATTGCGTCCATCGCAGCTAAACAATCAATGCCTGATTACTTCAAATGCTTCACTCTCAGGGATGCACAATTAACCAGGCCCATATTTGACACTGCAAGGGGAGCGCAGTATTTTCTGGGAATGTCTGACAAGTTTCAAACATAAAAAACACAAATCAAATGGCCCAGCAGATAATGACAGCCAGTGCCCTGGCAGTTAGATAATGTGTGTGCTCCAAAGCAAGGCCAATTAGAGGCAATAAAAACAAATTTGAAATGTTAGAGCAAAGGTCAGAAATCCCCAGCCATTACCACAGGCTTGATTTTTTTTTTTTTTTTCCCAAGCGGTCACCAGTGCCTATTTCCAGAAAGTGAGCACAAATTCACGCTTGCCAGATGACCACCCACCTATTACAGCAGATTATGATTTCTGGGCCATACAAACCCCACTAACGTGGTGCATGGAGAACCCCAGCACTATCTGAAAATCTCATCAGGTCCATACCCTGTGGCCCTACCTTTCTGACTGCAGGGGCTGGTCCGTGCTGCTTATAGAGGAGGCATCATATTAGAGCCTGCTCCCCAGGAGAGTTTGCAGATGTCTCTCCCTCTGCCACAGAAGGGATCCTGCTACTTGTCATCCATCCCTCAGTTCCTGCCCTGCTTCCCCAGCTCACTGCAGCAAGGCACACCTGCTTCACCGAGGAGACAGTGCACAGAGGCAGGAATAACTAGCTTGTAACTGGAATCACATTATCACAAAAGAAAAGGAGAAGTAGCCACAATTACAAGCAACGCATGCGGCTCAGACCCAGCCATCGTTGTATATCTTTACTGACCCTAGAGCAGGAAGCTGCAGAGAGGATGGGAATAGGTTTTGTCTTGTCTCCTGTTCTCCTAGTTCCTAAGGAGCAGCAGGAGAATGATGAGTTGCACTTACCTGATGAGATGTAGCAGGAAATGACGGTCTCTTGAGCTTGTTCAAGTTAGCAATGTGATACTAGGATTAATGTGCTATGTACATCAGACACCCATGTCAACCCACCCTACACAGAGCAGCTGTCTCTGCTTTCAGAGCAGGGTGCTCTGTCCTCTTCTTTAGAAATACGGGGAAAGTCCAGACAGGGGTAAGGCATGAAATAACACAGATGCTGTAAATCTGCTTACCGAGCCCCGGCTTCCTCAGAGCCACAAGCCCAAGGAAGGAAGAGGAAAACAGGTGGGTATCTCCAGGCATGCCCGTGAGAGCTAATCCAAATACATTTAGGGTGTAAATGTAAAGCTGATTAGTGAAACCACAGTAAGCTCCTATGTGGATATGCTCCTTCAGAGTTAAAGTAGCCGTAATTCAATTTACTCATTTAGCTCATTTCCAAAAGTAAATTAAGGTAGAGTAAATTAAATTAAATCAGCTGACAGCACCTTTGTTTTGAAAGGGATTGCTAACATGGACCCAATCTACTTCATACAGTAATGCAGATTATTTTCTCCTGCTGGGCCACCCGTCAGGCACACTGGCTCCCTGGGCTAGTCCTGAAGTATTTTTACACACCCTCTGTTCAGGGACTGTCTGAAAGCAGGACCAAGCTGGAGGTGTATTTGGCTGTTTGCATGTGCTTTAGTGTGTGCATGCTTAAATCCAGGGTAAAATCCTTCCAGCCAGCACTCTGGTTACCAAGTGCTTGACAAGGTAATTGTTGTAATGTGGTATTTTGGTGAGCCCTCTGCTGGGAGCTGGCCAAGCACTGCAAATCTCCCCAAACTCTGCAAATGGATCCTTTTCATTGAACCCACGCAAATGTGTCACTGTTTAAAACCTGAAAGGTTTTCTTTAACGACAGCTACAAGTATCAAGAGTTGCATAAAACATGCAGACATGTGTGGGAGCGAGCTGACAGATTATAATTACCAATAGAGAAGGGGGAAAAAACAAAAATTAATTTTAGAGGCAAGACATATAATTTGCCTTTAAACCATAGTAGTGCTCCCTTACTAATACAATTTACAGCCCTGGAAATCAGATTGAAGTTGTTTGACTCCTCAGCAGTTGTTTTTTTTTTTAAATTTTCCTTTTAAAGGCGCACCGGCCAATGTGGGAGGATAAAGCAAGGGTTTTTTTAAACACTCATATGAGCTTTGCACTGTTTGAACATGCAGGGAGCCAGGTAAGACAGTCTGCAGGCTCTGGCTGCGAGGTGGCATTTCTGTGCTAGCTGGTAGGATCATGCACCAGTGCAGCCCTGGCCGGCCCTGCCTGTAACATAAGGAAGACTTTTAAATGCACTCTAGTTCCACCTGTCCCTACAAAAGCAAAGCAGCTATAGGGCGCCCATGGACCAGGTGAAATCCCTGAGATAGGTTGCAGTCCTCCCTCCAAGGGAGCCAGGATGGTGATGGAGAGTTTTGCAGCTGACTTTTTTTTTTTCCTGCCCTCATTTCATTTCCTCCTTTCTCTACAAGTTGTAAGTGGTTCTGCTGACCTTTCTCTGGAGCAGCACTGGAGGAAGGGGAACAAACCATTTATTTTGCTGTGTCTGCACAATTCAAGAGGCATTGACAGTAGCATTTATGATACTGGCACCATTTTGGTGCCTTGGGACTTTCCGGGAGTCCCCTCACCCCCTCAGGGGCGTAGTGGGGTGAGCTGCTGATGTTACAAGTAGCCTGGGGAGGTGAAGAACTGCGTGTATCCTCTGCAGGCAAGGGGAATGGCCAGACCAACAAATGTCTTCAGGATTGCTCTGGGGAACTTCTCCTTCAAGACCCAAGTCAGTTTTATTTTGCAAAAAAAAAAAAAAAAAAAAAAAAAAAAAAAAAAAAATTAAAAAATAGGGAGACAACTGAATTTGCTCTTAGTAGCAGTGGTAGCCTCTCAGTTTGGCTGAAATGTGCAGCTGAAATCTGAGCTGCCTCCTTGCCCACGTGTTGGAGATTGTGTAGTTCGTTTGGCCCACACAGACATTTCCTTCAAACCATATTTGGGCTATATTTTCCTATACTAACACAGGCCTATGTCCTGTCACCACAGCCTAAGGCATGAATGGCTCAAAGACGGCCAGCAACGTCTCCTTCCATGTGAGAGAAGTCATGAGAAAAAAGGAAAAGGTGCCTGATTTTCCTTTCTCTCACTTTCACAGCATTGCAATGCTATTATGCCCTGGAAGCTGTGGAGTATTTCAGATCTCTGTTGCACTGAGATGAAATTTGGTCTAGAACATTTTTTCCATTTATTAGACTCTGCTCTCCTCTTAGCCACTGAAAATGGTGGGGGAAAAGATGACAAGACAGTGATTTAAGTTTGGGAGAAGTGAGCTGGGGATGGCAGCAAGCAGAGCCCCTAGAGAATGACAAAAAGCAGCCATCTATATAAAGCAGACAGGTGGCTTCACTCCCAGCTTGCTTCACTCCCGGCTCTCATGTCAGTCATGGCCAGGTCAAAGAGCACTACCAGATGTAGGTGAAACCTCAAAAATCCTGAAGGCAGAGCTTAAAAGTGTAGAGAGGAGTTTTTCTGAAGAGGTGGACTGGGAAGAACGTCCCAGACCCAGTGGGACAGAAGGACCCACACACAGCACATGCCAGAAAGCAGCAAATCCCTGAGATGGTATCATTCTGAGCCTGTAGGACCACACAACCTCTGGACACAGCTCTTTAGTGTCAAGGTGGGGCTCAAAACTTGAAAGGCTGAGTTGTCCTGGCAGAAGTGCCTCCGATCAGACTGTACCCATAAACAGGAAGACATTCCCCAGCTCCACTCAACGTGATGACGGTGCCCATCGCCTCTGAGGATGACGGGACAGTCCCGTGGGCCTATCCAGCCTGTTGGACATGCAGCTGTGAACTCATACATCATCATTAAGGCTGCAAAGTCAAGCAGCAAAAGGAGGAATTGCCAGAATAAAGGCTGTCAGAGCAATTTTAATTCAACCTCCTGGCGGATATGCCTTCTGATGTGGTCTTTAATTACCTCATCACAGCCTACTTTTTCTTCAACAAGACTGCTGCTTCATTCACGGCACGATGGACAGACGGCAATTAATGAAGGGCCAGTCAATATTTTGTTCTGTCCTTTTTTTGTTCAGTGTGTGGCCCTAGGCATTATTTGCTGCATGCCATCAAATCCTTGCTCTTAGACAGAATTATTCATCTTCTCCTGGACTTTTCTCTCACGCGTATCAGTGCAGCAATTGTGAGCTTTCCACACAGGAAGGAATTTCTCTTCCAATGCTCCTGTGAGCAGAGAGCCTGGGTTATACCTACAGGAAAACATGGTGCAGACATGAGTTGCAGAATGCTCCACTAGCGAGGCCCAGGTGGGATTTTTCAGGGTACCCACATTGTGTCTGTTCAAAGCCCAACTCCCCTAACCTCAGCCAGAGCTGTAAGCACTCAGCACTTCTATAATTTGAACTCCAGTGTGTCCAAAAAATGAGAAACATGGAACCTGTGGCTCTCAGAGAAAAAATGTCAGTGGTTTAAAGAGGCAACAGCTCCTCTGCTGACGCTGTGCTGGAGCAGGGCTCTGCTGCACGGTCAATGAGCCAGAGGGAAAGAACAGAGCAATGCTGATATGGGCAAAGGGGTGGACTTAAGGCAGTGTAAGGTGACTGGCATTTGCAAATTTTCAGCAAAAATTCTGTTTTCCTACCTTAACCATTCTCTGTAACAACTATCCTCTGCTTTCTCTTAATCTCTTACATATTTTTCACCTTTTACCAAAGATTTCAGTGGAGGACACTTCGCACTTTCGACCCAAGCAATCTTAACCTTTACTCTGGTACAAGTAGAAAGAGGTGAGTGCAGGACAGAGACTCAGTAAGAGGAAGAGCTCCCTGTGCCACCGGTGGCATCRAAGGGAGCCCCACTCAAATGCTTTCCAGTGAGTGCAGTGGGAGCAGAATTTGTTGGTCACCAAGCAGCTTAAAAAAGGACAGTAACAAGAGGAGAGGAAGGGCATGAACCTTCATTGCCAGGTGACAGCCCCTTTCTGCACTGCGCTCTCCTGCTCTGTGCCCACTTAACCCAACCTTAGAGAGACGTCTTTGTGTCCAGGACGGACTTTCCTGAGCCTTTCTGAAGCATGTCTAAGTGGCAGTGCTCTCTTCTCCAGCAGCTTCTGTAGGCAGCACAGAGGTCTCCTTTACTCTGTTAGAAATTCGTAGGCCTACYGGCTTGTCACTCCAGAAAATGTCCAGCATTTTCAGCAAGGCTTTTAATTAATTAGCTCATATAGGAAAATATTGTAACCTTCCTGCTCTCCCCAGCTGAGTCATTGATGCTTTCCTATCTTGCCGCATACACATCACCTTGAGGAAAATAATTGCTTAGCATGCTGATAACAATGGACATTATCTGTCTGAACTGGGCATTTGTTTGGGATGACGGGGTCTTCCCACGATGAGGACTGCAGGACACATCGGGGTTACTGTTTGAAACAAGTCCTAACCTTCCCTTGCAGGCTGTGGGAAACCCTGCTTGGCCACTGGCCAGGGCTCCCGGGGGAACTGGGGGAAGGTTGGAGGAAGCTCAGCCAGAGGGAAGGGGCTGAAGGGTTCTGGGAGGGACTGGATGAGCTGTGGTGGGAGGGAGGAGGGTGCACGGGAGAATAACCATGCGGGACAGGGAGGGGATAAAGAAAGAACTGTCAAAGAAGTAAAGACAGTGCTAAAAAAACCCCTTTAAGGATTTCATTTTCATGTCTGGCCTCTCTACAGAGTCAGTGCACAGTCCAGAGGTCTTTTCAGGGATCTGAGCTACCTGGGGACTTGAGGTTTGCCCAGAGGTTCCTTTGATTACAGAGGGAGCAGA
Source organism: Phoebastria nigripes (assembly GCA_035582835.1). Lineage (NCBI taxonomy): Eukaryota > Metazoa > Chordata > Aves > Procellariiformes > Diomedeidae > Phoebastria > Phoebastria nigripes. The sequence goes on from JAYKAV010003376.1 coordinate 887,077, forward strand.
AGCTTCTAAGCTTGATGTCTATGGCCTGCAACTGTGAACACCTCCTCTCGCGGGTGAGGACATGTTGGGAGGGAACAGGATTGCCCAGTGCAGAGTTAGGTGCACCGAAGCTCACCCCAACCCTTCGGAGACCACCACCACCACCATGATGGGTTCAACATTAATTTCTAGCAACCAACCACTCGGGGAACCCAAAACACAGCACCCCTACTGCCCCCCAATGGCAGGCTCAGCAAATACTTGAGGGCTCCAGCCCTAACCTCACTTTCACAGTGGCCTCTTGGGAAGTCGGTGGAGCCTCGCTCCTGGGAGGGTGGTGGGCACAGTTCCACAGGGAGGAACTGAAGGCCCCATCTACAGGTGACACTTGTCCCAGGGGCTTCCGTAGACAAGGGCAGGTGGAATTTAACCACAGGTCCAGCCAACCAGTTGCATTCACTTACAGGCACATAAGCACCTTATACAGATAGAGCTATTTCTCTTTACCTCTTGAAATTAGCTGCACAAGTATACGGGATAGCAGASTACCCTAGCCCCAGCCTCAATCTTGGTTCTGTAACCAGAACTGTTGCATCATTTCTTGCCTCTTGCTCTGGATGATCCTCATTCAGTTCCCACTGAGCTGCCTGCATTGCCTATGCTCTAGGATGGCTCACAGCCTGACTGCGTGGACTAAACTCTTGAAAGGTGCCTGAATTTGGGTACCAGCCATATATCTGACTCTCAGGACCATCTCTCCCTTTCTGTGCCTCAATTTCCTTCTCTGCGACATGGTGATRCCAACATAAACACTTCCTTCTTTAAGAACTTTCAGTCATATGTGCTCTGGAAGTGTTGCAGGTTGTTGCTATTTCCAGGGCTATCATTATAACACATTTTGGCTGCACTAATTCCCTCAAACAGAAATTGTTCTGCCTGTAGTAGGCTGGAACAAAGCAGCCAATTAGTTGTCCCTTACACGTTTATTAACTCTGCAGCTTTCTTTCAATGAGTATGTGGAATCTGGTAATGTTTTAATATATTTTCATAAACTGTGGGCACAACATGTCCTGTTTCAAGCTAATAACCATGCCATATAATTAGGCCTGATTACACAGATATTTAGTATCATTTTACATATTCCAATCCTTTCCTAGTGCCACTGCCTAGCCAAGGCATATTTAAAGCCACAGCCATCTCCCTTCTGTTTCCCAGCAGTTTGCAAGATTTTCTTTTGGAGAGGTTTGCAGTTAACACAACAGCTTCAAAGAACAATTTCATTTCATTGATGTGCATTTTATATATACACAGGCTCTGATCAAATGTCAGGTGACAAAGCCCAGGACACCAATAGAAGGCATTTGACTACTTACAGGGAAAAGCCGGTATTTGAAAGTTATTAGGAAATTAACAACATGAATTTTTAAAAATCTATTCCTTAAACATCTGTTGGCTTTGGGCTGAACATTTACCATATTTAGGATTTTACTGTGAGGTAGCACTCCCCAAACAAAAGATCCCTCACCCCATTAGACTCTGGGGGGGGAATGAGAAGAATTTGCTCTCTACAACTCGATTATAGATGTGTATCCTTCCCTGCTGGCGTGGCTGTCTCTATAGAGATGGACATGGATATTTGATGAGATTAAAATGCTTCAGTTACCACTGTCAGTGGTTCTTTAATTTAAAATGAAGAAAGCAAACAAACATTCCTTTTGATGAGGTAACTGAATGATGCTATGGAAGAGCACTTTGCTGTCAGGTGGTAATTAGGTTCAGTAATAGTTGTGGGTTTTTAGCCTTGGAGGCTGTGGCCCCTGGGAGTCTGAGAGAAATGATACATTCAATTTCCGGAGGAGAGGAAGATGCTGGATGCTTTTCTCTGCTAACCCTGCAGGTCTCTGCAGATAAGAGCATTCAGAACTGCAGCGCTGACAATCCTCCTTGAGCCAGCCTAAACTGTTGTGTCAAGATCACGAACAGAGAAAGGGAGATGGACTCAAAGCAGGGCATTTAAACACCTAATGCAGTCAGGCTGGCTCTGACCACATATGTAAGGAACTGCCAGAATGGCTGCACCGAGAGGCTGCAGAAGGAACTCCAGCAATTGTTCTATGGTCTGGATGATATTTGTAACATCCATCTTACGCATCACTAGAAAATCAACAAACAGTTCAGTGGTATCTCCCCTGCTCCTCACACAAGCTAAGAGACACTGAAAGGACACCAGTTGGCCAACACCAGACAGAGGGCCAGCAGCACTGCAGGGATTCAAGCTTGGGCATTTCAAACCCTCTGTTCACACCTTTATGCATTGCTCACCAGTGCCTTACTTCATGTCCAAAAAGACTTCCTTTTGGACAAACATCCACTGAACTGGTTGTAAAGCTGGAGTAAGGACTTACGGTGAGAGGGGATCCCCAGGTAAAGGGTCCCAGTTGGACTAGTAGCAGCAACCTACCATCTGGCTGCCAGCACTGCGGCAGGTCCAACTGGAGATGGAGAACCCTGCCTTTAGCACAGGCTTGCCAGTAATTTCCTGAAGCTCTGAAAAAGTTTTCACTTCCAGAATGAAAACTTTTCAAAATAAAGTGGGTCTGATTCTCCTCTCACTTTCAGGAGATAAATGAAGGGTAAGTCCATTAAAGATACTGGTGTGAGATTGGTGTACAGCAGACAGAATTCAGGAAAGATATTGATATCTCCAAAATCCTTCTTAATATTTTTTCATACATAAACCAGGTATCTTTCCTGATCATAAATGCTTTATTTCTGAATGGGATTTCAATAAAATAAGCACAGTTAGACTAGCACGCTTATTATAAAGCCATAATGCAGTAGCACTGAAGTTTAGTCATGAAAGGTATTAAAAAAGCAGCCCTGCTAAAGCAAGAGAAACTGCTTTCTGACCTACCGAGTTTTAGGAGTAGGTGCTAGTGGTCTTTCCACCAGGGAGTTCAGCCTGTAGTAATCCAAGAATGTCCTGGCCACATTTCTTCCAAGCTTCATGTCTGTGAGCTTTTAATTAAGGAGCATTTTTTTGAAATAATTAAAAATAATAATAATAAAAAAGCAGAGTCTAAAGGTAAATTACTGCTATTTGATGCATGAGCAAGTTTTACATTAACCATCCCACAGTGCTCAGGCTTCAGGCAAAATGACTTACGCAAGCAGATAAAGTGGGGGTCATCTTGTTTGCTTCTTGTTTTCACAGGCAGATGCTGCATAAAACCACAGACAGGAAGAAACAATCTCCTTTTCCCCCCACGTCTGGTTGCAGATCCCTGTGGTGGTCATGAAGTCATACACTAGACAAAAGGGGCCTTCCAATTTCCACGTTCAGGGAAAATAATTACCTAAAAATGCTTGGATACAGGCAGTATTTCTGTGCTTGTATCCAGGAAACAAGGTCAACAATGTCATGGTATGAACCAGCCATGGACCAGTGTACAAACTCAAGGTTGGGATTAAAACTGTAGCCCTCCAAACCTTTAGCACTGACCCCCACACTGTCCTGGGAGAATATACTGTTCTTTAATTGTGTTGTATTCAGGACCTGAAATGGTGATTTTAGCACTGAATTGGAAGGACAGTAGATTACCTTAAGGAGGTCAGCAGTAACTCTGGGGGCTCGTCGCTCCTCACTAGCCACGAATCCTCCTTCAGCTATCCCTGAGCCCAACACTAGGCAGGTGCTGCATATCAGAGCTGCCACAGAGACCTCGCAGGCGGAGGAACCAGACCTTCCTGAAGACTCAGCTGCCTAAAAAGAAGCTGAATAATCTGTGAATGCATTGAAAAATAATATCCTAGACAACATGTCCATGGGGTGAATCTCCTGCTCGTGTGAAATGTCAGCACTAGTTCTGCCTGTTACAGAGCAGCGCCTGCTTATCATCTACAGGGTGATGCCCAACTGGGAGAAATGCAGTCGATGCCATTATCCACAGTTGTATTATGGGGGCTGAGGACTCCTTTATTTGCCTATTTTGAACTGATGCCTACYCACGCTACAATAACCACATACTTCTCCAGGGTACTGCCCCAAATGGTCATCGTAATGGCCATTTCAGGAGCGCTGATGCAGTAGCTGAGGTGGGTACATAACCTGGGGAATCTAAATACACCTCTGCATCTGACACCCAGCAGTCCAGAAAAATAAACCATTGCTGGGTTGTTTTGTGTGCATGCGTGCATGTTCTGCTTTATCAACAGTTATCTGCTGATGTTTCCATTAGAGGAAAATTCCAGAAGTGCAGTGTCCCAGGGGCTTCCAGCAGCGCCTGTGAAGACGCTAGCTTCTAAATGAAGCTTTTATTACCCGCCCACTTACATTAGACACATCAAAACAAGTGAGCATGAGGCATCAGGTTCAGGCATCACTGAGAGATCTCTGTTTATCATTTATTTATTTAAAGGGGAGGTTGAACTGATGTGACTCAGTCTTTAGCTCTAGTTCTGCAAAAAGCCAGCCACCAGCTCTGCTAGCACCGCAGTCAAGCCCAGTTCTAGTGGCTGAGGATGACCCCGACACTGCTTTTCTCTCCAGTGATCTGGTCCCACTTTTCCAGTTCCCACTGCTGTGCCTGGGGATGGTTAGATGGGTCTACCCCTTCCATTTTAGGGTCTATCCTGATATGCTCATTGCGATCCTAATACCATATGTGCTGCAGGCATCTATATTCTTCTGCCCAACAGTACAGCACAGCCTGAACAGCTGGTGTTCACGGCTGTTGTCTGTGTGGACAGGGATAGTTGGTTGTGTGAAACAACACCGGCTGTTTCACGGCTGCTGCAGTACCCAGTAAGCTCCCCTGCAGCCTCCCAGCACTGACAGACGAGACTAACCATACGTGCRTGAAAGTTCAGAAAGTTGGAGACAGCTTAAAGTTTATCAATTTGAGGGAGGGCAGCATTGCTTTGAAAGTGTTTTGTGATTGTTACTGGAATTTGGGGATGGCTGGGGGTAGTTTGGTTTCTACAGATGTGAACTCAAAGCAGCAGCAAAGGTTAAGAGTTCAAAGTAGTCTTGAGAAAGCGAGAAAGAAGGGGAGAGGGCTGTCAAACATTTAAGGGATTGAGAAGACTAACATGGCTTGATCTTGTAGTTTCTTTCATTTAGTAAATGTCTTTAAAGACATGAAGTGGTAATTGGACTCAGTAGAGTCTCTGGGACATTTTGTCAGTGCCAATCTCAGAAGGCTCCTCTGCCAGAAATGGCCCTGCTGCCCTTTTCTTTGTCTCTCTACATTGCTTGTGTTTGCATGGTGGGAAACACCTGACCTGCTGTCCTGGGGGAGGAAGCCCTTAGATGAGAGTGGGTGCAGCCAAGGAAGTGGCTATACGAGCTCCTACGTGGTGCCTTACAACTCTGCCTTAACCCTGACCTGGAGGAATCCAGTTCTACTGCTGAACTTAGGTCTTAGGAACAGCTTTCTAAAGGTAAGGACAGTTAACCACTGGAATAACCTGCCTTAGCACATCTGGAAGTCTCCACACCAGAGGTCTTCAAGAAGAGGTTAAACCCACAGCAGACACGAATGGTTTAGGTCTAACTAGTCCTGCATGAAGTTTGGAAAAGGAAGTATAGAAGGGCCTCTAAGGCCACTTCACCCCATTTTTCTACAGTTCTTAACATGTTTTGCAGCCCACACAGACCTCCTGTTTGCTAAGATTACCAGGAAAGGTAAAGGCATTTTGCGGAGCATGGACACACAGGTAGACGGACACTGTGAAGAAACTGGAAATGCAAACCTATGCCACATGCAGCCACTGAAAAGTCACAAAATGGGAACAACTTGCACTCAGCATTGATGGAAAGAGACTCGAACCAGCATGGGATAAAAAATGTGCATGTTCTAATACTAGTCTCTCAAGCTGTCCTACCCCCTCTGCTCTGCTGCCACCTCCGCAAAGGATGAGCGGTTTCTGTCATGGAAATAAGGCACCTGATACATAAAACCAGAAACAGCAGTTAACAGTCTCTCCCTGTGACTGCCTAGCCTGGGCGAGAAATGGCATGACTCACTCAGCAAGTGCAGGCGGCATGYGTGTGCAGAACCAATGGAGAAAAACAAATCAAAGCAATAACATTTGCATTTATTCAGGTGCATGGAAGACCCAGACTCCACTTTGGCCTACAGTGTATCATGAGCACATAAATAACTGGGGTGGTTTGTTTGTTTGTTTGTTTGTTTAACCAGCTTCCTTTCTGCAATCACACATGCTGTGATTTTGCCCAGAGCAACTCCCTAGCTGGCTTAAACTGCACTTGATAGAAGGCCATTTCCCAGCTATTCCCATCACCAGAGCTCAGCTCATATGAGACAGTAGAAATCCATTTGGGAGAGTCACGGTGGACACATCTGGGTGAATCTTCACCTTCACTAGCATCTGCCATTCCCTTTCCTCTCCCTTCCTCCTCCATAGACTCGTTCCTCCATGCTCCATATTTCTACCTGGAAGTGGAAACCAGTGTGCCCAAGGCCCCTCCTGCAAACGCCGTTCTCACAGCATTCATTCTTTGAATGGCATCAGCGGTTTGGGGGAGATTTCAGGACAGTCTGTTTATGCACAACTGCCAAATTTCACAGATGTTAGGAAGTTCAAGAATCGTGCCGGGCTCTCTGCAAAATCCCCCGTATTTATGATCCCTATCATGCCTCACACCCCAAAGCTTCCAGCCCTGGTAAGAAAAGAGGACAGAGGAGTGGGGAATCTCATCAGCCATTACTAGTTTTCAACTGAGAAGATTCATTGATCCTATTGTGAASAGTCTGCTTAAGCTGGAGCCTCTGGAAGCACAGACACAGCCTTGTTCTGTCTGTGCATGGAGGCAATAAAAATCTCAATTTGGAAACCAGTTAGCAGTACAAGTCATTAGGGGAGGTACTAAATGTTGCTGCTTTAATAGCTCACTGATCATTTAATAATGTCACTGCTGCAGAGCATGGTGGCACCATTCGCTCGCTTTTGTTTTGCTTTTTGAAATTCAGGGTCATTCCACTTTCAAGTGAGTGGATTATCCCTCTTTCCCCCTTTTGCCAGACACTGCAAACTGCTTTAAATAATTAGAAAAAGGATGGCTCCTTCAAGTTCACCATCTCATTTTCATAAGGTCCAGTGTCATTGCTTTGGAACAGGAAGAGAAGCCGTGGTGGTGGTAAGGATTTGACAAGGGCAAAACAGTTAGCAGCCCCCACTCATCTTTGATAAGTCCTGTGGGGTCTCTGCCAAGCAGATTGGATCTCTGTTTTTATGTCTCATCTAGAGGACGGCACCTCCATCAATTTGAAACACTGCGCTGGGTTATTAGCTTATGGAATTCGTCCAAGTTTAGTCCTAAACAGGATTTGAAATCGTGACCATTCAATCCAGGGGCACCACTGACCAGACCCACACAAGCCTTTTATTTCAGACAAACAGCTTTAAGTTACCCTAAAGACAGACAGAGGGAAAGAAAACAAATAGTGAAGGGAGAAAGAGGGGAAGGAAAATGAGACACAAAGAGAAAGATGAATCTTTTTAATAGCTCAAATTAAAAACCAGAAGCAGCTCTTTCTTCAACAAAACTGAATTCTACAGCAAATCTCAGTCCACCACAACAACAATCCTGTTATTTACGAAAAGAGGGTTATTTTGCGTGGGAGAGTCCCAGGTGACTGTGGTCAGCTAGCATACTGTCAGCTTCATACAATCTCAAGAGAAACATGGATGAGGTTTTCTCATCTGTTTATAACAGCTTCCATCAATGGATCAAACCCCTTCCTGACTCAAACAAGAGCTCTAATGGAAAATRGCATTACACGGCTTTAAACCACCGTGTTATATCACGCCCGACCTGATCAGAACTAGTCCTCTATTTTAGCAGAGCTGTTTTCACCAGTTACTTACTTGTTTTGTTTCACAGGGCTGACACCGTTCTCTAATAAATAAGAGATGCTGCTCATATCACATCTAATTGGGGGGCCCACTTCAAGCAAAGTGTAATTGGGGCAATACAGAGACTTGGCGGTGCGGGGGGGGCAGGCAGCGAGGGGGAGAGGGGCTATTCTAGGGCTTGTCATCAGCATTTAACACAGCACAAGTCTGGGCACTGACGATGCATCCTTCCCCGAGACTGCCGCTCCAGGGGAACAAGGTTCACAATGTCTAGTGTATCTGGTTACGTATTTCAAAATCATTATCAAAGGAGGAAGCTTCTAAAAGCGAGTGGGGGGAGGGGAYAGGATTTACCCTGTCCTGCCTACTGACTTTCAAGAGAGCAGGACCTGGCCAGGCAAGCACTAAAGCTTTAGGCCGTTGGTTTTGCAGGGCTGCGAGGTGCGCGTGGGCATGCTTCCTGGGGAGAGTCTGCCACTTCCAGCRAGAACGGGGCTTTTCGTAGCTCCAGTCTAAGAACCAGGCTCGACATGGGAATTACTAGTGACACCCTCTCATGGTGCTCAGCAGATCAAGCTAGAGAAATGCAACCAGACCGTCCAGCCTTAAAATCTATAAATGCCCTGAACACAGCCAGCCTGGAAACAGCAAAGGGACTTTCCCCAAGGAGAGTATTTCCATTCCCAACAGCCTCAGTTCCTGATCCCCGGTGGGACAGATGCTTTTGGAAACGAAACGTAACAGCAATGACGAGTCTTCATTTTTATTCCTCTGGTGTGTTATCAGGGAAGGAACCAGGCAGAAAGATCCCTGACTCTTTCAGGCTTTCAGGCCCTTTTCCTGAAATGCTTGATTGTGCTGGAAGAAATTACAGAGATGGAAGTTGTGCGCTCTTCTCCCTGAGTAATCAGAGGCCTGTAATTTTCCCTCCTCCTCTGAAAGAGGAGGTTGGAGAATAGGTATCTTGGAGAGCACTGTTTTATCTCGGTCAGAGGGACTGTGCCACAAGGACCACACTGTATTTCYCTTGAACTCATTTCAATATCAGCTATCGCTTCTGTCCTTCTCGTGAACTAAACTGAAACAGGCAGATCCCAGCAAACACCTCGACATGGGGAACAGAGGGATCTCGAGGTAGAGAGAGAAAAAGGCAAGAAGGTGGAAGTGCTGCACGGGAGCCAGTGCCAGGATAGAGCCAAGCACTCCCGACCCCGCCGGGGTGCTGCCACCGAAGGGCGGCAGAGACTCCAGGGGAGCAGAGGGGAGCGTGGTGGAGTGCCGGGGTACTCCAGCTCTCCCTCTGCAACACAGCAGCACCCGCGAAGGAGCCACCCAACTGAACACATTTTGCTACTGATGAAAACCTCCATGCAATACGGAACTGCAGAGCTGCTACCACATGTGACCATGAAAGGGGAGCACTTAATTCAACATGGGATTCGAGACACACAGACAGGGAACGGAAAATCAGGCTGTCCAGAGCAAGCACAGAAACAGAGAGGAGCGAGATGTCTCAGACGCCACCAAAGTAACACTGGAAACACAACAGGGCCACTGCCCATTTTTACCTCTGAATCCACATGCCATTTACCAGCACTATGAGCATGATTTTGCAGGGACACCTCTGACTGCTGCTGCATTATCCTAATGCCATCTTCACATTGCTCCGTGTAAGTTATATTTTATCCATCTTACGGTCCCTCTACACCAGTAGGAGATGGAAGTGGGCCCTCCTGTAAATGGTAATCTGGCCTAAACTGTAAAATGACAAAAGAAAATGGTTTATTTAATATCTTGGCAGCGCTGACTCCTGATGAGGTTATCTAAGGGACAGAGGTCAGAATCAAGCTCACAGCTGAAAAAGAAAAACCCAGAAAGGGTGAATTTCAGCACCAGCATATTTTAATTCATGAAAATATTGCAACAGCATTGCTCTATATGTTGGTATACTTTAAAAATTATATACTTAAAACCTGATTATAACAGCTTCTATCAAATTGTCCCAAAATGAATTTGGGCCTGCATTTACTGGTCTTACATTAATGTCTGAAGGATCTTTAGTTAGAGTATCGGGAAAACACTAYGATGAGTCTCTTCTTTTTTGATTTTAATGTTTCTGATCTTTTGTATTGTTTAGTTCTGGTCACTTGCCAAATCTGGGAAGGAGCTCTTGTGGATTAGCTGACCTCAGCTCTTTACACAATGAAAATTACAGAGCTGATTCTCTCTGATATACCGAAAAGTGATGAGGAGAGGGGAAGCAATTTCCAAGTGAAAATCCAGCATTCACAATCTTCTCCTATCACTGATGAATGTTTTCGAATGCACAAGGGAAAAACAGCATGAAAACTTAAGTCTTAACTGTTTTTGTTTTCAGTTCAGTTGGAAATGCAAGAACAGTACAATAATTTCCAATTCTAATTAAAACCCCCAAAATACACTGGAAAATAATGAGCTGAACTTTTGGAGGATCCTCTTGGTCCCTCACGTCTCAGCCCAGAAGCATGATGACACCCATTGTTCCATGTCTGACAGTTCCCATTAGACATTCCACTCACGGCTTTGTGCGTAACATTTACCACCACCCAAACAAATCGGTTTCAAGATAAATGGCAGACAGAGTGTTTCAACACACCAAAGTGTGGATAAACCATTTTTCATCTCTAAATTGTTGGAAGCTCATGAGTTGTATAAATCATAACTAGGCATCAGTGGTCTGCTGCATGCTGCATTTCCCCTCTTCAGCTGCAGCTTGCATTTTCAGACAGGGCATAGTCAACAGCTTTGACAAAAGCAATCCTAAAAAGAGGAAATTAAGAAATATGATTAAATAAGAAATATGAGGAATTAAGAAATACGAGGATTGCATTCCCTTGTGACATAAACCTGCATATAACTGGTTTTAAAGTTTTTGAGTAGAGGAAAGATAAAGAGTATTGAAGAATGCTGACAGTGATTGCAAGACTCGCAATGATTTTGGGGGACCTTCCCCCCCGGCAGGGATACCCCAGGCTCTTCTGTGTCCAAGTGCAACTATTTGCACTTGGGAGCATGGGCACTTGCTCTCCAGTGTCTGAGCAGATGGAGAGGACGTCCTGGAACCTACCTTAGATCACCCATGTGAAAAAGGACTCAGTCCAGTGGCTATTAGATGGTTTCAGTCAAGATGCCTCTTCTTAAGGACTTGCTCAAAGACCCACTGGATTTCTCCTGCCTTCAGTCAGTCTTTGGTAAGTCCCTTCAAGACAAGGCAACATCTGCATTTGTAGTGGGCAAAATGCAGGAAAGAGACAACTTATCCTCAGAAATTGGCTTAGCTCCTCTCTCACACTGTCCTGGGAGGAAAAAGGACCATGGCCTCGGAGGCTGTACCTTTAAAAACACTTGCAGTCTCTAAGTAATAGTCATGCTTCAGTGTGTTCAACATTTCGGCTGAGCTCAGTACAAAGTGCAGTGATTTAAAGCTGGGAGATCAGGCGGGATTCAGCAAATTCAGAATTATTTATTTCTTTAGAGCAGAAAGTCTGGCTACAGATTATTTACTGCAAATGGGTCTGTTTGGGGGGGGGAGGAAGGCGAGAGGGTAGAGAAGGGGCAAATTGATTGATTGAAATTTTTCAATTAAAACAAGCAGTTTTTAAAAAAGATTTAAGGCTTTATTGAGAAGTGGGAAATAATTCAAGAGTCTGGAGCCCTGCCAGGTGCAGATCATAGAGATGAGGATGGGGGGGGGGGGTAGAAGAAAAGAAAATTTTATTCTGTGGGAGAAGGGAGGGAAGAAAAAAAAAGGAAGAAAAAATATCATTATCTTTGTTTCTTTGGCTACATTAATGTATTTCTCTCCCTGAGTTATCTCCAGTATCTGCAAGTATTGATTCAGAATAAGGCACTGTGGTGTAGGCTGCAGGCAGCAGAAAGCTCTGCTGGGAGTGGTGCATTTCCAGGGCTGTCAGAGCACAAAAAAGATCTGGGGATTGGTTTTGCAATGGGAATTATGCCTGGCCAAACCAGAGACAGGGCACCTGCCCTCTCTGCAAGGACCAGGCTGGGCTGGGGTGGTAGAGCGGGTCCAGCTCAAGGGGTGAATCAATGATGAAGGTGTCTTTGGGTGCTTTGCTTGGGATTGAGTGGCACTAAAGGATAAGAGGACAACCAGAGTTAAATGAAGTAAAATGAGAAAGAAGGGGCATCAGCTCATGAATGCCAAGACCTCATTTCTGCCTACATTGCTGACTCAGACTCAAGGGTCAACGCCACACTTAAGCTCAGGCTATCTGCTGTAGGGGGGTTTCCTCCCCAAAGCAGGGACACACATGAGTTGGGCCAAAGCTGTCTTTACATCAGCTGGACATACCTCATCTGTAGGTGGTCACTCCAGAGTGGTGTTGGTGAATGGGAAGAAGAGAATTAGAGCTGTTACTAGTAGGTAGAGAAACTAATGCTATCTTTGCCTTTGTAGAGAAGGAGTAAAATATTACTATAATCTCCACCCCCCCCGCCCAATTAATTGCCTCTTTGCTATTATAATTCCCATTCACTGATAAATTTAGCTTTTTCTAAAACCTTTGATTTTTCCTTTGTGTTTTAAATTCAAGCTGGAATGCAGTGATAAGGCACTACACACACATATATATATTTAATCTACACACACACAAATATAGTTATATATAGTCCCTGCCACAAATAACACTCCTCTGACTGCTGTCACAAAGCCCTTGCTAAAAAAGCTACTCACCCAAGCTGGCCTGTTTTCCTACATCATGTCCCCTGGGGAAGGACTGCTGGCAGCAGCGGGTCTGTGTCTGGATAAAGATGCTGGAAAGGTCTGCAGCTCTTCCCTTCTCCACTGCCTGTCTCTTCCCCTCACTTCTCTGATGGGGTGGGAATAAACCATTGCCAAACTTCAGATCCACCAACTCGTCTCATTGAAACAATAGCCAACTTTGCTGAAGTGGCTGGAAGTACGCCGCTGGACAGTCAATGTAGGAGTGGCCCTTGATTTATAAAAGGGTCATCTCAAAGCAAGTGCGAGGGGATTCAGCATTAACTGGTGGGCCAGCTTTAGAGTCACTGCTTTCCCTGGTGAAAAGGGCTTTCATAACAACATGCTTGTGACCATAATTTAACCAGCAACCTCTGGAGTTTAGGAGAGACCTAAGCAGCAACTTTGCATCTCTCCATTTTCCAGAGTGTCACTTATGGCTACAAAAATCACTTCCCCTTCAAACTCTTCTTATAGTGGTGAGGCCTGTCTGCTGCACTGCTCCTTACTCTGGCACAGTGCCTGTGCAACAAAATGAGAGGCTGGACTGAATAACAGTCCCAGTGGATAAAGACAACAGGTATAGGAGGCTGTTTGTTTGGTTTTTTTGGTTGGTTGGGGTTTTTTTTGGTGTGGGTTTTTTTTTTTGTAAACCCAATTCTTTCATATGACCTTTTTTTCCTATTAAACCTTCGTATTTTTGAGGCCACATCCTATTTTGCTATTGGCACAGTCTCACTGTCTGCTTGTGTTGCCTATCTCTATCTCCATATTACTAAAAAGAAATAATTCCAGGAGCCCTATTTGCCTCTATTCACAAGTTCCAGTATCGTCCTGGAGAATTCTTACTGATTCACAGCTCAGGTGACACAGCAGCACCAACCTCTGCCTGACCTGGAGAGAGCTCCTCCTTCTCAGATCCACTTCTGACACTGGTGTTCACATTGAATCACCAGGGAATCACCCACGGGTGCCCAAGGATGTTTGCTGCAGCTGTCGACCCTGATGCAGAGGGCTGAGATTGACTGACTCTCTTCACTGAGCAGCCATCTCTGGTCACTGCAAAGCCAGATGGCCGAGCTCCCAGCTGCATCCCAGGCTCTTGTGAGAAGCAGCATTTGGCTGTGGAGTCACAAAGCTGAGTTAGACTCTGCCACTCCTGAAGTTGGTTTAATTTCAGCTTAATTGTCTGGGGACATTAAGGGCTTTGGAAAGGATGATCAGAAGTCCAGAAAGCCCGAGGAGGAAAAACTGAAAAGATTTGTGGACTTTGGACCATAGAATAGTGAAGAGAGAGAGTGTACACATAAGTAAAGGCTGCTGTAGAACAGGATAAACTTTTCTGCATCTTCTGGTGATGGGACAAGAAACAATGGCCTTAATTTACAATAAACCAGACTGAGATTAGATTTTGGGGGAAGCTTTACAGCGATAAGACTAGTAAGCACTAGAAAAATATCTCCTGGGGAGGCTGCAGCATCCCCATCTTAAGACAGAATTAGGAAAACAGCTATCAGGAGAGGGGAAAGTAAACCAGTCCTGTTTGAGGACAGAGGGGTGGGCAACGGGTTGCCCCTGTAACTCAATTCCTTAGGTTCAGATCTTGTTGTACAGTAGCACTCTCCACTGGGGTTTTTCTTAGTCCTTGGCAAGGCAGATATGACAAGTCTCTGCTCCTTTTGCACTGCCAGGAAGAAGAGTAAGGGGCACAAATTCACCCCTTTGTAGCCCACAGGCCCCAAAAGACCACCATAACCATCTCACCACTCATCACTATGGCCTGCGATTGAAAATTCAGCCCCTCCTTAAAGGCACTATGTGCTACCATCTTCAGCTGGGCTGAATCCCAAATCCGCTGCCCACATTCATCTGCTTCTTACTTCTGAATTCAAACACTGTTCTTTAAAAGCCTTTCTGCCTTTTGCTTCTAATTAAAATATTGGTTGCACTCTGGCTTGCTTTTCCAAGAGGTCTGGACAGCATTGCAGGCAGTTCAGACAAACAAACAACCAAACAAACAGAATCCATTAGGAACTGCCACTGCTGACTGTCGCCCTTTCGCATACATCACATTGAAAAGGTTAATGCTTCCCAAAAGGGGTGGAAGAGACGGGTGGAGGGGAAGGGCAGGAGGGATCCAATCCTGCGAGGACCAGATGTCAAAGATGCTCAATACTGCACAGAATGGGCTCCCCCACGAGTAAGGCAATTGCCCATCCCTTGGCAAAGCTTCCCTTTGAGGGATCTATAATTTATTAGGGAAGGTGGAGTGCTGAATAAATTGTGCATAGAGATGAAGCAGTGATGATCGCTAACTCAAATCCCTAGGAGCTTGGCATTTTCAATCTTTAGCTCCCATTTGCGTCCCCCCGGTCCCTACTAAATGAGCAAGCCAAAGAGCTGAATATCGACAAAACATAATGAGCTCATTGAGATCTAAGCATTGCAATTAGCAGGGTGGAATGGAGCAGAGGGGCTGGGAGGCAGACTGTAATTATTTATAATGTTGATAATCACTTACATGTAGTTAAAAATATAAATACATCCCAATGCTTGATGGCATTAACTACCCTTCAATTAGCTCCATGCCCAATAAGTAAGCGATACCCAAGTACTTACAGGAGAAAGGCTAAAGGCCTCTGTCTCGTGGCTGTACTCACCAGGAACTACAAACTGTTGGTGTGGGTGGGTGGAAGAAGAGTATTTAAAGGAGAAACCATCATGATAGCTCCCATCACTAGCTAATGTTGCTAATGGAGTTGTGGAGAAGGACAGCTCAGACAAGTGGCTCGTGTTCACATAGTGGTGGATCACCCTCTTCTATCTTCTTTCATAAATTTCATGAATCCTGTCTTTTGGATAGCTCCACAGGTTCTCACCCAAATGACCAGAATTTGATGGAGTCAAGGGATACCAGTACAGAGAGCCCCACCAGAGGTGAGGAGTCCTTTGCTGTGTGACAGGCTGGTATCTATGCTGCAGTCACAAAAGTAACCGTGGCGTATTACAGTGCTACTTGAACTATCGTTAGAAGCACTCAAACTACAGCATCATGTGTCTCTGCATAGCTCACCTCACGCTGTTTCTCTTGTGCCTAAGCCAGCTTGTTTAAAAATAGCTTGAGTACCTCTGTGCTACAGATATTTCCCTGCTCCTGAAGATTTTGACCAAAGCAACTCTTCCACAAAGTCATCCAGTCTGGATGATTTCAGAGATGGACAATCAAATCACTTTCCTTTCTTGTAACATCCCATCTCTTTGTGGATATCAAATCAAAATGTCTCTCTTACAAAAACGTAAGAGATGTTACGAAAGAGTTGGTCCAGTCATGTTTTACCAGCCAGAGGGAAGGGAGAACAAGTAGTGGAAAGCAGCAACTCTGAGTGTAGGCAAGGTCTCAGGGAAGATTACGGACTTGAGAACTGATCTGAAGATCAAAAACACACCTTCACCTGAACAGTAAGCAGAAGTGACCCTTCATCTCCACAGTGCACTCCATTGGCGTAAAAGTAAAGCATAAGTCAAGTTTTAATGGAAAAACAGATAAGAGTGAAACCACAAGGGAGGGGGAGATTACTGTACATCAAAAAGAAAGACATTTTGGTGTGGGGGAGTAGATAAAACCCCTATCTGCCTGTACCACTGATTTCCTTCCAGGTGAAAGGAGCATTTAATACACTGAGGTTAAACTTGGACCCTTCTCAGTGCAAATGTACAGGAAGGGCAGCAGTGGAGAAATGGTCACCAGAGTTCAGTAAGGGAGCTTAATGAAAAACATGGAAAATGTGGAAAGAAAAAAAAGAAAGAAAAAAAAAAGTAAAGTAGGGAGAACAGAAGCAGACTGTATTGCAGTCGAACAAGCTCTGAGAAAATACAGGCAGTGTTCAGTGAAACTGAAAGGGAAAAATGCAAAACTAGAGTAAATGGAAATTGTTCAAAGATAATTGAATGTATGTCCAAGCACTTGCATTTGCCAGCTAGCAATAAATACACTGCCTGTGAAAGCATGCCAGTATGGGCAAAGGGAGGAAGTGCAAAAAGCAATCAAGGGGAAGCAAGAAGCATATGCAAGCAGGGCTGCAGTGCTGTAGGGTATAGGAACAGGAGACGAGGGACAACACGTTAGAAAATGAAGCTGTGAGGTTGGAAATGAGGCAGAACTATGTATCTTGAACTGCATTCAAATAGGGCCCTTAGGCCTACCTCGAGCGTGCTGGAAACCTGAAGGAAAGGCAGCTGGACCACGCTGTAAGGGCCTGGCAGTTGTCGGGAGAGTTGATGTGTTTGGGACTGTGTTCTGGTAGAATAACCATTCAGTTTAGTAAGAAGGTACAGGAAATTGCTCCTTGCTCTGTGTATGACTTTGCAGGGACTGAAGCAGCTGACAGAGAAATATACCTGAGCTATTCTAGCAGACAAAGAGCAGAGAAAGCAGAAATTTCTGGCCTGTCTAGAAAAACCCACAAAAAGCAGAAATAAAGAATTCTTTCACAAGAAATACCAAACCAGGTCAGACCAAACCTAACCTACTCCAACAGCCTGTCTTTGTCACCAACCAGTGTTCAAAGGAAGAATATAAGGTCTACTCCAAGTGAAGAGACCCTTCTCCTGGTATGAGGAGCAGCAGTATTGCTACCTCAGCAAGGTGCTGTCCCTGAGCTGAGCAGATCAGTTAACTGCCCCAATTAGCTTGGGCACAGGACTGGACAAACATGGCTCAGCCATTTTCAGGACGAATCTCCCTTCTCCGTTGCCAGGAAAGCCTACCGAGAACCAAAGGGAACACCACACAGGCACAACTTCAAGTACCGAGCCAGGAATCAACATTTGCTGCAGCACGTTCTTTTAAGTGGTGTTCCCAAATGCAAAAATTAATGCAGAACTTACGAGGCATAAAGAGCTGGTGACAACAACAAATAAAACCATACCAGCCAATAGTAAAAACCTTTCAAAGGCTGCCAGGCTCCTCCATTTGTAGATTAAAATCAAGGTGCAAAAGGAGATGTGATGTTTCCAACCCCATCAAGGAAATGCAGCAGCAGAAACGAAAAAGGAACAATTTCCTCACTTGGTCCATAAGAACATGCCTGTCCTTGGTCAAGTGGATTCTTGCATGAGAGGAGACAGCCTAGACACATTGTCTGGTGAGGAGACCAAGGAGGGCATAGCATCAAAAATATTTCCACAAAGATTTTCTAGGAGAAAATCCCTTTGCTCCAGCTACATTTGTGCTTGCTGTACATCACCTTTCTCACAGTTTGCAAGAAATAAGTGTTCTGCTGGCTCATCTCTCACAATCACAAAGTGATGCCTCACCCACGTTCAGCCAATGCAGGCACAAGGAAACAAACCCATGGGAGAGGTGAGCCCACTTGAAGTAGATCGCCTGTCAAAACGTAGCTCCCATGAAGAACGGCTTGCAATTGAACAACCACCCAAGAATTGCTTGGCAAAGTAATTTTGAGCTGATGTAGCTGAGAAAATGTGGGTCTGTTTGCAGATCATTTGTCAGGCAGAAGAGTATGCCAGACTGATCAGAGAAGGTAAAAGCTGTCAGAGGAGCCACAGTGTGTCCTGTTGCTGAAAGGGCACAAGAGCTGAGACCTGGCCTTTATTTAGGCCCTTCTGAGCACCTCAACCTGCACTTTTTTGCTTTTCCAGAAACACTTGAGCTGATTGCAATTTTGGGGTTTTTTAAAATTTATTTTATTTTTAATATCAAAACAATTATAGGTGCTTTTTGTTTTCCAAATCTGGTCTTTTCAGAAAAGAGCATGTGTTAATAACAACTGCTATTTAAAATATGGAGAGAAAATTAAAAATAGGTCCTTTCCAGTCTTGTAATATAGAAACAACCTCAGTATTTCAATGCTTTCATTACTACAATTTTTTCTCTYTTATGCAACCAGATCAACTCTAATTAGTTCTGACTAAAGCATCTGCTTTAGCAACACCTGATCTACAAGCCAGGGAAACCAACAGAGAGACTTCTACTTATTTCAGTGTGCTTTGGAGAGGTTTCATGTTGGATTAACCAGTAAATCCAGTCAAAAACCTAGAGAACAAGGGTGAAAGTAATTCATCTCCCCCAAAAAGGAGTGAAGAGATTCTGGCAAGCAAAATCTGAAGGTGGGAAGGTGTATAGATCAACACCCTTTCACTTGCCTGTGACTCTTGCAGTAACCTGATGTACATTAGAACAATTTATGGCAGAAGGAGCCAACTCAGCCGAGCCCACAGTGGCTCCACAGCCCTGCTATTCCTGTCCCGGGAGCCTGATTCATTTATTGCACTGTTTTTCATGCATGCTAAAATCCCTTTTATTCTTCTCTGTGCTGCTGTTGCCTTTGATTGTACAGAAGGGATTTCTAAATGCTTATTTACTACCATCCTCTTATAATTCCTGTATCTTGGAGGAAAGACAGACCAGTTCATTTTGAAGCAGAATGTTCATCTTTTCGACGGCTAGCATAGACTGGGGCATCAATAAATTAAGGCTTCTAGGGATTAATTGATTGGAACAAGGTTGGTTAACTTTATGACTAAATGGGAACTAATCTGCTAGCAGACAGACTGGAGCTGGGTTACATTTGTACTCAGTGAGTTTGGGCTGTGAAAATGAAAAATTGATGATGATAATAGTAATACAAACAGGGATGCCGAACGGAAAAGGAAAAAGGAGGTTTTTCTCCCTAAAGAAAATGTACACAGGCTCTGTTAGATCTGAAATGATATCTCCCTCAACCTCTTTTCTTTGTAAAAATCACTACTTCTGAAACAGAAATTCTACTGAAGGAAAGATCCTATTATCAGCAGCAGTCACATTTCACAGCAATGTGATTAACTGCCGGTCACATGGTCCCCTCGCTCACCACTTGTAGACAGCTCAATAATTTTAACGAGGAAAGAAGAGCGTCTTTCTCTTTCTTCCTTCCTTCCTTCCCCTCCCCCTTCCCTTTTTTCATTCTTTCTTCCCCTCCCCTCTCCCCCTTCAGACTTCCCTTACAAGGCAGGCAGTTGAAGCTGACCCTTAAGGAAAACCCCACTGGGACCTGGATATCACTTATCAAGTCTAAATATGCTGTCCTGGTCCAGGTTGATGTGAAGTGCGGCAGCCACATCTCAGAAATCTCCCCCTTTCAGAACAAAACCAGTCACCTTGGCCAGGAAATGTACTACCTCCATCACAGTCACACTTCAATCACCAGCCTCTCCCTTGTCTCAGCTCCTGTCCTTGGTTTGGAGTATTTACAGCCCATCTGTCTGTCTCAAACACACTTCTCACTCAAGAGGGAAATTAATCTCTCCTTCTCTCCCCTCTCTGCTTTCTCTCTCCTTCTCCCTCCCCCTTCCCTCAACACTTGCAATTTGCCATGAACAGCTTCCCTTTTCTCATCTAAAATTCTCGATGACTTTGAAAATTGACTGCACCCACACACCTGGGCACGGTGAGAGATAATTGATTGCATTTTTATTTCATCTCTTCCCTAAACTGTTTTCCTTGCTAATGGCCAGTTCTCTGCCATTTTTTTTTTAAACTGACACTCCATGTGAGGGACTGAGAGAAAGGAAGAAATAACCAGCTGCTGAATATTGTCTCTTCTGCCTCTCTAAAGAATTAAAAGCTCAGTGAGTGATGAGGATCTTGCCTGGAGACGGATTGGATCTCACGGGGTCTGGGTGATAGAAAGCTTTGCAGTCAGACTCTCTGGGGCTTTGCAAATGGGCATGTCCTGTGGCACTGTTAAAAGCAAAGGTCACACAGGCTGCATAGCCAGTAACTAGAGTCACCTCCACATTTTCCTGTCTCACCATCAAGACTTAAGTTACTCACTGCTTCTGCACCGTCTCTCCAAACTGAGCAGGCTCCCCATCTTACAAGCAGGGAAACTGAGGCACAGTGGAGAAGGGTGATTTCCATGAAATCTCATGAGATGAGAGGCACCACAACTGGCAAAGCACAGGGCTGCGAGTTGAGACACCCACGTCGTCCAGCTTGGTATCAAGTGAGGACAGAGAAGCCAAAATATTCAGATATGGACATTGACCTTGGCTCCTAAATCCAAATGAAGGCTCTTAAAAAGACAGCCAGATTTCTCAGGTGAAATACTGGCTGTAACGTCTCTGACTCAGTTTCCCCGTGATGATATAATAATAATACAATTTGACTGTGAATCTGCCTCTCACCGTCAGAAATTGGTGGCAGGTCTCTTATGCCTTTCAGGCTGAAAGGATATTACTAGCACATTTGTTCCCAGCAAAACCCTGCTTCTCCTCTCATCCTCTTCATGTGGAAGAGTAAAAGATGCATCAATATTGGTTAATTTGATGAATGACTCAAAATGACTCTGAACAGCCCACAAGCCAGGGCATAAGAGGGTGGGAGCAAAGGACAAACGTGGGAGAGAGGTACAAACCAAAAACCACAAGTCACTTAATGTGAGGAAACCTGTGCTAACTAGAACTCCTCTAACTCATACGGAAATCTAACTACAGAGGAGGTAGTGGAGACTATGGAGACTGAAATTAGGATGCAGGTATACAGGATGGGTTTCATAGGAGGAGCGAAACAGAACTGGTGAAGCAAAGTCATCAGTTGAACCTAGAAGGCATCTACTGGTTAGGTGAATACTTCCTACTTGTGTCTACCTCCTTGAGGTTTTGCTTCTTAATAGGTAAAAGTTGTTCTTGCTGACTGGTGACTCTTACTGCAGGAATGTGCTGAGGAAAAAGCACAAGTTTCTGGGGTGTGTTGGGGCAATCAATCTGCAGCTGAAGGCCCAGCAAGATCAGTCTGGAGACAGACGGCAGCTCAGGAGAAGCCACCTTTCAAGTGACATGGTCATATGACCCTCAAATCCTGACAGACAGATTCTGCGTATCCATATTGTCTGGAGCAACTGAACACACCCCTGGGCAAACTCACATTCGTACCCTACAAAACCAGGAATAATTGAAAAAACCGCCACAGTCCATGGTTTAGGGGAGATCATGAGCATCTTATAAAGCATTTCTCTTTGAGAGTCTATGTCTAGCTATGCAAGTAATAGAAATGGGGCTACCGAAGAGAAGGGAGGAGAAGGATTGGATTCAAATCTGCAGTATGAACATGCCTCTGATTTCTATGAATCAGCTTTCAAGTTAATCCTATACCTGGGAGCTCAAGACTGAGGAAAAACTTGAGAGAATTTTCAGTCGTACAAGATCTCTGCAGTGCAAGATGACAGAAAGCCTGTGAAGTAGCCTGATTTTGCCAGATTACTTGCCAAAACCTAGAGACATTTTGGCACTATGCAGCTTAAAATCTCCGCTGTGCTTTAGTTTCCTTTCAAGTCTATACAGCAAAACTTGATCCAAAAGAAATTTCTTCTTCTCCATCTATGGCTATAACCTGTCCAGCAAACTGTGAGTTTGCACTTACATGGGCTAAGCCAATTTACCTCAAGTCTTGTAAGGCCAAAGCTACTCTAACGTTCTGCTAATCTGTAACAGACAGGAACATCCTTCACTTCTGACCTTTCCAGCACAGATCAGCTGATTACATACATCAAATACTGGTGTCAGAGATGAGCGAGAGCAGGAACAGTGGGAAATAAGATTTAGCCCCTACCTTCATTTAATTTTTATGATCAAAATGTTTCAAAACCCAGTTATGTCCAAGGATATCCTCAAGTTGGATGAAGGTGTCAGGCAAAAACTGGACCCTTCTTTTCTCTTAGCCCATTGCAGAAAACAGAAAGGACAGGCTGGTGCTTCCAGAAAGCCAGGACAGGTTCCTAAGGAGCGCTTGCTGGGGATGCATCTCTGAAGGATTTCAAGGCAAGACTTACCCAGCAATAGCATTTAGAGGAGGGTGGGTGATATTTTTAGCGACAATATAGGTTTGTTTGAACTATTCATCCTCTCTATACAAAACTGTTTCCTCTTCTATTTCAGTAAGTACATAGTTCCTCTCCAGTTTTATACTCCTAGATGTTTATATAACCTTCACTCAAGGACCACAGATTTAAGCATAAACATGTTTGATCCTTTCCTTTCACCTCATCTGTGGATTTCTGTAACTGCAAGAATGGAGAAATGCTCCCCTCATCAGCTTGCAGTGACCTCAGGTCACAACCTCTGGCTTTGCCAAATGTGTGCAAACACAAAATTTGTACAGGGCTGCAGTCCAATTCAGTTTTAACATTCCCTTTAAAAGTCAAACCTTCTTGTTATTTATTGTCAGTCTTCAGACAAAAGCAACAACAACCATTTCTGGTGTGCTGACCTGCCCTGACCTGCCCAACTTTTTTGGCTACCCCCAACATTACCAAAAACCATCTCCAGAGCTGGTGGCTGTCAACAAGCGTTAACTTTTACTGGCCCTACACAGCTCTATTCTCAGAGGTGCCTGATGGCCACCAATTGACAATTTCTCTATTTGCTAACTGGAAATCAACCTCCCTTTTTCTGAGTGCTCCATTAATAGGCACTCCTGAGCAAAAGGACAAAGAGATCCAAATCCCAGCTCAGTGGGGGATTTGGAGGAAGCCTTCCTCTGTGTCCAGCAGGACCTGGATCAGGCTTCTAACCAGGTAGTAATTACTTGAAAAGAAATAGCTGTTGTAATCTTTGGAGCTAGCACAGGGCAGAGAATCTTTCACAAGTGTTAACCCTGGTGCTGGTCTGCCAGCGGCTCAGTTCCCTTCCTGCCTTACAGCATTATTTCTGGGGTCAGCCATCTGCAACTCACGTATGACCTTCTGCACTCCTGTGGGAAAGGAAAATCTTAAATTTGAAACCCAAAAAATGCAACCTCCAATGGGCCACATGCCTCTGACTCTCTCAGCAAGGGTTTGTGTCTTTGCAGTCAGGCTGGTGTTTTGTTTTTTTTTTTTTTTTTACAAATACATTTCATACAAGAGGAGAAATATAACAAACAAACTGTTTAATTAGCAGGTACTGCAGAAAGCAAGAAAAGAGCAATGCTGTAGAGAGTGACTGTATTTTCTTTCCGTTTATTTCATACGGACAGAAGTGTTAGTGACAGCAAAAGAAGTAATAGTAATTCCTGAAAGAATAATTAAAAAAAACCAAAAAAAMCCCCAAAACACAAACCAAAAAAAMCAAAAAGTAACTATCTGTTTATAGGCAGTCTGTAAAATGAGCAAGGCCCTACTTGGCCCAGACAGTATTTGATCTGTACTAGAACCATCCTCTTTGGGATGTCATATAAATGCAATTGATCCTTCCACTGAAGCACAAGAGATTTACACTGGTCATGCCCAGTCTCACTAATGCATGGCCCCATATGGCAGTGGGAAAAACAGACTTTTGGAGAATCAGTATATATGTTATGTACATAGATGAATTTTTTATATTTCTCTTTCCTTAACTAGAGTCCAAATGTGCAAACATTTTAATCTCTACAGATATTCCAAAGCTTCAGTTCCCCTAAGTGATCTGACCTTGGTTAGAGCCATAGTGGAGTCACTGCCATGACTCCACTGCAGTACAGACCTACCAGATGGTACCTCAGGACTACCAGCGTTAAACTTGTGGCCCACCCAATGCTGCTCTGCAGTGTCCTGAACAGACAGAAACCACAGTTTGCCTGAGTTGTATGTGACCTGAATATGGTTTGATGCCAGGAGAGCACTATGAAATCCAGAAAGATTTCACTGGTTCCCTGTCCAAAAAGGTTTACCGCTCTCACAGTAGTCACAGATACTTTTAAAAATATCTGATTTTGAATCCAGAGAAGGATTCATATAGATCCTACTACCTCACAAAGCCGCAGAAGATAGATAGAAAGCCTGCCTGGGAAGAGAAGTGAACACGAGAGTACCCAGCGTAGCTTAAAATTCATGCCGCTTCTGTAGGCTTTGTCTTCTGGAGCAGGTGAGACCCGAGTGAGCTACTCTGCATGGAGCACCGCAGCCACCATGCCATTAGTTAGGCTCCGAACCTGCCAGAGCTAACAGAAAAACGATATGTAATTACTGTGTTTGCAAATGCAGGGATGTTGGGACTCTTGTGTAAATAAGAGGTATCCTTAGCCACAGAGAAGTGAATTTAATGACATTTAGTAGGAAGAGCTACAAGTACAGCGTGATGGAAATGTCAATTACCCTCTAAATGAGAAGAATCAGACCCCGAATATTCAAAGAGGAGCCCATTGAGAAAGTGTGTGAGAGAGAAAAGACAGCACAGTTATTTAAAGTACAGATACTGTCAGTATCTGAGGCTGCAGGAGGCTTTAAATGAAAAGGAAGCAGAGAGATCCCAAAGGCCATCCTACAGACCTGCACAGTATTCCCCTCCAGATGACCAACGCCAAGAAACAAAGGGAGAGGAGGTGCCAGATCTCCAGCATGCTCACCTGCATTGAGAGACAAACTCAGATCTAACTTTCTGTAAAACACCGGAGGCTGGCAGGTGAAGATGGTCTGTCTCCAAATGGAGATGAACAGGCATTTTAAGCCTGCGCCTGCCATGGCCAGAAGCTGATAAACACATCTCACCAGTTGTGTCACAGGCTTTCATATGGACTGGGCCTGGGCTTCAGAGGGGGCAAGAAGGTCAGGTGGGCACCTGCAAAATGCTGGAGAAGGTCCGCTTGGAGCAGATGACCATTTGGAAAAGCATATCCACTGTGCACATCACACAGCTGAAGGTGGTCTTAGGTCCATTTGCCAGTGGAAACGTGTCCACAAGACAAAACCTGCTGCCAGGGGTGGCACCCTTGTTGCATATTTTCACAGAGAAACAAGGCACTCAGTGGGCTATTGAGAAGTCTTTACTTTTCACCTCTAAATCTGGTCCCTCCAGATGCTGGCTAAGACACAGTGGCATGGGTAAGCTCTCCCATGGATACACTTTTTTTGGCTGTTAATTCAGCACTAAATTCACACACATACACAACATCCTCATCAGAAGATATAAAAGCAATTCCTTGTATATATCACACCATTCACAGTATCTCACAGCCACTCTCTGGAGCATTCAAATACAGCACAGTCAGACCTACTGACACTTAGAGACACCGGGTCACCTTTGAATGCACAGTTACTAGCCCTTCCCTACACCCTGGTGGCCTGGCTGGTAATGGATGTTTCAGGGAAGAGCCCAGAAACACAGAAACTGCCTCACACCGATTGCATTTTAGAGCATTGTGCTCTGAAAAAGACAGCCTGCGCTCAATAGTTCTCCAGAGCAAAACAAGCTGGAGGCGGCTGAAAGCACCTGCTTCTTCAGGGAAACCTAGACCTGCCTCCTGGTATCTGGGAGAGATCCTTTTGAAACACCCAGCTGCAGCATGGTCAATAGCAGTCTGTCTTGCTATGCTACATTCTCATTCAACTTGGGCAAACACTTCTGCCACGTCTGGAAGACAGTGTTGACGATGCAAATTTCCTGAACTAGGAATTTAGTCACTTGTGACTGTGTTGCTCCACTCCTACCTCTTAACCTCAGTCAAAATCTGCTCATCTGCCTCACTGAAACGAATCAATTCCTTCTTGCTGTTTTCTATAAAGAATATAAACACCACTAAGTGACAACAGTTGGGTTCTCTCTGTCAATGTCTGCAACCATTTCATGACAGAGTCAGTGGATACTGGGACAGACAAAACCATGAAGTGAGGTCTTCTGAACTCAAGCCATCAATGTTTGCACGAAGAGCAACAAACAGGAGGGCATTTGCAGCGTGCACATTCACACAAGTGCATTTCGGTGAGCATCAAGCCTGTAATGCACATGCACAAGGTTTTTCATACATATGCACATCCACAAGTTTTTTCATACATATGCACAACACAGCACGTGCACGTGGCTGTGCCCCCATTGGCTTGGCTGAGCATACCACAGCTGCTGACCAATGCCATCAAAATGGAATTGACCCACCTGGGCTTGTGTTTGCTTATCTTGCTTCATGCCCACTTGTGGAACAAAGTGCCTGTCAGTTTAGAAACAGTCAGTGCTTACCCTTTTCAAAGCCCCAGTAGAAATGGAAAAGGTGAGAAAGAAAAAGAAAAGAAAGAAAGAAAAAAAAAATTCCCTTAATGATACGGTTTGATTAAGAATTAAGTGTTGATGAAAATTTGAAAGCTAAAGCCCACTTTTTAATTCACAGACCAGCTGCAGCACAGCATGCAGAAAGTGGGACTGTCTGTCTCATTTGCTAAAACACCTCTTTCCTAGCATGGTGATGACTATACTCTTCTGTAATTCAGTTTAATTGAAATTCTATGCCTGTTAAATTCTGAGTCCTATATTGATCAACATATGTCAACTGTGGAAAATTGTACTAAATTGTGTTGTGTTACTGTGCAGCAGTCAACTGTCCATTGGTGTCTGAAGTTAGTTTATTTCACCTACTCAAAATTGGACCTGGACTTATATTACATCTAGAATTGGATTTTCTGTTCTTGATTTTTAGTAAGTAGGATTTATACTGCACTCAGAGAGATAAACAGAGCCAGCAATTTGGGCTGTGAATCCATCAACTCTTAGGCATGAAGCAGAGCCTTGCCTGGTTATGAGCTGCATGGGAAACCTCCCAGGACCAGTCAGCTGTTGTACAAGGTGGTGCTGGAGTTTCGACAAACAGCTCTGTCCCCTCTCTGCCGGTCCTGAACTGATCCCATTACACAGGGTACCTGGCAGTTAAATATGCTTCTGACCATATTTTTCACAACAATATTTTCTAGGCCGCCTTCTCCTGTTCTGAATGATCCCCTGGGGCTTTCTGCAAGAATCATGACGCTGAAATGTTGCATCCTGAGCACTGCAACATGTGATCTTCTAATCCAGGCAAGATTCCCCCAAATATAAAACAGGAAGAGAAGGATAAAATTAGGTCAGTGTATACACAGAAAGCAGATAAAACAATAAAGAGACCCAAATGTGCTTGCTGGTTAATACACCAGCATGGAATTTAAGCAAACTGTGTTACATGGGATCGTCATTTGGGGCTTTTGGCACACCAGTCGCACTAGTCTTCAGGAACCATAATTCAATATCTAACACTCCAGAAAATGGAAAGAGGTTAGAGGTCACATTTCAGAGGTTAAAGACTTTGAAACTTTCCATGGGTGAATTTTCCATCAGAGCAGTTCTCTTCGTGGGGCTATCAGGTGACTTGTAGAAGAGGCAAATACGAATATTTTTTCCTCTGCAGCCTAGTGCTAAGGATGCTTCCCTGTATTTCTGAAAGGAAAGTGAATTGAAGACACTGAATAACTACAGACTTTGGGATCTAGAGACTGTTGCTGTATGAATATTTTCTCCTTTGGATTTATTTCAGCTGGAAGTAATAGCAAGATTACTTTTTTTCCCTCCCTCCAGTCACTGGATAACAACATCTTTCTGCAAAACAACAGAACAAAGTCGTTCTCTGTTCTTTACACCTCCTTTTGGATTTGCTGTTCCTAGATCTTCCAGGTTAACTGTCTATGGCCTAACCTCAAAAGCTGGCAATGGTGAAAGAGAAAAGTGCAAAGAAGAATTGGCTAGACAAGAAAAAGAGAATGAGAGGGAGTCAGTTTTACCGATCTGTTGCTGGACAGAATCTGGCTGTAGTTGTCTTTTCCACTTGTTAGCCAATATAAAGCCAGATAAGTGTCCCACATCGGTTCTTCCTGGACAGCAAGATGTTGCTTTAGGCTGACATATTTCAGCATGGAGGATCTTCGATGAATTCTACCCATTTTCTTTTGAGGAAGGGTTATAGGAACAGACTGAGCAGTGTTATCCATGACAAGATTGGAACGGACACTCTGAGATGCACGGCTCTTTTATCAGATAGCTAACCCTCCAGCTGGGCGTGGGTGGGAGATCCAAGGAAGTAAATTGCCTGTCACAGAGCTTCTCTGAGTCACACTAGTGATCGTGTGGCTGCTGGGCCTACATCTGCAGTCTAGCAGAGGAGCTGGAGATCAAATGGACCTGTTAAAATGAAATTCAAACACAGAGACGTCTAGGAAAGGACCGTCTGAGGTTATCTAGCTTCTCTATCTAGGTTGTTCTGACAGCTCCTGACAGATGGGTGCCCCCTTTGTTCTGAAAGCAGCAATGGGGATCCCTGAGCCTCCCATCCCAGTGCTTAAATGCAGACCTTGCTCTCGCACCCTTAGTACTTTCTTCATGTCGCAGACAAATCCACCCCTTGCTGCAGGTTAAGCCCATCACTCCTACTCTTAACTACCATGGCCATGGAGAACAGATCATTCCCCTCCTCTTTGTAGTCTTGCAGGTATTTAAAGACTGTAACATGTTCTCCCTCTATCAGACTTGTTCCCGTGCTAAGCAACCCTGAGTTCTTTTGACCTTTCCTCTCAAATCCTGTTTTCCAGATCTCCAATTGTTTCTGCAGCTCTTATCCTCCTGACCCACATTTCTGTGAAAAAACGCACCCAGAACTAGCCACAGTGCTCCGGCTGTGACCTAACTAATGCTGAGAAAAGTAGAGGGGTCATTCCAGTACCTATTTCCAAGGGAGAATGCTGTTTTCCCCCCACCACAGAATTTATGTCATGCTGGTGATCCACAGTTCCCAAACCCTTTTCATAACTAGTTTGCTGCCTGCCTCAATCTGTACAGCTGATTCTTCCTGCCTATGTATAAATTCCTGCCTTTGCTTTCACTGAATTGCATCCTTCCTCCCTTTCTTTTTTTTTTTTCAGAATATTTCTCCAATTTGTTTGATCTTCTCAAGTGGAAGCTCTTGCACTGAGCAGCCTCTACAAATACACGGTGCAGTTTAAATTCCCCAGTGTTAAAAATATATGCTTGACTGTAAAATACTCTACTTTTTATATGGAAATAGCAGCTCACTGGGACAAAAGTGGCATTGCATTGCATGGCATGCTGAAGCAATCTGGGAAAAAGAAAAACTAATACATACCAAAAATAAAAATACGAAGTAAATAAATAAATAAAGCCAATGGGATTGAATTTACAAACATATCAAAAACTTCCTACACAGAGACATTTACTTTCCATGCAAAAGTAGTTTCTTATCTGCTTTTATCTCCATGCTATATGCACACTGTACATCTCAGGGGACTGACTGGTTGATATGTTATTGATTTCGGAGGGAGGGGGACATACAGAACCGACGCATACTTCTTTAGCAAGTAGCACAACTATTCACTCAACATCCATTGGCCTCAAAAAGCAATTCTGTCCTCTTTTCCCTGTTTTCTCATTTTGTTTTCAACCACCACTGACAGATACCTTCAGCTTTCTTCTCATGGTGCATAGGGGAAGCAGCAGTAATTAATTCTAATCACAAGGAAGAAAAGCACAACTGTAGAGCATGTCCAATGGAAAAATATGGTCAGAAACTCCCCACTCACACTCCTGTCTGTCTGCATCTATAATGCACAAAGAACTGTGAATCCAAAAGAGAGAGGAAATGCACCTCTTGCTCAGTATTTTGTGCTTGTAGTAGACCAGCAGTGAAATAGAGAAAAATTAAAGCTGTTTAAGTTTCCACACAATGCATGAATAAACACCTCAGAGTGAACGTACACGTTAAATGGTCAGCAGAACCCTGGGAACACATCTGCTGCCAGACTGGGACAGACTGATAGACCGCCTAAGGACAATACCCACTTTCTGATACTGCTCAGTTCTCGTGATACTTACTGCATGATACATCCGTGCTTTGACAGTATGTGTAGGCAGAGACCCAGTGATTCTATGCTTTATTGTGGATTAAGGATAACCACTTCAGGGCTATTTATAATATAAATATTAGCAAAGTGACACTCATTCTAGAGGTATCATCTTTTCTTCAGTTTCTTCTTCCAGACTTCCTTCTACAAGGAAGTTTAAGCCTTGTGAGTTTAAAACTCTCCTGTCAGCCACTGAGTTCACCCACCCACCCACACACACACAACTTCCCCAGGTGAAGACAAATCAGGAAAGTTTTAAGCACCTGTGCCCAAACCAATTGCCTCATACACCAAATGCCCCAATACAGTTGGACACCTCTTAGCAAATTGCCACTTTTTCCTTGCCAGATGGCTCACCTGCATCATTCCACAAGATCCATCAGGTCAAGCCTTGCCTGTCCTTCAAGCCACATTTGACTGCAAGCTTTGTGTGCTAAACACCTCCTTCAACACCACCTTCTCAAAGTAATGACATATCCAGTCCTTTTTTCTTTTAAGATAGCCATTGAAATATTTTTCTGAATAATATCCCTCTTCACTGAGGTTCACAGCTCAGTATCTGTGGCAAAAAGTTTCATGGATAGTAAGTCCTCTTTATACACCAATTTTCACCTGTTTTACACATCTTATGGGAAAGTATGGAGACATGGATCTGCCAGCTCCACCTCTGCCAGCAGTTAAGTGAAATCTTTCATTTTTGTGAGCTAAGTCAGCTAAGGGAAAGAGGAAACAGTTACTACCACTTTCAAAACACCTCTGATGAAAGCATGCTCAGTGAGAACCTTCCACAGCGCATTTAATTCTTGCAAACTTCAATTTGGACTCTGTTGGAGAAGCACTCTGCATTACAGAAACAGCGTCATAACATTGTGTCCCCTCAATCCAGGTGGCAAAGCAAAGCCAATTCTTTCCTTACCAGCAGTATCCTAAGCACTGACACTGCACTGTGCAAACCGTACATTTTGAACTAGCAGGGCTCCCCAGCCAGGCTGCTTTTACAATGAAAAAGCAGTAGCAATCCCCCAATAAAAGGGATAACAATAAGGAAATAGCAGACATGCTTGAACAGAAAGACTTCATGACAAAGTGCTTGACTTCACTCAAGGGTGATATCTGCACAGACACAGGAGGAGGAATGCAGGTATAACAGCAGCACTGAATTTTATTGGCTAAATAAAAAAGATGCTAAGAAATAGAAGGCCTCTGGTGGACAGACCTGGGCTGCTCATTTTGGTATCCAGGTCCTGGTGTTTAACCCCTTAGCTAGTGTTAGGGCAAAACATTATCTCATTTCTAGAATAGAGACAGATGTGCCACTAAACAAGCATGGTTTAGTCTTGGAGGGAAAGAGACACTAAATTCTTTTAAGAAATGCCAAAGGTAGAACAGTACCTGACTAGTGATTTTAGAAAAACAGCTATATAAAAATAAAAATAAGCAAGCAAAAAAAAAAGTCAAAATTTTGTCTGATATAATTAAACTGACAGATCTCTCTAAACACAGAATTTATAAGTTTCTTCATTTAGATACCACTATCTTTGGGCCTAAAGCAAGTCTCTCAATAGCTTGACAACAGAGTTTTATGGGATTTGGTATGGGGATTTAGACGTGTTTTCCTTTTAATTAGTGATGTCTCTAAATTTCACAGCATGCTCTGAAATTCCATACCTACTTTACATTTTATACCCCTTTTTCCTCCAATAAAAACATATGAAGTGGAATAATCTTACAAACCAGCAGTAATATTTCCTTCCCCAAAGGATCCAAAATGTTCTAGACTTTTACTCACCACTAACAAGGAGCTACCTCTGCATTAAAATGTGAGTAACTGCTGAACAGCATACAGTAACACTAAAAAAAACTTAAGACAAGAACGAAGAGCAACGAGTCTGCATGAGAAGTTCAGAGAGATAAAAGATCATTACATCTGCATCACAATTTGGCTAAGAGAGATAGCTGCTAGAACATCAAACAGTAATGTCAGGCTTTAGTATTATTTATCATATAATCCAAGGGCATACRGATTTAAAAAAAAAGCAGCACTGAATTATTTCTATGTCCTCTGAGCCAGTGGAAGACAGACAGACAGTTACTCCAGCAAGCATAGACTTAATTCTATGTGTTCAGAACTTCTTAATGGAGGAGTCTGAAGAAGTGAAAGGATGGACTTCACTCAACATTTTGGATTCATGGAAACTCCTGAAAAAGCAGCCCTTTCAATGTCCAACTTCCAGATGGGTACAGGTGGACTCTTCTTAGCTATTTATGGTCACTCTCACTTCTGGTTTCTACCAGAACACAGAATAAAAAGAGCAACAAACGGATGTTATGCAGATATTTTGAACCCAACAAAACATTTTGTTTACCCTTGGGGTACACAAAGTCAATGGTCCTTGAAGCAATTTTGACTGGTATTTATTTCTACTGCTTAGTGTAGGCACTCAGGGAAACACTTCTTGTGCTATTTCAGTAGCTTTAGCATCGTACTGCATAGAAGCTAAAAATCTCTCTGTCCTCATCTCTCTAACATATCACTGGAACGACAGAGACAGGAGAAGAACCCAGCAAATACAGTGTGTTGACTAGCTAGTGGCATGCATAAAAGGAAGCAAGGAAGATGTAATTTCAGGTATTTTATTATACTCCAATTTTCACTCAATCTGATTGTAACAGCCATTTTCAGAGCCAATGCTTTCTTTTCTTTCAGTGAAGCCTCAGAAGCAGGGACTTTTTTTTTTTAATGAGTGTAACTTATTGCAGTGTTGATTTATACCAAGGAGCAGGTGGGATAACTTGAGGCCAACTTGAAGCTTTACCATTTAATAAGCAATGGGCAAATGCAGGTCATCACTGTATGGTATGCTGTGAAAATACTACTTACTATTTTGATTTCCACAAAAGAGCAGATGCTTTTGTAAAGAATGTGGTATGTTCCTGCAGATGAGAGAAGCTCTGATGACATGAAAAACATTGGTTAATCAGGTAAACACCCCCAAAATATATCTATTTAATCTAAACATGCATACAATTACACATTAATACTATCCGATGGGCCTGGAGATGCCGTTGTTCTCATGTCAAGCCTTTCACCTCCTCCTAAAAACCTCGCAAAAAGAATAGGCAATGATAAGGGTCAGAGTTCAACAAATCTTTTAAAATTACACAAGGGTTCAGGTTCTCCATGAGTTATGGGCAGTAGTTGGTACTAGGAGAACTACCAAAGGATTTCTTTTTTTTCAGTTCTTCCATCACTAATTGAATTACCAGGTAGAGCCAGCTGAAATGCATACTAACAAATCCGAGTGGTCATTATGTTCTCAATTTCAAGTTTCAGGTTATTTTTGCTAGCTTACTAGGATTTTGTCTTTTTCTTTTTTTTTTTTTTTCCCCTTCTTTATAATGTGTAGGGTCAGTGCATTCTTGAGTGCTGCAGCTGAGATTTCAAATTCCAGACCATTCCTGAGAGGAAGCAGCACTGACTTGCAGGCACAAGACATAAGTTCTGTTCTCAGCTCTGCAATTTATTTCCTATCTCACTTTGCACACACCTTTTTCTTCTCCCATAATACATTTGTCCATCTAAATTGCACAGCCTTCTCGGCAAGGATGGTCTTTCTCTTAGTGTTTGTACCTGGCATCACTCAATAGGACTCCTGTTTCTTCTTGAGTCTTGAGCAGTATTGTAAATCAAGTAATTAAGAAGACCAAAAAGCCTGAGTATTCTGCCTAAAAAAAGTCTGTAATGGAACTAACACTGTGCAGATGGGAGAACAGATACGTCATATGACTATTTTGCTCCATTACACAACAAAGAGTCAACTGTGAGCAGCTCTGTTAACAAGCTGGATGTCGGTAATTTTTTGTCCAGGCCACTCAACAAATACTGATAAATAACAAGTGAGTATGCATTTACGAGTGATTTATTAACCAAAACTAGGAGCTAACATTGTAGCACAAACTGTACTAAAAACAAATGGGCATACTTAGTTTGCTGTCACCAGTAGAGGCATCTTCACTAGTAATAATGGAGACTTGGACTGCAGACTCTGCAGGGCACAGATTTTGTTCTGCGTTCATACAACAGTTAGCACAGTGGGATCCTGGTCCATTATGAGATGTCATGAATGCTAAATCAACACAAATACATATTTAGTAAGGAGCAAATGATAGATGTTTTGTGGACAGCCAGACTGCCATATTATGTGGATTGCAGAGTTCTACTATAGCCCAGGCAGTTCTAAGAAAACACTGTAAAGATGCCTGGGATATTTTCAGGAGCTGTCTCATGCAATATTCAATCAACTGAAGTGATTCGAAGCACCGCTGGTATTAGAGAGCATACTTTGCTGTATTAATTTGTGAGCTGTTGCATACAGAAATCTGAGCACACAAGAGATCCAGAATCACAGGCAATATCTGACAGAGGTCTTTATATCTTAGAAATTCAGCCATCAACATCTGCTGAGCTGGGCTCTGGTTTAGATGAGATTTATGGAAAACCTATTGATTAAAGTACAGCTTTAGCGCCGTTTACCATTTACACACACACACGCACACAAACAATTAAATACATTACAGAGCTGAATAGCATTTCAAATTATAGGACTATCTGCTTCCAAAAGCACTTAAAAACATTATCCACAGACATACATATATATGTTTGCACTGTTTAATTGACATTGTTTTCCCAACTCCTTCAAGTCACCTGTAATATCAAATCAATTAAGTATTATTTTCCCAACCTATTTACTGAGCTACCTAGCAATCAATCCACCTACACACAGAGAGAACAAATGCTCATGGGGGATGGTAGAGCTTAAAAAACTGCTGAAAAACTGTCAGCCTCCTCCAATGGCAGCCAGGCTCGTAGCTTTGCAGAATTATACAGCCTGACATCTTGCAGAAAATAAGTCCATGGGATAAAAGCTCCATATTCTGACAGTGCCATTCCTTCTYTGCAAATCAATACACTCCTGCATGGAATAGCGTTACTATTTCAAGTTATACACATGCTAAATATGTTTTGGATTACACTGGTATAAATAAAGAGATGAGAACACATTTCTTTTCCATCTCTGGACATGAGATCATTCTTAAAACAGAAACTAGTGCTGGGGCAGGACAGTAACCGGGGACACTCAGGTAAATCAGGTTTGGTTCCTGTCATTGTCTCACACTTCCCAGGTGACCTTGGGCATGTCATGGGGGGCTGTGCACATGGTGGAGATGCAGTAAATCCCAGGTGCTTGATATCAGCTGGTCACGCCATCTCAGCTCATCCACCAGCTCACACCTTACTCAGCTAACTAAACGGTCATCTCTGCAATATATTAAATTTTGTTATGTGTGTGTGGCAGTGATGAAGGAAACAGAGATAAGATATAATCAACCACTTTTCTGTAAAGCTAGTCTAAATCCGGGTCAATTAGGCTCACAGGTGGTGTACTTGCAAAGTCTCACTGTGGTCTTTCTCACCAGGAAGCGTGTGGGGTCGTGGAGCAGGAGAGCTTCTCCTGTCCTCTGCCACATCAGGCTTTGCCATTGCTCTGAAAGGAGTTCCCACTGCAGCTTGACATATAGGACCCATCTTGTGAGAGGGCATACGATCCCATTGACAAATACTTTTTTGTCTATGTGTTCTATTCCCTAACCTTGTAAATCAAAGCATTAAACCCTTTTTTTCCTCCCTTTGTTTGTGCTGCATCTCAAACTTCCTCCCCGAGCACCAGTAACATCCCTAGCACAAGGGGGCTCCAATTTACACAGGAAAATCTGTGTCTTTCAACATGAACCAAGCAGTAATAAATCCTAGCAGCACACTGTACAGAGCCAGCATGAGGCTGAAATCAGAGATGGCTATAAAGCTCTTTCAAAGTGAGAACTATTATTATTTGTATTGCTTCATTTAGTAGAATGGCAAGTCATACCCCTGTACAAATACGTACATTTTTGGGCTCCAAGCCAGGCACTAAAACAATAGCAACTGTGACTTGTCAGGTGAGACAAGATCAATCAGGCCAGGATTTGGAGTTCAAATCACTATTGGAAATAGAGCTTCCTGGGAGCTAAAGCAAACTAAATGAAAGCACAGGTATTCATACTGCCAGAGCATCTCAAAATGAAATTTAAAGGGCTTCTTCACAGAGATCGGAGGGTAATGCAAACAAATGCCCATGAATATTTGTTCACATTTTACAAGCCTTTGCTTTGGACATTTTCACCTGCCTTCAGAACTTTAGTGTGTGTTCAAGTGATCCACATTTCATGGTTCAAAAGTCACACCATTTCAGTGTTCACTGTAAATGGGTCATCTAACATTTCCAGTTGGGGAATAATACCAGATGATTCCCCCTGCTCAGCTGTATCTGTTAAGACAATACAACTTCTGAATTCAATACCAAATGAAAATTGGAAACTTCCTTTCTCCTCAGACCACACCAGTTTTAGCAAAGGCACCTGCTTAGTGTTTTCAGAGTGGTGTTACTTTTTTTTTGCCTTCTATGCTCATCTCAGTCAGGGCTGAAGAAAGTCTAAAACTCGACTCCCATCATGATGGCCCTTTGCTACTTTATCCCTAATATCTGTTCCTCCCTTTATGCTCTCTGTGCTAATCTTCACGCACTAACCAGTTGATGTGCCTACGCATCCTGTACAATGAGACACACAGGCAGCTGTCACAGCATCACTGAACCTATTGTTTGATGTGGTGCATGCGTACTCGTTTCACAGCACTTTTAGCCTGCCTTTTCATCACATTCAATGCGAACGTACCACAAGGAAGGAACAGAATTTCAGTTTAAATCAGCCACTGTTATATACTGACGACAGTTCTGGAACAGACATTTTATCCCTTATTGTTCTTTTTCATAAGAAAAACACATTGCCTTCCATAAATCTTTTCTGTGAGTCCACAGGGTCATCTATTTGCCAAAAGAGCAACTATTGATTATTCCCAGTCTACAGCTTCTGTCGCTGGTCCTGAAAGTGTGTGTCCATTTCTAATCAGAGCTAAGGTTATGACACAGCTTTTGTCATCTGCTTTCCCAGAAAACAGCAATATCCCAACAATATCCACAACCAATGCAGTGGTGTAAAGCACCAGAAAGAATGGGTTCTTAGTGAAGGATCTTCTTTTATTAGAATCCCATATTTTAGCAAGGTTGATGCCCTGCATATCAGTCAAATCAGCTGCAAGTGCAGTCAATCCTCTGAGTCTGTCTGAGCAGGAATCTCTGCCAACTCTTTCTAGTGCATTAAGGCTTAGAAGAAAAATTAAGCTGTGTTTCAAAATACCAGTTAGGCATAAGACTTAGCCAGGGATTTAGCGTAATAATCAATCACTTGAAATTTCAAATCTGGGTGTTCTGATCCTTCTTGCTCACCAAATAATCACATTTTCTCACCAAGGAACAGTAAAAGACATGGATCTGCTAACTGATGTTCAGAGGTTTTATATGAAAACCTCAGCCATTGCTGGGACTGACTGGCCCCAGGAAATGCCAGTGATGCTCCTTCTTAGATCATTAGTTTGAATCAATGATGATGGTTTGAAGGGGCCACTGTGAAATGAGTTGCTAATAATCATCATGTGTACAGACAGCGTTTCAGAGTGGGATGCCCCATGTCAGCCTTTACTTTATGTTCATGTGTTTAATCCCCATATCAGATAATTCACACCCATTTAAGAGTACCAGCCTGAGAAAACAAATCCTCAGATAACCCGCACAGTCAAATAATCCACCAAATCAGATGTGGAGGAATGACAGGGCATAGGGAAACTATTAGGAAAAAAGGCGCAGACCATGGGAGTCAGAAGCAGTAGAGCTCGTAGAGGAAAAGGGATGCTGAGCTAAACGTCCCCTCATCTTATCTGTAAGTGTGGGCAGAGACCACACTGCTCCTGGAGCATTTTGGCTTGTTTTTTCACAGAGAATGAGCAGCCGGTTCATGAAAGAATATAATACTATATGGAATAAATGAGATTTGAAAACTGCGTATTTTCCACCCACACTACAATGGGCATTATTGCTGGCAGCCAGCAGTGGGAATAGCTGGATAGACAACCAGCCTTAATTAGGAAGAAGGCATATTCTTCTCAGGAGAAAGCCAGGCTTGCAAATGTTTGCATCGAGCACATTCCATGGATTTTAGATGTAGCACCATTTGCAAAGCAAGGTCTGATTGAAAATGAGTGCACTGTAGGGCATCATTTTCAAAATCCKGCACAGGATATTCTTCCAGACAAGCAAAGGAGGACAGGTTTTCAGATGTTGTCGCTTCTTACTCTATGAATTGGAGGTGATGCATTCATCCAAAATACCAAGTGTCAGAAACAAGGGCCACAATGTCTGCAAGGGCTGAGCCCTCTGAAACATCACAGACCCCTGAGCTGGCATTTGAACAACTCAAGCTGAGCTGGAAAATTGTTCAGGGCTCTGTTGCTGGGTTCCTATGCAGCCTTGGCATGTATGGCCAAACTTGGTCTGCACTGATGCTGGGAATGAGCAAGTTGGACTGTCTGTGTAAGGTGTGAGCAACTACAACCCCTTAAATCACAATGATGTTATTAAGGGAACTTTCTTTAGGATCACAAGGGGTTAGGAAGGCCAGACTGATCAAGAGTTCCCCAAGCAAATATGGCCCTTCACTCTTGACACATCTCCAGTTGACCCTCAGAAGCATTAGTCCCTCATGGAGTCCACCGGTGCCTTGGCTGCCAGAGCTGACATAAGAGAGATGGAAGAAGTTGTTGCTAAAAAGCATTTTGCAAAAGGGATTTCCCATGTAAGCACAACATTTGTAGAACAGTTTTGATGCCCTTCCTGCATTTGTGTTGTTTTTAGAGAACTGTTTGAAAACAGAAAGCTGATTATTGTTCATGGTGAAAAGCTGAAATGTTGTGTTGTTTATTCTGCTTTGGAAGTGTTTCGGCTGCAGACATCTGAACCTGGCTCCATTTCACTTCTGTATGGCTTCCAGCCTCCCCTGGAGACATACTCACAGACACACAGCCCTGTCCTCTGCCCTCCCACTAGCAGGCTGCCACCAAGCCAGGAGGCGCTGCTTCCTCTAAAGTAGTCGTCAATGTCAGCACATGAATCCACTGACAGATGGAGACTGAAAGTCATGAAAAAAACAGTCCTGCCCTAGAGATCAAATCCATCAGCTTCCTACCATGTCTCACTCCTCTCGCTCGCCCAGGAACTGACTCCCTCAGTTCCCCTGGAAGACGAATCTCCCTAGGGCCAAAGCACAAAGCTGCCAAGAAGCTGGCTGAGCCTGGGTTTTGTTGTTTCACACTGTAATTACACATTAAGATTTGGAATGTTTTTGTGGTGTTTTTTTTACAGGGAGATGAGTCTCTCCTGCCTGTCCCATCCAGATGGTGCTCCAACTGGATGCAAATCTTCAGGCAACACTTTTCGAACATGAACTAAAAACCCAACAACAACAACAAAAAATGTAACTGAGTGAATTCTGTGCCTGTGAAAGAAACACAGCTGCGAGTGGGTTGGAGAAAAAGAGCCAAATCCCCTAAAGGCCTCAGGTATCCATAAGAAACGCACAGACCTGACTCTTGGTGGCTGGTGCCCAGGTGGCACCCAAGGGTCAGGATCTGGGCCCTCCACTTCTTGCAGGGCACATGGAGAGAGGCTGGTGCCCCAGGAGGTGACAGAAGTGATCTGCATGCTGAGCAGGAGCTCCGCAGAGGGAGGCAGAAGGAAACAACAGGCACAAGCGAGCGCCATAAATCCTCCTGCTCTGTGGTGCCTGAAGCAGGGCTGGACAGAAGGCTCCTCCATCCACACATGAGTCCTTGGACTTGTTTCCACTTGTACGTCAGGATGCTTTAAAAGAAATCCCATGCACAAGCCTGGAAAGAGAGATGCTGCCTCCAAGCTCCCTCCTGCCAGAGGGAGGTCCTACCTGCTGAGCTCCACAGCCTTGAAGCCTCTCTCACCCTCCTTCTGACCCCACAGCTCTTCCACTCCCTTCTACAAGGGAGCACAGATTTGGGAGCAAGATGTTCCTACCCAAACCATCACCAGGGGAGACAGGCCAAAAATGTGCTTCTTGAGTTGGGAATGACATTAATTGAGATGCCCTGCTACCTACCTCCATTTTCAGAACAAAGTAGTTACATCTGATTTTGGGGAGAGCCTCGCCTTGTCATTGGGTGCCATCTGTTCAGAGGGTGTGGGTCAGAGTGGGCCCTTTGCAGCACCACTCTGCAGTTTCAGAGATGGTGAGGCTCCAAGGCACGCTGCACGGAGCACAGGTGTTAGTCTAGGCGTTTAGACAAGATTGGCATAAAAAAGGGAGGTGTCAATAAGTGCTCTAAAAGGTGGCTTTTAAAAGGTAGGTCATTTTGGAACGTAATTTTTGAAGGATATGCCAGAAGTCCCTACGGGTTTTGTTTTGGGTACCCAAGTCCCTTCCTAGATCCTAACTTCAGATCCTGTATTTTACAGAACGTATGCAGGCATCAACGCTGCATATCTCCTCCGCTGCCTTCCCACCACAGACTGCATGAAGCCCTGTACCACTGCTCTTGCAGTCCTCCTGTAGGCTGATCTCTGAAGAACAGCAAGCAATAGCAAGGGCCTCCATGATGTGCCACTCATGATGTGAAAGCGTTTAGGCACAGGCATGGAG
The DNA here is from genome assembly GCA_035582835.1 of Phoebastria nigripes. NCBI lineage: Eukaryota > Metazoa > Chordata > Aves > Procellariiformes > Diomedeidae > Phoebastria > Phoebastria nigripes. The sequence continues at coordinate 928,015 of JAYKAV010003376.1, forward strand.
TCACCAACTATACCTGAACTGTAAGGCATGGCCCACATATGTCTTTGCTTCCAAAATACCAAGCCAGCATGGCCTGGGTTCAAAGTAAAATGTGATGCAGTTCCTCTAGAAGTTGACATAGGTTGTTATTGTTTAGTTTTCATTTTTGGTTTTTTTCTTTTAAACTCAGAAAAAAGAAAAAGCCATTGCCAAGAAGGTCGGTCTGTCAGAACTGAATTGAGACCATAAAGTCGTGAAGATAGGAACAGTAGCTGGAAGCAAATACTGAGTTTTGATCTTACAAGGTAAAGGATTTCTACCCCTTCCTGAACACCCATGCGACTATTTACACCAATTCATTTCTGTAAGTCCAGAGCCTGGGGAGCCAGCATGGTGCCTGATGCAAGAATAGCAAGCTAGTACATGACAATCCGGAAGAAACCAAATTTGAGCTCCTTTCAGATCGCCTACCGTGYGATTATAAAGGAAGCCCCTCCATCTAAATGGCTCCACATTAATTTTCTTCATCTGTTTCACACTTCCCCCCCTTTATCTCCCCATTTCTCCAACAATACAAATGATGTTGGCTTGGACATATTTTCTCTCCAGCAGTTCAATAATTTGCAGACAGCGATGCATCAGAGCTCTCTGTTGGAAAGCACATTCAAACATTTACTATTCACTCCTACGCTGATTACTCACTCAAAGTGCTTAAAAAAATAATAATAGCAACATTAAAAAACAACAAAAATACCAACCTAAAACAAAAATGGGAATATGGAAGTGTACAGCATTAAAATAAACTCTGGCTCCCTTGCCAAACTCATTAATAATTTTGGCTTTCCAAAAAAAAAGAAGATTTGGATTGCTCTGCTCTTCAAGTATCAAAACATCCAATTAACACAGCTAATTAGCGTCACAAACAGCAGTCAAAAGAATGGTAATTTAGATTCAGGATTTCAAAGGTTTCGTAATCCCAGGCCAATGCAACTAATCTCTCAGAGGCTGAAAGTGTTTTGTTATTGCAATGCAATTGTATAGCATCTCATCAATTAGTGGCATTGCAGGGAACACTTGCTTGCATGATTCATTCGTCTAATCAGAACAAAAAAAAAAAAAAAAAACAAAAAAAAAAAAAAAAAAAGAGGGGGAGTGGGACAAAAAGGAACAGAGAAACCTAGCTCCTTAAAATATGCAGTATCAATTTTTCCAAATAATTTATACCATAGCTGGAAATGATTGTGAATAACACTATGTCCTTCCCAAAACCGAGCCAGCAGGCTGAAGGGTTTTTGCTAGTTCTTAAGAGATTAATAGGACAGTAAAGCCAGCCACACAAGTGATATCAGCTGGCCTGTAATTAGATGTGTTGGCTGATAGGAACATTTTCTTAGAAAGGGAGGGAGGAAATATGTTTGAATGAAAAGATCCTTTTCTTACCAACCTTCCCTTTATGCAGGAAATGCACAAAAATGGCAAGATTCTCGGCAGACAGACACTGTTATGTCCTCATCACAGTCAATTGCACATTATCCAGGGATTTGATCCCCAAAGCTCCTGGCAATCCCAAAGTTTACCACATATCTTACAACGTCACTCACGTTTCCAAAAGCCCAGTTTTTCCAGTGGGATGGGAATGGAGGAGCACTCAGCGCCACCCTTGGGATCACTGGACTTTTCTTGGCTACAGAACTCAAGTTACCAAATTAAGATTTGAAGGTGTATCTGCAACACCCAAACATCTCTGCTTGTTCAGATCTTGTATCAGCTCCATTTGAAAGGTAAAGTCTGTTGGAAAATGAGCAAGGTCCAGGTTCAGATACAAACTTTCTCTCAATTTGCCATGTTTCTCTATAAGTTCTAGTCCAGCTCAACCCTAGTTTCTGATCAAAACTTTTACATTTTTACCTTCTTCCATACTCTGCTGCCTGGTCCTTCCCAAAAATGTTGCAGTCTTTTGGTCTTCTGCTGAACTTATCTTTATTTCAGATTAAAAGGCTTGAATTTCACACTATACCTTCCCCAGCACCAACAGACTGGGATGCCTCGCACCTAATCCTTGCTCTGGCCTATAAACGTGACCTTGCAAGTCACTTGTGCCTCAGTTTCCCTGACTTCAAAACAGTGCTAAGTAGTTCCAGACTGCACTCCAAAGGGATGCACAGAAATATAATAAAGTTGGCACATTTAAAAAAACCCAGAGTAGTACCTGAGCTCTGGAATCAAACCGTTGTATTCTACGAGCATGACAAGTTGAGGGGATTATGGCAAAAACAACGTTTCAGAATAACGGTGGTAAATCACAGATTTACTTTAAGCAACCTCTACACAGAACTGAGCTGTTTAGTATAGCCCACACCTGGAAGAGCTAGAGTGATCCAACTATGTAACAGCAATGCTTTTTCCTTCCAGCGTATGCACACGCTGACCCATACCTCTTCACAACAGGGCTTTTCTGCTCCATTTCCCATTGGGTGCATAGCCGTCTTCCAAACCATCAGCATTTCTACCACAGAGGTATCTGAGGGCTTCACAGTTCTGGATGCTTTTAGTCTAGTCACAAAATGGAGTYTATGCTTAGAAGAGGCTGGGGGTGAAACATTCACTACAAGGTCCTACTCATAGTATCCCTTCTTCATGTCTGGAAAAAGAGTGAGAAATCCTGAAAGCAAGTGGACCTGAATCAAAACAAGATCAAGCAGTTGGAAAAGAGATTCTTCATGACAGGAGGGAACCTTTGCCCTCCACAGTCCTAATTTCTAGCTCCTGTATTGGACCTGCCATACAACTGCACTTGATAAGATTGCATTGAACAAGACAACCCATGAGCAGAACAAGCTCTGTAATGAGTTAAGTACATGGCCAAATCTAACTGAAGTCAAGAACAGAAACATACAAAAGCTGGGACCACTCTCTACATGAGCCCAGTAAATGATCCCAGTATCAGTTCTGGTCCAGGCAAAGTAGGTATAAAAAAGGTATTCAGAGGTGAAAAAGTTAATGTACAAATATAGTGTTCACTCTTGAAACCATTACCATGTTTTAAGGCATAAAGCACTAATGAAGATGTATAGGCTCAATCTCATGGACTTATAGACTGAATCTTTGCCTCACTTATATTAAGCTCTGGCTGCTCTTGCCCACTCAATCATCCTTAACACACTCACTGGCATCAACCACTTATTTTGTCCTATACAGACAGAGATCCTCATATGCTGTAGATTTTGATACAAAGTCTAAAGAACGGATAATTATTAAAGGGTGCTTCGTTGTGGCTGGACTCTGTACTGGTTGGGTTGAGACGTTGCCATTTACTCAAGAAAAATTAGAAGAAAGAAGACCTTTAGGAAGCCCAGACAAAGCAAAAAATTTCTCTGAACAGTATGCTTGATTAATGCATGTTACTAGAAACGGCCCAAATGGGAACCTTATCTATGAATTCCTTCACTGTTTCAGGACTAACGAATTCTCAAATCAAAGTCTGCCTGCATTATTTTCACAACAGAATAGATGTTAAAAAAGAGAAAGAAGGAATCTATATTCATTTCTGGTTCGCACAAGTCAAAAAGATTACCAGTCTTGCAGGATTCAAACCTCAAAGGCAGGTATCCTTGGTAAAGAGTGTGATATCATAGGAACATTTATACTATTTCTTTAAAAGTACTGAATCCCTGAGCCACCAAATCACTCAATAACACTACGAACACTGATCCTTACCTCTCCCCTGCAAACATATCCTAAATCTCAGCACCATTCAGCTAAGCCGACACTAAGGCAGGACACTCTCTGCAGCACATACGCATACAGGTGACAGATGGAACTCAAACACTGAAAAAACTTTGGGAAAACAACTCAACTTCTGAGCATTAAGTATTCAAATTATGTGGCACTTCAACTGTTGTTCCGCTATTGTGTTAAGAACAATTGCTATCAAACAATTCAAGGCACCTTCTGGTTCTGCCTCGAAGGAGAAAGTTGTATTTTGATCAAGATGGTTCAACATTTTTCACCTCCTGCTCCAGCTTGATAACAGAGCTCATGGACAAAAGAGAATGAAAAGGTAGGAGCAGTTATCTCAAAATAACACTGCAAAAGTTAGCAGGTAGCTGGTGAAGTTAGGTTTTAGCTGAAATCCTGCTTCACAGCCTTACTGAAGATCAAGCAGTAAAGGTGCACTCTTACTGTTTGGCTAAACCATGACAAAGCCTGTGCTCATAAAGAAACACATATACTCTACGTATCTTATAGTCCAGTGAATCATTTTCCAAACCTCATGTTCCTGATGTATAAAATGGAAAGAATATTGGCCTTCCTTTCTAAAGCAGTCTAAAATTCATTAACGTAAAGGCTATTATATAGGAGCTCAGAAGTACCCTTTACACGTAGGGCACATTTACTATCATTTTTTCACCTTGTTCTTTCTAGATGTGTTTGGAAATGTGCAATAGATTCATAGCAAGAAAGAATCTTTGTTTGACCAGAAAAAATACCGTGAGGTCTGGATTTCCTAGTGTTAGTGAGTCTAAGTAAGGTGCTGAAATATGATCTTAGCATCATTTCTGTGTATATTAGCTCAGAGTTAATAGATAGGTACATAGATCTACATTACAATTAATAAGCCTAGCCAGGGAAAAGTAGGTCCCACAGCACACCTTTCAGAAGCAAGCTGTTATTAATCAGCATTTTAACGAAGCATAATTACAACAGCTTATGGCTCCCACCAGGTAAAGCAATAATTATAGGTGCAACCAAATAAACAGGGAAAATAATTACCTATTTCTCAGAGCTAACATTAATTTAACCAGGCTCGGAGTGATGGCTAGACAGACAGCTCAGTGCTTTCGCACTGCCAGCCAGAAAATCTGTTCCGATTAAAACAAAGATCACAGTTGCCATTGTCAAAGAGTGAGGAAGGTAGCCAGTCTTTTTAATCTCCAGGACACCTTCCAGATTTCAAACAGGCAATGTGGTTATTCATTGGGTGATGAAATTCTTCCCGTATGCACCATGTATGAGAAGCACATCTTCTCCTGGGAAGAAGAGGTGAAACACCCTGGACTGACACACACAGCCATGCTGGATGGCCAGCATGAAAATACAGTTCCGAGCAGGGTGAGGCGACCCAAGTTAGAGAAAGGGTCCCACAAATATCTGGGTTGTCTGCAACAACAGGGGATTGGATTCAAGGAGGATGTCTGTTTACACTGCTGGACAGTAAAGCAGACAACTTTGTGCACTGACAGACACGTCCAGACTGACGATCCAAAGGCAGCCATGCAAAGGGCGGGCAGGACACCATACTTCCAGTGACTCTCTTATCTGCTTGACAGGAGTGTTAACCACTGGCAGAGGAAGTCCCTGAGTTAGTCCTGTCACCATGACTGGCTTAGAGTAAACGGTGCTGTTCAGATGGATCAGCGGAAACCATTTAATAATTACTTTCCAGAGCAATTTCTGCTCTGCCGTACTTTCTATCCATGGAGAGCAGCAGACACAGACACATCAAGTGCTGCTATAATATCTGGAACACTCCAGGTTTCCTCTGGATTATGGTGGCTTGTAAGCACACCCCCTCCTGGACTCAGTGAGGCTTTCTGATTGCATTGGGGATCCCCCACTGCATTGACACTCTGCCTTTCACAAGCAAGTCCCTAGCATATGTAATAAAAACAAACCAAAGCTTTTGAATTTGTTTTCATGATGTTCCCATCTCACTATGGAAACACAAACAAAATAAAGAGGTTGATGATGATTTATTGCAGACACATGAAAAAACCTACAGCTCAGTGGTGTTTTTGATTCCAGAGCTAATACTGTTACATATTAATATCTTAATGATTCTAATACATGCTGGTTTTACCTGGTGATCCAAAGGAAGGAGGTGGGGGTCAGGGAGCGTGGTGAAATACTGCCAAGCACAGGCTATTCCTCCAAAGAGCTGGAGACTGCAGTGTGGATGCAGAAACAGGGACGGAAAGTAGGCAGGTAATGGGAATAACACCGCACAAAGTCAGAAGCCGCCAGGTCAAGACTGAGACCAAATGGAATTGCTAGTGATGTCATTACGACACAATCACAGTGTGGCTCTACTAAGCCGCATTTGTCCTCAGGCCACTTTCCAGCCCTCTGAGTGTTTCAGCAGCACTGTTTCATTGGGTTCTCCGGTGTTTCAGAACAAATTACACTGGTAAACAGATTTGTGGCAACACTTCAGGCTCAAAGACCAACTATGCCTTTGAACAGCATCAACTCCTCAGGCTGATACAAGTCAGCACAGACATGTCTGACTCCAACAAAACAACTGGGAGGAGTGAACCAACTATTTTGGGAGTTCACTAAACTGGTTCACTGAACCAGTTCAAATCCACAAACCATCTTCCCTCCTCCCTGAGTGTTGTAGTGTTGGGATGCCCGGGTGTGGGGGCCAAAAGCACGCACTTCACGTTCAGGAGCGGAGCATCCTTTGCTAGGGTTGCTTTGGCTTAATCATCAAAACAGATCCTTCATTCTCATTCTTCCCCCATTTTTTTTTTTCTCAAGAATTACCAAGCCTGAGAACATTCAGTTGTGTTCATATTTAGCAAAGTGACTTTGCGCATTCATACTGATGTCAGAAAACAGAGGAAGAAAAGGCACTTGCCAAGGACAAAACTAAAAAAAAAAAAAAAAAARRAAAMMAWAAAAAGGGGTGGGGGGTGGGGATTTAAGACATTTCTGAAATTAATAAAAACACGGTGACACCAACATTCCTTAAGAAACCATGTTCTCCTGAGGAGCTCCAGAACTAATCGGCTGGGAGAAGGTTTGATATGTTTCAGCTAAGCTAAACCAAATCCTAAACCCTTTTTAGCTTCACCATCACTAAATGGAGGCTTATGCCACTGTAATTTGGGCTTGAATTGAAGACATGAATGTCAATAGAGTCAAGAGGTTTGGATACAACTGGGGTGGAAAATTTACCCCGAGGGATAGATTTTACCCCTTGCAAAAGCTGTAAAGCAAGGATTATACAGAAAAAGAAGCTATATTGCCAAGAGCAGGATATTTAACCCCCTCAGGCAACTTCTATGTAATTTTATTATTCTTTTAATTTAATTTCCTAAAATCTCTTTCTCTCCCCATTCCAAACAGTAACCATGAAATAAGGCACTGGAAGAAGACATGGTGGGGCCAAATTCTCATCAGCTGAAGCTCTCTAAGCTCAATTTGAACTGACAAGGTGCCTGCATGAGGCTCTGAATCAAGTACTTGCCCTGTGTAAAGCAACTTTTCTTTGCAACAGAGGGCATTCAGGGTCTCGGGGCCCCAAATCTTCCTGCTGCCACAGAGCCAAAGGCCTTAACTGAAAGGAAGATGGGGAGGGACAGCTAACCTCCTGTCCTGCTGCCTTCCCTTTGCATGGCACAGAATAAATGAGGAAAACGCTGCTAGTGTCTACACAGTACTCGAAAGCAAAAGATACATTACCCAGATGTCTGGGTTGCCCACACGGGTTTTTTGAACCTAAAATGTTTTGCCACAGATCCCTTCGGGCCAGATGTGCAAACAGAGCTAAAACCTCCACAAGCAGTTAAGATGCAATCAGAATTCCTAGGACATCACTGGAATTAAAAGGGGTTCAAACCCTAGGTTTTGTATTACAAAGTCTTGGGAGATTAAATGCCTCTAAAAACCTTCACCTGTCTTTTGCCTCAGTTCACCTATTTTAAGTACAGTAATAAGCATCATCCCCTGTCTCAGAAGTGTGCTATGACATTTCCTGAAATACATTAGTCAGCTCTCATGAGAGGGCCAAGGGGCAGAATATTCTTTACATAACTATTGGTGAGGAGGAGAACTCATCCCGTGCTAACCATGGTTACATTTCACAAGAAAAAGGCTCAAAGTGAGTATATGAAGTGTCTTAAGCATACAGTTTCTATTCAGCTGCTGCCCAAAAAATGTGAAGCCTCCATTGAATTTCCCCAAAATCTTTCTCCTTGGAAGCTTATGTGATACTCCAAGTAGCTGTAGGAGTCTTTCCAGGCAATTCAAATTCAAAGCTCCTGCTGCTGGCTGCCTGAGTCACTTTTACAAAGGTTTTCCATGCCACTTTATTTTGAAGGATGTTACCTTAACTTCAAATTCCAAGAAGAATAATACAGGGAGGGTTTTGCTTAGCCTGGATGTAAGTTTAATGCCTGGCTGATCAAAGCAGGCTCTTTCTATCCTGTGCAGTATCAGACTGCACAGAGCTACATTGGCAAACTGGTCCAGTGCTTTCCACAGAGAAGGAAAATGCACTGGAACAATAAGAGTACATGAGGGATCAGCAAGGATGCAAAAACATCCATCACTGAACCAAATACTGCAAAGGTTGGACAAATCCAGGGAAGAGCTGGATAAACGCCTCTGCAGAAAGAGAAGCCTGAAGTCAAAGACAGCTTTACCCAGCTGGTTGCCTTATCCTCATACTAGATAAGGAACTGCACCAYACAGTGAATCAGCAAAGTATCTCTTCCTGCACTCACAAACAGGCAAGTACTTAGAGGAGTTACCTTGAGGACCAAATTTTTTTTGKTTTTTTTTTTTTGCTTAAGTGGTAAATGGAAAATATGAATAAAGTACCTAAAGTCATCAGTGTTCCTTCCCATCCCTCTGCCTCATTTCCTGAGCCTGAGCTACTGTAACCTTGCAAGAGGACCATGTGTCCCCCCCCATCCATGTGACCTGACAACCAGAGATGTGGGAATTGCATGGTGACAGTGTCCACAAGGGGACTTGTGTGGCTGGGACCTCACCTGTTTGGCTCCGAATTTTGGCCACTCTCAAGGAGAGCACACAATCGAAAAGAGAGCTGCCACCCTCATCCAGCCCCCCTTTCTCCCAGGCTACGCAGCTAGGCTTACAAAGAATTGCCATTTTTTTCAGGTCTACAGTATTTTCTGTAAAAGTCTAGGCTCTGGGAGCCACAGAATTATTTGAGGTTTCCCCAGCATTCATTTAAAAATGCAATTGTAGGCTTCACAGTTGGAGAGAAAAGCTTAATAATGCAACTGTATGCAGACCTAAAAATAGACTCAAAAAATTTTAAAAGACTCCCAAATACACCTGGCAATGCTAGATTCCAGATTCACTGGCACATTCCCTTGTACTTCGAGCTTTTCTTGCATGCACAGGGAAACAGAAGAGAGAATTTAAAAAAAAAAAAAAAAGAAGAGGAAAACATAATTGTAAAAGTTCAAAAACACTGAGGTGAGAATTAGGAGAAGATGCAGTGCCAGAAATTAACTCATTTACAAAACCTGCCTGAGCTGCCAGGGTCCCTTTAACTGAATACACTCAGCACAAAAGTGAGTCCACATTGTATGCAGTGAAAATGCTGATGAACATCATCACTATGCAATGGCTTTAAAATTGATTTGTGGGGGGTAGGAAGATTTCGTTTCACCTTCCTTAGTGGGGAAGCCAGACAGAGCTTTAAGTTTTACTGACTCTGGTATTATAATCACGGTTGCTGGTCTTTCAACCTGTTCCAGAATTGGAGAGAGGTCTTCTCTGTATGACTAGACACTGTAGCGTGGTCGATTCTGTGCTGAATTGAAATTCATCAGAGCCTGCTTTGTCTCAACAGAGCAATAAAAGCCTAAGACGTTATTATGCATGAAATGGTTATGGAGCTGGTGAAAGGGTTCTTTCCCCCCCTTGTTGCAAAAAGAGGGGAAATATCTGACCTGGCAACAAAAAGATAGATAAGTCTTTTATATAAAATTGGCTCTACCTGCAAAAATGTGTAAGGGAAGCAAAAGCACCAAATGGAGCTCAGAGAAGGAGTCCAAAGGATGAGATAAGAACCTCACCAAGCCTTGGTGCTGCTCAGTGCAGGAGACTCGGCTAAAATCCATCTCTGCTCATAGATAACCCAGTGTTTAAACACAGCCACAGTCTGCACGTTTACCTCTTTTCTTGATCTTCTTCTAACATGAATCATTAGCAGGTACTCCAGGGCACAACACAGCAAAATCGTGCTCTCCCTGGCTCCAATCCTGCAGAGAATTACGTACTCACTCTACCCCTGTGTCCCAAATGAAGCATTTGTAAAAGTTCCTCATGAGATCAAAAGGCCTCAGCAAGACTCATCTTTCCTAATATAAACTAAATCATAAAAATATATGCACACAGTCAAGATATGACTGAGGGTGGGAGAGAATCATTGTAACAGGTCAAGACACCTTGATCTTTAGAGGCTCATCTCTCCCAACCTAAGCATTGCCTGCTGAATACCTGTGATTTAGACAGCATTTTGTGCTGTTTGAGGCAGACCGGGGGTGATGTAGTAGTGTTAAAGTCTGGCTGCATGTGCACTGGAAAGGGGGCATCTAAGACAGGCACCTGAGGATGAGGGGCACACCCTGTGTGGCCTTTCTCTCTGAGTGCCTATTAGAGTTAATTAGCAATTAAGTAATTGAATTATATACAACTGCACAAAAGACATACACATATACATAGATAAGTACCATGCACTAATATAATGTCCTTCATATCTGTGCAGTGGCATGTACACAGAAAATAAAGACACAGGAGGAAACTTTGACCTCAGTGAACTGGGTGGGAGTTTGCTAACCAGCTTGGATGGCACCCAGACTCTGCCTGTGGCTATTGCCCAGAGAGGCCGCTATCCCAGAGGCAGCTCCGTAACAGGGCTGCCTACACCTACATATCAATACCTGCAGGGCCAGACTCGGGCTCCCTTGGTCCGCACCTGAGCTGAGTGGGTAATGCTAGCTTTAAAACCACGTTAAACATCCTTGAGCCACTGAACGCTTCTAAAAGTTTGAAGGAGGTAAGAACAGGGTCCCAAACACATGCTAAACAGAACCACAATGTCTGTGTGCTTTTGTAAATAGCTCAATATAAACCACACATTTTTACCCCCCATGAAAAGAGGCTCATGAAAGTGCCTGGTCTCCAACCCCCTTGAATCCTCTCAGAGGGGGGCTTTCAAAGCAGTAACTATTAAAATGTTACTGCCATTTGTCTAATGCAATTCCATGCTCCACATCCATCTTTGGAGAGCTGACTTTCATTAACACTTCAAAAATAATTTAAGGTTTTTGCGGTGAAGGTTAGAAACTTTTCACAGCTCAGAGCTAATAGCTTTGCTGTTTACATGCTATAATGTCTTCATAACCTTTTCAAACGCACTGTGGCCGGCAGCTGGGACCTGTCCCTGCTATTTTTGTTCCCAGAATGTAACAGCAGAAATGTGATGACTTTGTGCCCCTGAAATGGTCACATTTCTTCTCTTTAGGCTTCGCTTCCATTACAGCACTAACAGAAAGGGCCTCACCTTTTCAAGAGGCTCCTGATGTACTGAAATACAGCCCTGGCTGTCCTTTCCCTGGAGAAATGAAACAAGCTGATTGTCTCATTGGAAACCCAGTTTCAGGGGGCATAGGAGGAGGGCAGGCAGTCTGCCTTTCCTATCTGGAGGTGCCTTGGGGAAGGCAATGAACCTATGTGAACTATTTTGCCTGGAAGAATAAGGATAGGATTCTTGTTTTCAGGTGCTGGATGGACAAAGTCATAATCCCACAGTGTTTATTCTGACACTGCAGCAAAACAAGTGCTGCAGCTCTCTTACTTTGCTTTACTTGAGTTGTGTGCAGGTTACAAATCCTTACTGGAGATATGGCAGGCTGGCAAACAATAGCTGAATACTGTGGCATCCACAGGCTAGAAAATGGTGTCTCTAAAAGCAGGAATCTCACTTGCTCCAGTCTCCTGCCCACTCAACAGCTGGAACAGGGAAGCAGGATGGAAGGATGCTGTAGTATCTACATGCCTTTCTAAAAACATCACTCAGGTCTAATTTCAGCATACTGTCCTTAAAATCACTGGGCCAAACAGTGCCCTCAGATGCAATTTACATGGAAATATTCGATCCCATGGAGAGCTCCAAGAGGGGTTTTCTCTCCCCTAAACCCAGAAGCAAATAAATGCAGCTGCTCCAAACTGATAGTGAGTAAAGGCCCTGAAGCTGAGAGCATGGGACCAGTCCATTCTTATTAAGTTAAAGCATTAAAAGTCCTGGACAAGCTGTAAAAAAAAAGGAGACGTGATCAACTCAGTCAAATTTACAGCAGACCTAGGGGCACATCCATGATGTTCTCTCTCCTGGGAGCTCTGCTAGATACAGCCTTGGAGCAGTCATAAGCACCACAGCATGTGTTGCTCACAGGGTAAATGAGCCCTAAAAGAAATCGTTTTAATGATCATCTTTCTCCTTTTGGGCAGGGATGTGAAAGGCAGAGGTCGGCTTGTGACAAGCTCCCTGTAGCCTTCTTGAACCCATTCAGAGACCAGACGAGGTGAAAGGAGGGCTTGTGAGTTCTTCCCAGTCTAGAGAGGCTTCCAGGGGGCCCAGTGACTATGGGTGGCATGGGCTGCTGCCACCACAGAGAGCTTGTCCTTTGAGAGATAGATCTGCACATGGGATCCTAGAGAGCATGGTGTAAAGTATTTCTTGCTACTACCAAGTCACTGTAAGTAGCCTGAAGACAAGTACAGGCTTCTGATCTCCATCCAAGTGCTTTAATTTTTTAAGGTTGAGAAGTGATGACAAAAACTTTTAAAAGATTCCTTGGCTTGGAAGGAGAGGGCAGTAAATCAAAGAGTGAGGTATACATCATACAATTTATTGTGGCTTGTTTAGGCAGCTTGGCTAAATACTCCACGGAAAGCTGCAAATTCAGCAGAAATTTTGCAAGGAGTTAACGTAGCAAATGAGAACAGATAGTGATCAGGCTACAGAACAGCAAAACAGAGTCATCGTTAATTAAGAGACCTAAATGATGAGACCTGCTGAATTAGGTCAGTGAATATGCCCCTTCCTGCTCTAGTTTTAGGTTGTGTAAATGACTTCAAGTGAGGTCGTTTTCAGAGTTCCTGCAGTTGCCAGTGGGGCCATATAATGGACGTGAGAAAAGCAGCCAAGAAATATCCAACAATTTAGATCTACTCTAGAACTGGGTCAACATACGGCAAAAGAAAATTAAAGTCAACAAATGCAAAGTAATGTTCATCACCACACGATCCCTGGAACCCCTGCTAAGCCTAATTTATATAAATGGCTTAGAGAAGCTGACTACAAACTGGTTAAAGCCTGCTGACAACACAAAATTGGGGAAGTGGACATGGAGAGGAAAGAAAAAAAGCAAGCAAAGAAATTCTACAGAGTCCTTGGCTTTGCTAGGTAATTTGGACAAGGTGCAGCAAATAACTCTTAATGTTGACAAATGCAAAAGCAATACAATTTATTTGCAAGATCTCAGGACAAAATGGGAATTGCCTTGGACTTCAGCAAGGGGAGGCTGAAATGGCTAGAGCCTTCTCTCACAAAGGCCAGGTGGCACAGCCATGTAATTCATTTTTAAGCTAAGAAAGGAATCAAGGTGAACAAAAAAAAAGCTACAACATTCAGGTTGCTTAAAGATAACCCCCAAAAAGCAACAAAATGGACCTGCATCTATTATTACTTCTTTACAGCAAAGTCTTTAGGTGGCAAAAAATCTGCAGAGCTAATACTCTGCAAAGCCTGAGCATAGGCAGGACCATGATATAGGTGAATGCAGTAACCTTTGCGTGAGCCAGATAGAAAGGGGATAGAGTTACTTCTGGGTTGCTTCTGGTAAGGACTGCTTTCTAGGTTGCTTAGAAATTTCAGTCCTATGTTACACTACCAGTCCTAGAGTACAAAAATGACGAGCTCCAAAACRAAAACCAAGACTCTGAGAGAAGGCATTTTTAGGGAAATTTGGCCATTACCTCAAGATTGATTCCAACGCCTCATACCCAAATGTGTGCAAGGATGGCTTCCTCCAAACAATCAGGACTTGAAAGCTGTTAGCAGATGAGGCAGTGAGAGGACGATTTTGCAGAACTATCACACAGGTTCTAACACTGTCCACTCCAGCATAGCCAACTGATCACACTGCAGTATAGGGCAGGCTAGAGATATCATGCTTAAAATTGAAAAGGAAGCAGAATCAACTTATTTTAAAAACAAAACTTCACGGACTGTCCTCCATCTTCATAAAAAGCAGTAAAAGGTAACCCTTTGGAATACTATTGTTCAATTCAGACATTAAAACCAGACTGCACAATGCTTTGACAAATATACTACACAGGGTGTGAGAAGTGACTGACCTAGATACAACAAAGTGATACATGCTGTAATAGTGAAATGAGCAGCAGGAAAACCTATAGGACTACTGTAGGCTATAAAGGGAGAGCAGATGAGGACGAGTTCAGAAAGGAACCTAAAAGGGCGGGAATGAAAAACACAACACAGATGACATCACAAGTGTCGTAGTCAAGGAAACGTTTCATTTTTTTCCCTCAGTTCAGAGAAAGCAATCATAAAATGGACAAAAAGCAGAATTCAGAGCCACTCCTATCTTCTTCCCTGAGCTTATACAACTTTCAGGGACAATAAAAAGCAGGCTTAGTCAGTATAGATTTGGGATCTAATCTTCACAAAGGTTTGATCTTTCAGTGTTCAGTTCATAGTAATTTTGCTCCTGACTTCAATGCACATTGCATCAGGCCAAAAATACACAGAACACAATCTACGTAGTGAGAACACCYTACCTGCCCTTTTTTTGGGTAGTCTTTCAATCACTGACTATGTGYTAGAATATTATATTAGCTACTCTTAGGTAAATGCTTGCAACATTGTCAAGGTATTATGATTGTACAGTTGAAGTCCATTCTGAACCTTTTTATGAATGTCATCTCCTTTAGCATAACAATGAAGAAGGCGTTATATTTCTTACCCTAAGCTAAATACCTCTGGACCAAGAAACCTGCAGAATGGTACAAATCTCCCCCTTCCACTGTCAGAGGTTTCTACTCCCCAAAGTTTACAAAGCAATTAAGAGGATTTGCACACAAGCATGCTTCACAGCCTGCTAGACATCCAAAGAGGTATGGAGAGATCTTTTCCCTAATACAATTCAATCACAAAGCAACAAGCAAGCCCACACCGGAAAAAAGAAAAAGGATGAATGACAGGCATTGTACTTTACCATTAGTTAACTGACATATTTTAACATCCTAATTTACTTTACCATTCTTAGGGTAACATAAACAAGTTTATCATAGGGTCCCCACTTCTACACACTATCCTGTCTAAAGAGGATCCCAGTCATTTCCAAATGTAAACTCAAAAAACTGATGCTTTGCATTTTGCAAATCACTCAACTTTTTCTTCACCCAGTGTCACACATTTAGTCACAAGGGGATGCACATTCCTCTACTGCAGGGCACACAGAACCTGGAAAATCCCCACACAAAGCTCTGGTTCAACACTGGGGAGCATTTGCCCTGTGCCAAGACGTAAGTGTGGCTGGGCAGTGATCACAGTACCAGTATCAGGTCCACCCATCCAGTGGCATTCTGAATCAGGAGAGGGGTAGCAATGTTGCATTACCAGTGCAGGACTGGAGGAATCACAGGAGATCTGCCCTCCAAATCTTGGGCGTCCATCTTATTGAGTAAGCCTTCCATATGAGGTCAAGACATGACTGGTCAAGAATAGTGTTCCTTTTATTGTTTGTAAATTAATTTCTTGCCCCTCTCTTACCGAACGAGCTCAGGAAAAAAATTGTTGTCTTTTATTTCCTTTTAAGCTATTATATTTTCTTACATTTTTATGTTCTTTACAGATTCCTAATCTTTGAGTCACTGCTGTAACTAATATTTAGATACTAAATTGGGAATCACAAATAGATCAGTGGCTATTAAAGATGATGGCCTGATGCATCCTCTGGATCAGGAAGTTTTTGATGCCCTGATTGCAAAAATGGGGTAAATACTTCAGAGTTTCCTCTGCCTTATGTCTCCCAGTTTGCTTCATCTTTAGTACTGTTCAGTAAAACTTTATTGCCACTAAAAGCTTTATCAAAGTGCAGAGTGTTGCCTGAGGTCAGACCAGCCAAGTCTTGAGCCTCATATGAACTGTTTTGATGCATAGAAAATCTGTCTTTAACAATTCCAGCCTCTCCTAATAAACTGGCCCATCTCTAAAGAACACTGATTTTCAAATAGAATTAACTTCCATGTATTATGCCTTGTGCTGCAAATAGCACCAGGAAGAATGATTTTTCTACCTGATTCACTCTTAACTGTTAAATCATGATTCTTTTTATTATGTTTTTGTGCATTTCGTCCCAGTGGGACATGGAAACAAGTTTGGGTAGTTCCGTTGCCTGAATTTTCCGCTGCACACCAGCTGCCTGGTGTGGCTACATTCTCTGCACTGGAAAAGAACATTTATTTCCCATTTCTATACTGTCTCTACTACTTTCCCTAGGAGGGAACGATCTTTTCCCTAATACAATTCAAAATAAATATAACAAAATATTTCTTCATACTATATCTAGGCATTTTAAAGCCATTTTGGGGTGATGTAGTTATACATCTCCCAGTTTAATTCAGTTTTGTATCTGTTCAGTCAAGCAGAAGCTTTGCCAAAGTGTATAGCATTGCTATAGATAGGCCAGACCAGGCGGGTCTTGACCTTGTATGGAGGGCTTGCTCAGGACAACGAATTCCCCATACACACTGGTGACCCGTGGAACTCCTTGCTGCCAAATATGAAGGATGTTAGGAGCTTGACAACATTCAAGAGAGGAGATGGCAGAGGCAGATCTTGGAAACATGCTTGAGCCTGTGGACTAGGGGAGAATGTGGGGTGAGCAGTGGGGGAATGAGGAGAAGAGAGACCCAGCAAGTTTAAGGGAAGACAGTGGACGAGCAGCTGCACAGCTCAGAGATAAGCATATGAGCCTTGATGACTTTCTCAGGTGACCCTGGGAGTTTGCTGCTGCAAGGGGGAAGGGGAAAGCATCATGGCCAGCTTTGCAGGCTGGGTACAATCTGCTCCTGCTTCTGCTGCTTGGTGGAGGACTGGGGAACGGATGACCTTGCTGACAGGGAACTGTGTGCCCATGTCAGGTCCCCAAGCCAGCACAACACCCACCAAATCAGCGCTAGACACATACAAACATGCCCACCCCCTCGTTGGCAGTTTCAGAGAAAGGCCCCAGATAGCTCCAGATAGGCAAGGATCAGCACAGCACTTTCACTGCACCTTTTCTGTACCTGCAGCCAGTTTTGTACTGTTCATTGCAGAGCTGTTACAAGCACTAAATTCACAATTCACTCTTTCTCCCACATACACACCTTGTAATATCTGAACTTAGGATGCCTCCTCTTGTCATTCAAACTGGCCGCTCCGCTGCCTAGAGCTGAGCTAGCAAGAAAAGTGAAAGGCATGAGCTGACATTCTCAACTTGCAGAATTTCTTCCACAAAGAAGGGATTTAGTACATTTATTACCACTTCAATTCAGATGGAAAGACAAGGAGACAGCAGCCACCCACAAGTCAGAAGGGAATGAAGCCAGGTGGAGAAAGTTGGTGAGAGGAAAGTTGTCCCCACAACCATCAGAAATGTCTCATCTTCCTCAGAGCTGCCTTGCTGAAAGTATCCCTTTTGTTGTTTGCCCAAATGCAGCCATCACCAGCTCTCATGCCCAAAATAATTAGACTCATGCCATTTGAAGGAAGGACTTTGGCAGGTGGGAAATAGCAGAAGAAAAGCACAGCAAAATGCTATTCCCTGCCAGCCTTCTAGAGAGCGGTGATACGGGGCAGCAGCAATCCGACCAGAAAAAAATGGGATGGGACAAAGGGGACATGGGTTGCTGAAAAGGCCAAAAAGGCTCAAGGTGTCYGCCTCGCTCATCTAACCTGCATGTCTCTCAAGCAGACGAGCAAAGTGCTGTCTATGCTGGTTTCCTGGTGGGCAGCAATGAAGGGAGGCAGACAAAGTGATATTTCTCTCTCTCTCTCTTGCCTTGAGCAGGTGCCAGCAGAAAGCTTTGGCAGCTGCCGAGTGTTGTGCTCTGGGAATTTCTGCAGCACGGAGTGTTGGTCTCACTGCTKCAGTTGGATGACACCAGACCCAGTGGTGACAATGAACCTTACAAGGAGAAGTGAAGGTGTAAAAACAAGATGAAATCCAAGCTGTGTTCTTTTGAAGGGAAGAAAGCATTTACTGACGTCAAGAGCTGCAGCCAGATCCATTTGACGTGCGTGTCGTGCCCAAAATGAATTCGAGAGACCACAAATTCACCTGGAAGATCGATTTCATAGCCTGAGAGTCAGAATATTAACTCTGTACCACTCAACTCCGAAATGGCCCCTCTTTTTCCATTTGTGCTATTCTTCACAGCCAAAGCCGTCCCACCTTTTTCTGCCAAGGCTGGGAGAGTGCTGCGTGTCACCCCCTCGCAGCTCACCAGCATCCAAGAGGCACTAGAAAAGCAATTAGCAGTGAGAGGACTGGGGAGCAGTGAAGCATGTGTGATGCAGCGAGAGGCCAGGGAGGCAAGCAGGCTTGCAGGGCTGGTCTGGGCTCACCTGTAACTGCACGTGGGACCATTCTGCCAGTCAGGAGGTCCCACGGCAGATGGGGCAACACCTGATTTTTATTCCCAAAGAAAGTAACAAGTGGAAAGAAGGATTGCTTTCTACGGAAAGGAATAAAAGCAATGCTAATTAAACACTGTGCCTGCTTCTCTGCTTTGGCTCCATGTACTTCGTTGATCCAAAGGCTACAGAGGTGACTGTGGGACAGATTTCATCTTTGGTGTCACTTGGATGATTTAGATAGAAACACAGCAGGCTGATGCTGAAGGAAATCAGCCAACTTACTTCAACAAACTTGCACCCAAGATGCCAAACAGCCCCAATGTACAGTCAGTTCTTCATCATCCTCACAGTGAATGGATCAAGCCTCCCTTTGGGTGACACCAAGCCCAATGCCCCACTCTGCCCACTGTCTCTTGACTTGACCCTGCTCTCTACACATCATCTGGTGTGCTTGTCAAAGGGGAACAAACAAAATACATCCTGGGTGACTTGTGCTTCATCCAACTCATCCAGTTACCCTTATTTTCAGTCCAGCTCAAACTTTCCACTACCTGGAGCAAAGGAAGAGGCAATCAGCTCACCTAACGCCACAGGGAAAACATGCATACCCAAGCACTGAAGCAGATTGAGAGCAGGATGAGTCCCAGATGGCGAGTCTCAGCTCTTGGAGAGGTGAAGCCTTTGCTTCCTCCTCCTTCCCTCCAGCCTCCTTCAAACCCCCCAAACACACTGCAAAGCCAACACAGATAATACAGCAACCAGGGGGTGGGCAGGAACTGTGGCATTTCCAAAGGGACGGACACACAGCAGCCAGATAGCTTGGAGACAGACTCCCACCAGGAGCTGGTCTTTGGCGTCTCTGTTTGCCCTGCAGCGGTTTCTGAAGCACAGAGGTGTTTGCAAACTCACTCCCGCTGTCCCTGTGCCGCAGCTCAGCTCTTCCAGGGAGATGGGGAGCTGATTAGATCTCTGCACTGCCTTCCTCAAACACTCTCCCTCCTCAGCTCATTTTCTGTTGATGCGCCCAGTGTGCTTTTCTAGCTCCTGACAGGGTTAATTGGCAGGCCCAGTAGGGGAAATAAAATGTTTCAGCTCTGTGGTTGCTTTTTTTGTCCTTCTTTGCTCTTGAGGCTGTGGGAAAGTGCTAGCTCCTGAAGGGTTAAAGAGCTAGCACAGCAGGTAGCCAGCTGCTCTAGATGTCTACAGTTTATTCCTGGCCCCTATTCAGGCCCCTGCATGCCGCTCAGGTGCATATTAAGGCCTCTACAGGGCCAACACACAACCCCTGCTCCTCGCAGCGGGGAACAGAGGGCACAGGGCAGGGCCAGGGAGATGGGCAGGGCCGAGGGGRGCGAGCTGCCAGGCACAGTCATGGCCACTAAGGGCCATTTTGGACCCAGCAGCAAGGGGGCTTCTGTAGCCCTTTTGCTCTCCCTCTGGGGCTGGGCTTCCACAGAGACACAAGCCCCCTTCCAGCTTCTTCTCTGAAAGCACTCTCCTTCTTCTTCCATTTTCATCTAAGTTTCCAATGAAGATTTATTACTCTGACTGATTACGCTGTCAGCCAAATGAGAGGGGAATAGGAATATCCTTTCTTCTTGCATTCCAGCCACTGGTCCGTTTGGCTCTCAGTGAAAAGAGCCGAGATGATTTTAGTCCCTTTTTCTTGCAGGTATTATTTATTTGCAGGCTGACAGCATGTGGGAAAACCCATCAAGAATCAAAACCCTGGGGCATGATGCTGGGTTATTATTCACCTATTTAAAACCTGGAAGGAACTGGGTGGTCAGTTAAGTGCATGTAAGACTCCAAGGCAACGACTCTGTATCAGCACTGAAGACCAGTCAGATGTGGCATGAGAAGCAACTGAGAACAGGCAAAGGGGGCTGTGAGGAGTCAGAAATGTCAAGGCAGAAGACAGTAGTAGTTTCCATCCCACACTCAGAAAACAGGAATTTTACACAAGATGACAATCGCCAAGGAGATGAAGCATGCATGGATACACAAAGAGATTTTCACAAGACCTATGAGATCAAGATTTATTTTTGCAGATTGATTTATTTTGGGGGGGGGGGGTGGGGTGTTTTTGTTTTTAATTTTCACTTCCTTGTAATAAGAACATTCCCCTGTCATATGAGAATGCAGCTGCAGCAGTAACACTATGCTATACYTGGATGACAAGAACACAAATCTAAAGGTAAATAAAAAGAGAACCCAACTAGTCCAATTTTGGTGCCCACCTGAGAGAAATGCAAGTAACAAACAGATTGCACCAAAAAAACATGCTGGATTTCTGACATTACTGGTTAGATTATTAAAATGGTAATCAGTAAAAAGGGCAATTTCAATCAATCAACTTCATCTCCTAAGGAGAAGCCACGGGAGGGAGAGTGAAGGAGTCAAGAGATCTGGTTGTGCAGATTTAGGCAAATCACTTTGCTCTGTATGCCTGTTCCATTCTCCTTTTATCTCACTAGACTGTGTCCTAGCCCTGTGTCATTGTCTAGACAATGCCATTTCTCCTGTCCTGCGTTTTCATCCAAGAAAGGACTGGGAGAGGAAAGGACAGGCACCGAGTCTGCAAGCTCTTTACAGAGCCACAAACAGAATTCAGATCACCAAGTCTTAACATCCCTAGTCAACAGTAAATGGCCAGGAAACCCTCTAGCAAAATGCACCTTTTTTCTTTCCTTATGTTGGTCCAACAGAGAATGACAACTTGCTATTCTGTTAGCCCAAGCAGCAGCATCCTGCACGGTGAAGCTGAAGGCTCAGCCCTGCTGATGTACTGTGTGTGTCAGCACACCACCACTTCTGATCTCAGTTTGCTTTGACAAAATCCAGGAAATTGCACACAAATGCAATGTTAAAAAACCCGTTATGATCGCAAAGCTGAAAGCCTGCTAACTGGGAAACGCAGGGAGGAAGATTGTGCGACCCGCCCGAGGCCAGGCAAGGAATCGTCGACGGAGCTCACAGCCGAACGCAGGTATCCTGACACGCAGAGCTACCCCTTAACTACAGATCAAACACAAGCAAACACAAGGTCCCAAAATGCCCTTAAGCAAAACAGTACTGAAACATCCTACCAAGGTCACTGCAAACAAAGCTCACCAGGAAAAATACTTTTTGGGGTGACTGTTTATGCTAGCAAGGTTTGCAGTTTGTCAGGCTCCCCTAAGACTCCCCACCAGGCTGCAGCAGGAGCCAGTGGGATAGGGTTCCCAAACTGCCTGCACTGCAGAGCACACTTGGGAAATAAATAAATTGCATAGAAACTCTGTCCCTTTGGGTTCTTCTCTTTCTCTCCATATTACCGTGTCACTGTGCATGTCACCTTGTAATACTGGGTTATTTATCATCACTGAGTGCCTAGATTGGCCCTCCTAGAGAAAAATCAAAGAAAGCAGCAGGGGCTGAGGTTTGATGAGAAGGAAACAAATTCTTCCCTTCGAGAAGCATACGTACTTCTCTGTTACCCCATATACACCCACACATGCACGCACACATTTCCAGGCTGCTCCTCTTCTCCCCCGCCAGCAGGCTCCTTTCAGCCTGGCGAGTCCTTGCTCTTCTCCCTTTTCTCTGCTCAGATTCAGTGCCTCGTTTCTATGGATTTCTGTGTCAGCTCCCTCAAGGATATTCGCTGGAATGGACACATTTACGGGATGACTAACGTTCTGAAAGCAGGTGGTGCTATTATAGTCATACAAAAGCCACCTATTTTTGCTGCCTTGCGCTGTCATCCTGTTAGGCTATACTTTGCTTTGCCTTGTTATCGTACCAACTTCTCAGCACCATTACTCCGGGCTGCTCCAGTTCCAGGGCTGTCTGCGGAGGACTGATAGAGGGGCATCTTTGTTCACCGCAGTGGTAGCTTGGAGCTCCCCCACACAAAGAGAGGCCTGCAAGTTTCTCTCTCTGTCATAATTCATTTGCTTCATGAATCTTGAGAACGTACTTAAGAAAAAAAGAAAAAAGTTCTGGTATATATGCATAGCTAATGTATGCATGCACTCACACATATATATTTTCCTATGCAGAGCAGGAGCCTTAAAGTGAAATGTTAGAAGATGACTATGTTCACTTTATCCTTATATCATGTTTGGGATAATCACTTTGAAAGTCATAAGGTAAATTTTGAGTATTGTCTATTATCTTCAATGATGTCTGTTCACATTAACTACTTTAATATCTCAACTTGTATTGGCTTGGAAACTCTCAGCTTGTCTCACCTCAGTTCTTGGCACATGATCCTATCTGTCCCTACGCTCCTGGGTTTGATGTGGTAACACTGCGAGGGTGCTGTACTTAGCCTCAGCCACAGACCATCTCTGCCTAAATACCATCTAAGCACCCAGGACTGAGAAGGAATGCAAGATGAAACACAGGTACGGAGTTTAAATAAAATTGCATGATTAGAAGCCACATTTCCTGAACTTCAGTCCTGAGACCTTATTTAACTAATAGTGAAGTGACCAGGAAAAAACAATGTCAGCATATGGCAGTTTTAAAGTGCATATAACAGAGCAGGGACCACTGCAGGAAGATCCTCAGGCAGACCAAAACCACCAGAATCTCCTATGTCCTTTTCACCTTGAAGGGAGAAGCTGGATTTTCACTTCCAGCTCGGCACTTTGCAAAACCTGGCAATCCTGACTCCAGCTCCTTTTACTCCTCATAAACCCAGTGGAGGGCAGTACAAATTGTGTGTGTGCTTCCTAAACTGGTTTATGCCAATCTAGCTTGTGTGTGAGGGATTTGCATTCAGAAAGCAATAAGTACAGAATTATTAATACAGCGTTGCACTCAATAGCTGAGACACTGCTTGTTACCAGGGGAAAAAACACTACCCTTCTGCTATAAAGGATCTAAATGAGAATCAGGCTCAGTCTCGTCTCAGCGTAGATGTCCTGACCTGCTGTTCCCTACTTTGTAACACAAATTCAGCTATAATCAATTATGGCTTGAAATGCTCCTTAAATATAGAGAAAAATCCAAAGCACATGCAAAGGCCTCTGATGGTAACTGATGCGATAAAGCAGTGCAGGAAACTCCTTTTTCTTATTAAAGCTGATTTTAAATCCCTCTGCAGACAGATGCAGTTGCTGTGCTGTGTACTGCTAACCTTGAATTCACATTAACAAGCGTATCAAAACTTTCCTTTTCCAACTGAGTGCTTAGGATGGGAACTTCTCTGACAGCAGCTGCACATTCTCCTCTCCCCACATTTCATCACGAAGCATTCCCTGCTAATCAATAGAGGTCAAATCTGGATCCCATCGGGATTCACAGTGAAAACTATTGACATCAACAGGTCAAGAATAGCCAAGAGATGATTTATACAACAGAGAGCAGAAAACATAAGCAGGAAAAGGCCACCACATTCTCAGCTGGTGTAAATCAAGATAGCTACAGATTTACACCAGCTAAAGATAAGGTGGGAAAAAAAGACAAAAGAGAATAAAAGCATCTTTATTTAATGACCTCAGATGCAAACAAAATCTCATCATAGCACTGTCGCGCAGAAAAGCTTTGACCTAGCCAGGCTGATACAACAGGGAAGCGCCTTCTTCTCTGACCGCTATTGCCTGCCAAGACAGGCCGGGACACAGAGGGGAAGCAAAGGAAGAGAAAACCTGCTTTGTTCTTGATTTCAGCAACCATCAGAAAAACATCCACTGCTCTTCAATCGACTGCCATTGAGGAATGAAACGTTTCGTGCCAGAAGAGGGCACTTTAACTACAGGCAAGCGTGAGCTGTGCCGCCTGGTCCTGACCCAGGCAGGCAGGCAGGCAGACAAGGTGGGGAGGGGGAAATCGCTTCATCAGGCCCAGCCTTACACTGGGAAACAACTACAGGGAGGTGCAAAGAGGCACCAGGCTGCTGGGCCTCCACTCTCCTCCTAAGAGCTGACACTGAGTGCTCATCCCCACTGCTTTTGCTGCCTTGGACTTGCTCAAGTTCCCCCCATCAGCAAAGGCCTCAAGCTTGTGCTCCTGGGTCAGTCGGGCTCTGCGTCAGGCCAGGCCTATTCTGAAATAGAAAGTAATTGTCCCACCAACAGCACAACTACGGAGACCCAGTCCCTACCCCTGGTTTCTCCAGCAATACGGATTTTGTGCCAGCTGAAATTCTCCCTGTGCTGGAGCATTTTACAGCAGCTCCCCCGCACAGACCCTCTGGTGTGTAGTAACATTTAAACTCGCTCCAGCCTTTCCCCCAGCAGAGGCATTAGTTGAGTCTCTTTCCTTTGCTCAGCTGCCTGTTTTCGTAAAACCTGCCCAAACTTAATACCTCTGAGAACTCTCTCTGGTTGGAACCAAAAAAATGGCCTCAGAAGTTTTGGGGTGAATGTATATGAAACACACACGCGCGCCTGCTGCCCAGCAAAAGGACCCTAAACAGAGACTCTCTGCTTCTTCCAGCTGTATCAGCTGGTTCAAAACCAGATTGGTCTCCCTAACCTTACTTGTTGAAGCATATACGCTAGTCCCATCCCTCCAGGCACAACATGGTCAGCCACATCTCATCTCCTTAGAAAAACCTTGACAACACAAATTTCAGACATTATGCAAAAACCTGAATTATAGGTGAGAAAGACCAGAAGACATGGAGAAAAACAAACTGAATGATACAGCAAGTATGAGAATCTAGGTCTGGCTTTGAGAGTTTTGTTTCTTTTCTGTGATGTTTGCTATGATGAATCTCAAGCCATTTTCTTGTTTGAGATAGGCTAGCACAGAGTAATAGTTAATGTATCTGAACCAGTCCATAAACTACCACTGCATCTATCTATACTATCGAATTCTCAGTGGCTGCCTCAAAGTGGTTAGTCCTCTGTTTGAATCTCGAAAGTTTCCAGACACATAAATAAACCAAGCACGGATAAATCGGGTCTGAAGGTCTGTTTCTCAGATGGATCTGGCAGCTGCCTCGGTTTATTGGCAGTTCATTTATCATCTCAAGAAAAATATTGATGGTTCTGGTGACACAGGCCCTTTCTGTGTCCTGGTTGAAGGAAAGCTGTCCTTCTGGGCAGGCTTTGGAAAGAAAGTCAATGCAACGAATTCTACTTGGCAGACATGTGAGGGATGTGGTGCAAAGAGGAATCATTAAGTAAGGAAGAAGGGACACTAGGATGATAACACTGTTGGCCCAGAAATAGCCCAGTCTCAAATCTTCACAGTATCACAGCAAGAATATGAGATTGTGAGACTGCTAACAGGCACAGTCATGGGCATCTTCTCAAGAGGAGGTAGTACTGCTACACAGTAAGAGACAAGAAGCCTGAAGCCGTATTCTGCCAAGAGAACCAGCCATTTACCAGGCCTTGAAGAAATCCACAGAAACTCCAGGATGAAAAGGCTTGAAAACAGGAATAATGGGACTGAAGTACTGCAGACTCTCTCCCCTTGGGCTGGCAGAACCATGCAGTCCTGGCTCCACCACATAGGAGTGTCAGCAGTCCAGCTGCCTCTGCTATAGAAAGTCACCAGGAAGACAACTGGATCCTCCAAGCCATTTCCATCCCCTGCCTTGATTAAACCAGCTATGTTCCACTTGAACAGTCTGTTAATGATTTATTGAAAGGAAGCTTGAGATTTGTCATGTACTGATATGGTGGAAAGAGATCTCACTTTGCACATGTCCTCCAACACTGCTCCAGCCAATGTAACAAACAAGTCCAATGTAAGCTTTTGCTACACATGACACTCCACTGCCCTGCAGATCCCTCTTTGCTACATGAGAGGTCTGGAGTAGTTAACCTACATACTGGATTTCTTGAGGGACTGGCCGATGAAGAAAAGATGAATGGATCATCACCTATCATTTGGTCTTTTGTGGCACCAAATGATAGTTGCTGGTTTAATAAGGATTGCTTACTTTTAGAAAAAGAAATAACTGGCCTGACAGAATCATGACTGCAACCTGACTGCGGGCACACGTTATCCAGAGGTTGGTTTGCTGAGGAAGAGTGATGCATACCAATCATAATGACAGAAAGCAAGGTATTTGGGATGTTGCAAAACCATGTATTCCTTCAACAGGAGTTGGTTCCTAGACTCTCTTAGCCAGATGACCAAAACTCCAGACTGTGCTGAACAGAAATTCAGTTATTTTAACAAGCTTTGAATCCCTCCTAAGTTTTGGGAAAAAGAAGAGTACAGCAGAACACACACAGGCTGTTAAGTGCACGAGGAGCTGAACACATGATGATTACAGTGTGTACTCTGAAACTGAAAGCCATATTTCTCATTTTGGTGCTTATACCTGCTGCTTGTGTGACCAGGGCAGGATTTATCCTGAGCGCAAGTAAAAATCATAATGCACAGCAAATACAGACTCTGCCATTAGAGTCACTGGAGTTGATTCTCCATGGCTTGGCAACTCATACAGCTGTGTGTACCTAGAAAAAAAGCATAAGATGACATACCAACTCTAGAAATGAAGGAATGATTCTGATCTGGTAATATTTTTCCACTTACGGTGTACAGGATAAATACTCAGACAGCAAATAACTAGGTAGGCTAGGAGACTTCAAACATGAAAAAAAGAAGGCTGATACGAGTGCCATGGGGAAAGCAGATGGGGATCAATGCTGCTACCAGTGTAACAATTAGGAATCACAAAATAAAGCTTGCAGGTGGTAGGCTTAAAACAAACAAGGTATTATTAAGCTGTGGAAATCCCTCGCAAGGAATGCTGTGGATGCTAAAAATGTATACAGGTTCATGGGAGACAAATCCATTGAGTGTTACTACAGACATAATCAACATCTCTGGCTCTGGGATCCCCAAACCACTAATTGCTGGAAGCTGGAAGAATATTCAGGGGAAGTATTGTTATACGTTTATTCTACTATTATATTCTTCTCAGGCATCTGCTTTTGGCCTCTGTCAGAGACAAGACACTGCAGAGGACTGATTTTGATCTGAGCTGATTTGGCTGTTCTTCTGTTAAGAGATGAGACATGGGAGAATCAGACCCATCCTGCTCTTATTGAAACACAAAGGTTTCTGAACACTAGATCAAAGCTAGATCTTTAGTTTCTGCCTGAGACATGTTCAGACTTTGTTGATCTGAACCCTGGACAAAGTTTCACTTCTAGGTGACAAGAAATGCTGCTGGCTTGGGGTGGGCATGTATTGGCCTTGGCTTGAATGGGTATTCTGTTCACCTGTGAACCGTACCTGCCTGGTTTCTGGTCTCGTCCTGCTTGATGGAGAAGATGCAATCTGCTTTTCAGGATGCCATAAGATATCCTTTGTTAAGGTTTGCAGAGATGTTAGGGGTAAAAGTTTGTAGAGAAAAGGAAAGTGAAGTGAAATCTCTACTCACCAGTGACAGGCCCAGGAAGGCAAGGAGATGTGAGATCTGTTTCCTGTGACTTTCATGCCTACTGTCCTCCTCTGGTTTCTAACAATACAGATGCAGCTGTCCCTACTGGAGAGATTAATTTTGGTCTCTCATTCAGCCAGCTATTTTTCATGAAACTCGTAGGAATGTAGTATCTCTGAGACCTTCCTCACTGTCAGATTCAGTTGCAATTGGTCAAGTAGCTGAGAAAGATAGACACACAGACAGAAACACACTAATTTCTTAGCTGAGTTTCCAAAAAAAGGTCTCTGATTCCCTTTCAGGATTTTGGGACTAAAGAAGTAGTAGTAAAAAATAACTTCTGCTCCTGCCATAGAATTCCCTTTCATCACCAAAAAGCCCTGCTGAGCGTTTAGGTGGCAAAATATAAAAGAAAAAAGGAATAGTTTAGGTGAAAGACAGCACAAAGTGAACCAAAAGCAGAGCCTGGGTGTGTCTGATTAATGAAACACCACCTGCAAAAAATCAGGTGAGATGACAGAAAGGCATGAGGTAGGGGTAACAACCTAAAACTGCAAACAAGATGGTGAGGACACAGACACAAGACAGGTAGGCACAGGGGAGAAGATTCAGCCAGAAGTGAAGAGACACAGAGAAGAGGAAAAAGATGACAAACATGGAGACACACAAACACCACTACAGGCTGGCAGAAAAGCAGAGACCTATCGCAGAGACACTGCAATTTTTCTGTTTATTGCTTTTTGAAAAATGCCTCATTCTGAATGGCTTTTTTCTCTTCATTCCCATTGACATTTGGGAAAGCTCCAAAGCACAGCACTGGCTAAAGCCCTCTCCCAACCTAAATCTTCAACCCACAGACGTTACTCTTTAGTCATATTAACCACTCCCCTCAGACATTTCCAACAAATTGTTAATATCTTTTAAGCCCTGCTCTCCGTTGCCTTTCAGATTAGCCTTGCCCTTTCCTTTGCACTTAAGTTTAGCAAGTGTTACTAATAGGAATTTAACATTTACCAAAGAATTATTTTAACTACGGGTCTAATAGCATTTGTATGGTGTTCTGAGCACCCAAGAGCCTCACTATCAGTTCCATATGCTTAGTTTTGTCTAAGTTGCTTATAAGACAAAGGAAAAATACAAGTTTATAGAAAAGCCAATTCATAAGAAAGGCATTCAAGACCTTGAAAGCCAGTTCCAAGAGGGATAGCAGTGCCTGGAGGGAGCTTCCCCCCTTGTTTATATTAGCCACAACTCTGCAATAACTCATGTAATCAACTTCACCTTCCAACCATTCAGCGAAAGCATCACTTGTGCTTGGTCTAAGTTATTTTCTCCTGTGTGTAAAAGAAATGCTAATAGAAAAATGTAACAATTTTTATTATTAACTGGCACATTTTATGTTTTTTTATACCACCATCAAAACCATTTTGAATTAGAATGTTCTGTGTTTGCAGGCCACTGATTCAGCTGGCCTGGTAGCAACCATAAGTCATTGATAGCGTGAATGGAAAGCACTGATGAGGATTTCAACCAGTAAAACCTCAGTGACAGTTTGGCACCAGTTAGCATGCAGTGTCTCAACTGAAACCCCAAAGGCTGCATTGGATATAAGATCATTTTTAGAGCAGGGCTTCCTCATCTTGGCTGGCTTATAAGGATCAGTCTTCCTGTGTCACTGGATACAGCCCTACCTAGGCCAAAGAGCACATTCTCTGCCAGCACTGAGTTGAAGACAGCTGGCGGGAAGCAGGGACGATATTTGCACACGTGTCTCTGTGAGACGCTTATGCTCCCACTGTCCACAAGGTCCCTGTTCCCGAATAAGGTTGTAAATATTGATGGCTCTCAAGTCAACCTGTGCAAATTCCCTAGTCCAGGCTCACAGCTTCTGAAGGCTTTCTGCTCTTCAAAGAAGACAAGCTCCTGCATTTTTGTCTAAAACTGACTTGAGAACATTTCTATGGGTCTGGATATGTACCCTTCTTACATTCTGGTCCCACAACAACCATCTCTTCTCTTCCCTGTACCTCAGTATCCCTGGGAAAGAAACCTGTGTACACAAGAGGAAGGAAATTAGTCTACACCCTCATGGGGTCCTCCTTTACAATGCTTAGGACAACACAACTCTGGAGCAAACCATGGTGCTCAGTCTAACTTGTGCCTTAAAATCTGATAGGACAGGTAGGCTCTCAGTACCTCTGATGCTTCATTCCCCTCAAGACTAGATCCTCAGCTTACAGACTCCCTTTCGATTCTACTTAAAACAGGCCCGTGAGTCTGACCTGCTCTCGCTCCTTCCCAACAGAAAGCCATGTGAACGCTTACCAAACAGGCAGCATGCAACGCACCCGGGCACACAGAGAAATGAACCAGTTACTCAAGACCACTCTTACTGCAGCAGTTAACTGCAAGACCATTTCCCCACTCACATGCATGGTATTTGATACCTAGCTCCTAGCAAAAAGTTAACTGGAATCTTATGGTTAAATCCCCAGGAAATACTTTGAAGATGCCTTCCAAGACTGATATTCTGCATTTCAGAAAGAAAGAAAACAAACAAACAAACAAAAATTTCTTTCTTTAAAAGAAAAAAACACCTTTATAATAACACTTTGCACTTTTATAGCATCTTTCATCTGAGGCTATCAAAGCACTTTGGGATACAGATGCTAAGAAATCCATTACAAAAATTATAGATATTCCTAAGTTGACTGTAGTCACTTGCCTTAATTTCCATTTCTTTACTGATACTCCCAGACGGTGTCTGCATAGATTGATGCAGTCAGTGCTACAGGCAACTAGATAAACAAATCTACATACAAATATACACTCTCCCCCACAAACACCCTCTCTTACAGTAAAATAAGTATTTTTCTACAGCACTGTCCACTGTATTGAACTCTGTGAGGGAAAGAGGTGTGCATACTGCAACACCATATACTGCTTTGCACTTTCATTCCATTGCACTTCATTAAACAGACTTTCACTGTTTCTTAATTTTCTTTGAGCAGGTCCCCCTGTATATACCCGATATGAACAAACACACAGATTCCTTCTGGGTATGAGCCAACAGCTGCAACCCTGAAAAATATCAGCTTCTTGTATCATTAACTGAGTTTCCATGGTGCCCTGGGGCAGAGATATTGATGCTTGACAGCATTATCACTATAAAGTAACTTTACAACTCTATAATTTAACTCTATGCTTCCAGTAATATTAAGAGCATTGGAAATTGTGGCTGTAAACCTTGACACTTTCACACAGACTGGGGATTTGAAAGAGGATTTTGTTTTCTTTCCTCAAAGACAGCCCAAAACATGGTACTGAGAAATAACCAAACACTGGAGAGATGATGTGCAAGGAGGTCACTCTTAGAAAAATCTGCAGGATTAGGATTAATGCCACTTTTTGCAACACACAGAAAGGAGCCTGTTTCTAGGAGCTTAGCAGAAGGAGGATGAAGATGTAGACCTCTGGAGGTCTTTTCCTGAGTATGTGCCCGATTTACTTTGAAATCATCTTGGCAACAAGCTCTAACTCAAGTTCAAACATAAGCCACACTGGATAACCTCTGCAGGGCTCCCTCAGCTTTATCAGCACAGCCTTTCATACCTCATTGGCTTTTGCTAGTAATGTTGCCTTTACTGGATGGGAATGAACCTGCAAGGGCCATAATCTGGCTCATGAGGATCTTCTCTTAAGGATATCACTAACAGAGCTAGGAGGACAGGCAGTTGCCAAAAAAAGAAATGTAAAAAAGCCCAAAATAACCAAGTACATTTGCCCTAGAGGACTGGCAGGTCCACGAAGCTCTAAAAGTTACAGATGCTTTTACTGGAATTGTAGTTTGCATACAGATTTCTTTTCCCCAAAACAAGCATTTACTGAGATCCAAGTACTCTTTAAAAGGAATCTGGATATAAGCAAATGACTGTTTCCTCCAGGGGATTTAACTTCTCAAGTCCCCAGCCAAGCAGCAGGCTAATATTCTGCTTGAAGTTAAGAATAAGAGTGAACCCAGTGGTCCCAACTGTGCCAAGAGTCCAAGATGCGAGCTCCTGTTACGCACCTGAAGAGACTCTAGTCAACCCAAGCTTTCATTCTGTGGCTGTAGCCACATAAATACATTTTTTTTATGTCCATAAACAGGAGAGAGACTTCAGCAGTGCAACTACACCCTGTTTAAGGGATGCAAAGCTTCCAATTCAACACATTCAGTGAAATGGAAAATACCAAGTGATATCTTTGCAAGTTGGTTCAGCTATATTGTTTTAAAGTGTTGAGATAGTTTCTCACTGTTTGAAATGTGAAAAGACATTGGATAACATTAGTAATGTCTCTTTCTTCTGTGTTCTTCACCTGTGGCTTCCAAAATGTTTTGTTTTGTTTCTTTGTTTGTTTGTCTACAAAAGAAGTTTCATTAAATTAATTCTTTATATTGAGGACATTAAATCAAAGAGGTGAAGTGATGTGCTTAGAAAAGCCATACAAAGGAGAACTGTTCCACCAGACCCTCAGTCCAGGGTTCCAGTCTCCTGTTCCACTCAGAAATTATTTCAATGAGTAAAGCCATACACATAGATGACTAAAAGCCCATCTTTGGATGAGGGCCTTCCCCAGCTGCAGGAAGCTTAGAATTAAGATTAAAATACACAAAAAAGCCATGGACACACAGACAATTGTGGTGCCCACCCATCTTGATGATTATTCTCCCCTACAGCTACCAGGCTACAATCATACCAGTTCTTGCCTACTCTCCATCATTCCTATCTTTCTACCTCATGGCTAGCCTTTGGAAGACTAAAACCTTTTATGCTCTCTTATGGGCTGCCTGCTGTGTAGCAGGGATCCAGTTCAAACACTCTAAAAAATGAACCCAATAGATTTTAAAACTGTTGATGTGAGACTCCTTTACTGGCCACTCTCAGGTCAGACTGTGACGGCTGCTGATCTGCAGCTGTAGTGGAAAGCAATTCTGGGTGTGCTATCAGAGCGGCGCTCAGAGTCCTACAGCTGGGGATTCTTCCTTCCTCCCCCTCTTTTATCCTTTGTTCCCTGCCCAGCTATGAGGCTGGTGTGTATCTAGACAGCTCAGCAGTTGAGCTGCTGATGGTGAATGTTACAGAGCAGTTTACATGCCTTCTGTCATAAGCCCTGTAAATGCCTAGTAAAACATGGTATTTAATGGAAGCATATCAGCTCATTTTAAAGCTTCTTTACCTGGTGCTGAGCAAACTGTTGCTGCGCTGCCTTTTTAATCAGTTACCACCAAACGTGCGCGTGTGTGAGAAGGGTTTTAAACATTTCTCTGTCCACTTCCAGGCGACTAACCGACAAGCCTACAATCCTCTTATTAAGCCTTCGAAACAGAGTCCATTCACTGTTATCTACAGCACACATTATCATAGGGTATTCTGCAAAGCCAGGCTTATAGAACATATCCCTAATGTTTCTCGTACACCAGGAACGTATCAGTTAGACACAGACCTACCAGGCACACAGCTCTGAAGGAATATATAACAGGACATTCAGGAAGTTACACCTGATGCCGTGCTTTGCTTGCAGGATGAAAATACAAGAGACACTCCAGCAGTAACCATTACTGATACAATGCTAATTGAGGCCTGAGACATTCATGCAACCATGTTAACTCTCTATGTTAGAAGAGGCCAGAAATTCAACACTCTGCAGAACACTATTATCCCACCATATGTGTCCCAAACATATACCCCCTGCACAGACTGATGGAAGATCCTTCACTCCTGGATTTCATTTAAATAGTGCAGCCTCAGGGGCAAATCTGTTTTTATAGAACATACCAGGTGTAATCCTCTAAATTCTGAATCTTTGAAGTATTTCATTTATAATTTGGAACAGATTTCCACTTTTAATGATACCTTCCCTTCCTTTTTTTTTAAATTTTCTTACTTTTCTTACTGAAAAAAGTTACTGTCCACACTAACAATGTCAGAATTCAAATAACACTTATCAGACTGAAAGTCTGTCTCCCATTTTCATGCATGTAAGGTATCTATTTATCTCAATAATTACAAGGTATGTTTCAGTCACACAAGTCTGAACAAAATGCATGATCTTACCCAATGTAGAAATATATCTATTACAGGCTCACATAGATGTTTGTATAGATCATAGAGTTAGCATGTAAACCCTGAGGAACATGAAGAGATTTAAACCCCGCCCCACAAACCTAATCCACTTATATAATGGCATGAAAGGGGGTAGTATTATGATCTTATTTGCCACAAATGTTGTAAAGGAAAGAAGCTGACAGGTAGAATTACACGCCACCAGTGCAAACTATTCAGAGTTTGTTCAGTTTTCTCACCTGTCAACAGGAATAACATTAGGCTAAATTAATATTTTTATAGAACCTGGAGATCCTCATTTGTTTTGGTCTCTACATGGAGCCAGTATGGCTAGTTTCTGAATGTCGGGTGTGATCTGCTTTGTAGTCTCTGTTCAAGGCCATAGGTTCCCTGAATTTGAGGCTGAGTCTCAATCTGCACTTCTTAATCCAACACTGGAAGCTTTGAACAATTCTAGCCTCCCTGATCCTGTTTCTATTAAAAACAAAACAAAACACAACACAAAACCCCACAACCCAATAACATCACAGTGGGATGAACAAAGCCCTAAGAAATACATCTTTGAAGGCAGATTTCCTGAATACTTGCCCTATCAGTTCACAGGTTTTGGGCTCACTGTATTTTTTTCATTTATTTGCTTGACTTGCTGTCTCCATGTAGCTATATAGTTAATAGAAGCACGCCTGTCCTTGGAGGCCAATATGAACTGACTGACTGTGTCTTTGGTTCAGCTCCATTAAAAAATCTGAGCATTAATTAATCACTGACTTGCAAATAGCTTGGAAGAGCTGTTCAGGCTAAATTGGAACGTTGTGCAATTGTTTTACTTTTGGTCACAGGCACTTCGGTGATATGAAACTTCTCCCCTGCCAGGATAGGATGTGCATAAATCCAGCCACTCCTGTGTTAGAGCAGACCAGCCTAGAGACTGCTTCAAGCAGCTCCATTTCTTTCTCTAACTAGGAAACTGCACACATGAGGAAGAGCTGTCATAAGCAGCACTCTTGATAGAATCCCTCCATTGAAAAGGAAATAATAAAACCTACCAGGGCAAAATGCCAGTGGAGCATACTATACGGGCAAAAAGCCTTCCCTGCTTGCTGTCTGCCAGGCCAGTCACAACCAGCTTCTCCTCCTTTTTCACTCGGCTAGGTGAAACCCTAACTGTAGAAATCAAGCTGCTGCTTGAGCTTTCCATACATCACCACCAAGAAGGATCTCTGTGATCTGGGGCCTGTTTTCTGTGCTCTAGCTGCTGATGGTCACAATGAACAAAGCGAGAATGATGCAGCTCTGTCTGCAGAAGGCAAGCCAAGCAAATAGATAGAGACATTAGACCCCACACCTGAAACCGCTGTGATGTGAAGCACAAACCAAAAATCCTTATGGAAAAGGAAACTAAGCCAGTATGACCTACAAGTCGTGAACATATTCAAGGGAATCGTGATCTCATTTGTATAGGGACTCTTCCCAGTCCTCACTGCAAAAACTGTTCTTGATAAGTAAGGAAGATAAATAAGCAGTTGTCAGTACAATGAGTACTAAGTGAGGAGGAAAATCAAAGGTGAAACTAAGGCACATGTTCTTAAAACGCCAAAATACCAACATAAGAAAATAAATACCTAAACCTAACAGTAATGACAATTTTTTCCTCAGTGGCAAGATATACTACATATGTGTATGTTGCAAGAAGCTATTCCTTGGAAATAGTTAACCTTACTAGGCAAAAAAGAGCTTGTAATCCAAATGCTCAAGCCTGACAAGTCACCTTAATATATTCATCCCCCTCCTTCCCCCAGATTTCACTTTCAGTGGAGAAGCCAAACCAGAAACCCCCAAATGATTAAGAATTACTTTCCCTGCTCCCTGTTTCTTGCTCTTATTCCCACACAGTGTGCATATATGCATGGATGGTGAAGAATTATGTCTCATATGAAAACTTCCCCCTTGCTACCCTAAAGCTGTAAACCTTCCCCAACTTCCGAAATGCAGTGGAGAGGTAACTAGGCAATCACAGCTCATCTTTCTCCCTCTGCAGTGTTTCTAAACGTGTGGAAATTTCAAAAGCTACCAAGATAGAATGACAAAATGAAACAACACACCCAAGCTTGAAGTATGGGCACTGGTTATTTGATTGAGCATGGTGACAAAAAGAAAAAGAAAAACATAAAAACAGATCGTAAGACCAGTCAGAACAATTCTACAAATTGTTGATACATTGAGATAGCCAGATGGATATGTGTTTTTTGAGGAATGAGACATTGCTTCTGTTTGAGCACTCAAAAATGCAAACAACTTTGTCGGTTTTGTTTGCAGAGCTCGCTTTCCATTTCTTTGTCAACTGGTATTAAAGACCTGGCCCTGAGGCAGCTGCAGAACCTAATGGATTCTTTAGAGCCTTTTGGCTGCAGTTCAAAGGCGGAGAAGATATTTTAACTCAGTACCAAAGATGCACTTTCAACTTGCTATTAAAACAATAATACAAACACAGGGATAATGAGAGAATAAGGACAGAAATGAAGAAAGAAGTGGAAGACTATGGAAGGGAACGGATCACAGGCTCTCCAGGACTAGTTTCTATAATAAGTGTGTGAGACAATCTCCTACAAGAGGGAAATGGCTTATTTGATCTAATATACCTTTCTCTTCTTGAATTTCCACAGTATGGAGAATCAATATGAGGGAAATTAAAGCATCAGGAGCAGACTCACATTTCCACTTGTGTGTTCCTATCTCAGCAAACTCTTATTGAGATAGAAGTATTTACCTTAAGAGCCCAGTTCACGTGTGCTGCAAGAGGAGGAAGGATTTCAAAAGGATACATGCTTCTTCTGTGTAGGGGACAGCAGAATTAGGTCCACCCGATATGTAGCTGTAGAATGAGACCTCCAGAGTGTAGCAGTAGGATGTATCATTTAACAGCCCACCAAGAAAACGCCGGCCTGTCCCTGCTTTCACAGCATCTCTGTTGAACGATGTACTGGACTGCAGGAGGAAGAACACAAAGACATGAAGAGAGCTCATGAGTGGAACAAGGGAAGGGTTGGGAAGGAGTCTGTTAAAATAGAAAACAGTTAAATTCACATCACCAAATCTCATTTACACTATATGAGACTGCACTATTTTTCGAGCATGGCCTGGAGAGACCATTAATGGAAACACAGCTCTGGCACACAGATTATAAATAATGCCTTGCAGACTTTCACAAAATTAATCTCAGTTCGCTAGTAACATCAGCTTTCCGCCTCCCCTTTTGGATAACACAAAGAAAGCCTGTCATATGCATGAGTTGAAAGTGAACCTTCCAGACCCTCCATTCTCAAAAGTTAAGCTGGACTATTATTTGGATATTGGGTTCCTTCTCTCTACTGCATTCCCCTGTATCATAACCATTCTCCCCCACCCCCTACCCTGGACTCTTTTAAGCAAAGTAGAAATACAGTGGCATTTATGTTTTAGTGAAACTTTCTCACCTAAGACATTTGACTGGTTCTTAAATTAGGTCACACAAATTTCCACTTCACTAACTTAAATGTTAACTGGGTGTTGCTCTCTGGGTGGAAAAATATACTGCACTATTTTACAGCATTAGCAGCACAGTATAAAAAGCAGTATTTTGTGCTATTACTGAAGATCTGGCTTTAAGAACCCTACAGTTTTATGACTATTCATTTGAGGGGTGGAGGGGAGGACTCCAAGTATTTCCATAAATGAGTTTTAGCCCTCCTTTGAAGGCATGACATCTAGAGACTAAAGGGGAGCTCATCTTCAGGTTGATTGAAGTCTCAGAGCTTGTTCCTACCAACTAGACAGAAAAATGGATTCTGA
This sequence comes from Phoebastria nigripes, assembly GCA_035582835.1. Taxonomy (NCBI): domain Eukaryota; kingdom Metazoa; phylum Chordata; class Aves; order Procellariiformes; family Diomedeidae; genus Phoebastria; species Phoebastria nigripes. The sequence goes on from JAYKAV010003376.1 coordinate 965,750, forward strand.
TTTCATTTTGGTTATCAGACTCTATTCACAAACCTCATAACCATTAGACTGAGTCAATCTGGGCTCAGCATAAGCTAGTGACCACCACACACACACAAAAAAAAGCTCTTAGTAGATCCAACTTGGATCTGTTGCATAAAAGGCCTTAATATCTCCTGCTTTAAGACTTTTACGTTGCCAGTGAAAAATAAAGGACCCTTAACATAGCTTACTGTTCAGTCGTTGTGCCCATGGTGAATTCTTTGAGCTATCCAGGGTCCTCCTATTGAACCTTAAGGCTAGTATCTTTTCTTGCTAACACAATGTTAGTATTTATCAACTCCATCTCTTATCAAAAACAGGGAAAATAAGATTTCTTTCTTATTTTAAAAATTAGATGCAATGGTTCAAAATGTTAAACTTCTCTAGACCGAGAAAATCACACTAATACTGAAATGAGCAACAATTCTTGATGAATAGTGTATACCAGAAGATATAAAGAATGGAAATACCTGTGGGTTTATTAACATTCCAAATGTTTTGAAGTCTCTCTCATGTTATAAAAAGGAAGGCTTTCCAGGTTAATTAGAATAAGATGGAATTGGGTTTCTTATTAGCATTATATATAGGGGTTTCCAAATGCAACTTGCTGTCTTTGTGGTAACATAATACTTAGCTTTGTGGTAAATTGTACACAGAATGTATTCTGCTATGTACATATCATATAATTTCCTCCAAATTATGTGGCAGAAACCTTGAGGATATTCTAAATACCCATGGGACAGGGAGGTAAAGCGCTTATAAGGACTGATGGGGAAATTAACTGTTCATTTCATGTATGGAATAAAATACTTAAGGAGGTCTACAAGAGGGAATGTTCTCTGACTTCCTGCAAAAGAAGCCTTCAGAAGACTACTGAGACCCTGAAACTGAGGGAAGCTTTGTCTTCAGTTAAAATTCAGAAACATAAAGGAAGATGATCATGCTGTGGGGATTATCTCATAAGTCAAGTAAACATTGATTTCAATGGATAGTGCTTCATGTTCAAATGAATGCCTGTGGTGGAACTTTTAATGCATGAAAGCATCAGCTGATGAATATGGGTGTATGGAGCCAGCTGAAAGGAAGAAGACAACAAACGTGTCAGAAGATGGTATTGTGGTTGGTGAGCAGAAGCATCACTCACAAGGGGAATGAGCTAATTCTATGGCTGTATTTGGCACAGTGAAAACAAGGAAAATGTCGGAGAAGTGATTCAGGGCAGACATTAGGGACCAAAGTACTCCAGTGATTAGGAGACTCAGTTACTGATATGGAGTATCTATGAAGATTATGGAATCTCATCAACTATGTTTAAGAACAAATTGGACAGGTATCTGCTGAGTTCATGTCTTTGGGATACAGTTTGGACTTGAGGTTCTTTTCAGCTCTATTTCCCATGATTTCAGTCAGGCTAGAGGAAGGTTACGAGTTGAATTCCTCATAGATGATTCTTGCGATAAATCTTACATAATATTTTCATCACAGTTCTTGGCACAGTAAAGGAGGGCCATGCCAACAAAATTTGCTGATGACACACTGTGGAATGAATCATCATTATGGACGAGGCTCTGAATATCATACAAAAAAAAGCAGTGGGATGACTTCGAGGACCGGAGTGATAGTAGTCAGATGAAACTCAGCTGCACAAGTGCCAGGTCATGTACTCAGGGCCTAATAAAAAACAATCTCTGCTATAAACTGAAACCTCATCAGCTGGAAATAGATGAAGAGAGAGTCTGATGTATTACTTCACTGAAGTGATTTTTGCTTTCTGGCAGAAAATAGCTCAGAAGTTGGATCTAGTTATTGGCAAAATTATACTTGCCATATTTCAGAAGTGAACCATAAGTAGTTTAAACAATTCGAAGGTCTTGTAAACGGCCAAAAAAAGAAAACAAAATTTGGAACTTTCCAGAGTTTGAATTTTTATAATGCTATTTTGTGGGGGTTGGGTTTTTTTGGTTGTTTTGTTTGTTTGTTTGTTTTTTTAATAGCAGGGTTCCAGTTTCAGCTGTGCAAAATTACTTGAAATGGCAATGGCATTAGTAAAATCACCCGTTCATTTCTTTGCCAGGTAGTGCTGCACTTCCAGGAATAAAAAAAAGCTGAACCTTCATTTAGGTGCATAAATGTAGATTTTGGAGGTTAACTTTGTCCTCATTTTGGAAAAAACTGATGGCATAGACAAACTTGATGTCTTGAGTAAAAAGTAAAATCTCTGATTTGACTCAAGAAGGTTGAAGTAGAGAAAACATAACATAAACCCTTCAAATATGAACACATGCAGGTTTTGAAACAGCGGCTTGGGCTTGGCTCTAAGGCAGATGTTATAAGCCAGAATGTGATTTGATGTTTTAGACGAAAATAAGAAAATTACAGATTCAAGAAAATTCAACTGATGACAAGAAAGGGCAGCAGGTACTTGCTTGAGTCCAATCTTCTGTTTCAAGTCAAGATAAATAGAGTGGAGAAATAAACAGGCAAAACTTTGACTCCTCACCAGAACTGATCTTAGCAACTGATAATGTTGAAACAAAGGCTATGAAAAGCCATGCATTATCATGGCAAAGAAAGAGCCTTTTGCATGCACATTTATTTAATCAAACTCTGATCTGGGGGAAAGCGGTGGGGGGGTGGGAAGAGGGGGGAAAGAACACAGGTAAGGTTGTCCACAAATGAGTCTCTTGTTTTTCTGGGAGAATCTATTGCCCTAAAACCCTTGCAAAGCTGAACTGAAGTAATCATTAAGCAAATGCACTGAGCAGGCACAGCAGGAGAACAGCTAAACAAATACTTATTTCTCCAAGGCTGAATCGCATGGGAGCATCAACAACAGCAGCAGCAAAACGTACAAAGTCTGGAGGGTGGGGGGAAACACCAAAGACTTTGAAGTTCTTAAATAGGGATATTTGTATAAAATCAACAGTAATTTGTTATTAAAACACACAGATACATTAAAGCTCACAGAAGGACTCTGCTTCCCAGCTTGTGTGAGAAAATTCAGTGAACAAATAACTATCTACAGGATTAGGAGGTGCCAAGCAACAAGAATCCAGCGTTAAAAGAGCAGAGCAGGAAGGGTGAAGGATTCCCCCGCTTTCTGCTGGGAAGAAACGGACCAGAAAACTACACCTGGATTTCACACACACTTGGGAGACTCAGGGTGTGCTGACCCTCTCTCTATGTCTCAGGCAGCTTCCCCAGGCCTTCCTACCAGATTTCATTCCTCCTCCCCATGCTTTGCTGAATACCTTCTGTATGACCAGTTTCCCCATTGGGAATGACAGTGAACAGCCAGGCAGCACAAAGAAATTTGTAAACCAATTGGACCTTATTCAGAGATTGCAGCAGACAAAGAGATGTGTGGAATGAAATAAGAAAAAAAATTGCATCTAAATTCTTTCTGGAGTGGTCTCAAAGCAGAAAAAAAAATCTTGGCCCTTGGTCAGACCTCTCAATGTGCCAGAATCCCTGTCTCCAGGGCAGTCTTGTCTTTTGGCTGGTAAGGACACTCTCTACCACACAGTGTCTCTCCTCAGTGAATTCAACCCCCTGGTAGCTAGCTTACAAGCTCAACAGCTTAGGCAGCTCCCATAAGGCTGAGGGATACTCTTGGTTTCTCAGCACTGCTCCATCATCCTGCTAAGAACTACTGGAATGAATGCCCTGAGCAGTCCATGTTCACAAAGTAAGGGCAGGCAGTTTACTGATTGCCTCTGCATGCCTGTATCAATCTATCACAAGAGGGGCTCCAAAAGACAACGAGGGAAAACAGCACATTTCTCACCCATCTGAGACTGAATTTGCCCAAGTCCACCCTTTGGCGTCCTGATGGACTTGGAATGTGAGTGGTTCTGCTTGGTGGGAACTTCCACTGGTGGGACCTCCTCCTCAGTGTATGTGTGGCTTCACAGGGGACTTGTCTTGCTACAGCATCAGAAAACCTCAGGTTACACAAAAGGAAAAATTGGAGGCAAAACCCAGTAAATCTGGGTCCACTGTTCAGTGGAAGAAGAGATGCCAAAAGGGGCTGAAATGTCAGACAGGCTCAGTGTCCAGTCAGTGATGGATGGGAGCTTCAGTTCTAACTTTCACTGATGGCAGGGCAAAGGGACAGGGTACCAAAGGGTCCTTTCTCATACAGGAGTTGTTGGAGAATGAATCTTTGTTGTCTTCTGAAATTGCTCAACACATTAGGGAGAAAAAAGATCACGGTATGACCACAGTGCAAGTCAGACCTTGCCAGGCTCCTAGCATGGGAACCAGGGTATAGACTGCACATCACTTATGACCAATCCTTAGGTGTTTCTCTAACCCAGCAAGAAGGGAAACTATAAGGTACAAATGACTCAGAAAGTAATTAGGAGAGAAATCATGAACCAGCCAGAAATCTGGTCACAGGCTTTGACAGATTGAGAAAGATGAGTTTCTGATGTAGCAAGGTCTAGGGGGTTCCTGAAATCCATTTTACCAGCTGTTCACATCTACTGCAACACAATTGATTGTTTTATGTGCCCACGGAAGGAAGTAGCAAACTGCATATATCTTCAAAAACTTGAGCTCTAGTGTGCACATGAATGTTTCCCAGAAGATCATTTGTCCTCACAGCATATCCGCATGAAACTCAGAATAAAGAGATCTTCCATTTGCCAATATAGATAGATGATGTAAGTCCAGGAAGTGTTTTACAAAAGGATGTAGCATGTTCAACTGTGTGCTCACAAGAATCAGAGAATCATGTTAGAAATCCTCCCTGGAGAACAGCGGAGACATAAACATTAAGAGGACTCATAATTAGAGAATGGTTTCAAAAATATGCTGGGTCACCCTATGCCATTTCCATTTGGGAAATAAGCTGTATTTCACAACTGAGGCAACTATTCCTAAAAAAAAAAAACAACAAACCCCAAAACCAGAAAAACTGCCCACATCTTGCTCATTCTGCAGTTGAGCAATAAGCACTTGATCTACTGGGGTAAACTGGAATTATGCATACAAATTGCTTAATGTTCTTCACCCATCAGCACCAGCAATAGCCAAGTATAATCAGGACTGAATTACAACCTCACCACAATTATGCACTGGCGCTGCTCTCGTAGCTGAAGAGCAAGCTTTTTTCCTAAAGCAGGTCTGACCTCTATGAGCCCTCAACTCACTGCCCCAGTGTAGCAAAAAAGTGATAATAAAAAAGTTAGTAGTTAGTGCTCTAGAAAAAAGGAATGACACACTTGTCATCAAGGAAGAATAGACGTGCCATTGGGAAATGGACTGGAGCCCAGACAATGTCAAATCCATCTCGGTGAAGATTTTTACAGTGTCAGCTATAACTCACTCACTCTCATTTTCTAGAACGCTTTATTGAAGTCTGCAAAAGTTAGAAAGAGAGCACAGAAATGCACTGGCTTTGAAATCTTTGCCACAGAAGATCATAAATAGCAATATTACGAATTGTGACTCTTCTGTTTGCCCCTACACAGGGTGCTATAAGAGGGGTGCAACTGGCAGCTCACTTTTCTCATATGAATAGAGCTAATTACTGCCATAGTGTGCCCAGCAGCCACTGCTTTGACCTTGCCATTCTTGCAGCTGGTAGCCCATCAAGATATCTTACAAGCAAAACTTATCTCCTTACTTCTCTGGAAGCACCAAGGAAACTTCTCACTTCAAAAGCCAACTTAACTGTCTCCTCACACCCACCTCTCACCAGCTCCATTAACTCTCTTAATAGACTGGAAAGCATATGTGTTAGTGTTCTTTGTGATAGACTATCAACTCCATGCCAACTGGGTCTGGAAACTTGGAAATCATGGCATTTGGGAGGCTATCAGGCAGCCTTCTTCCAATTTATTTCACAAATAAGCTGCAGCCAGCAACTGAAATGTAGATGGGATTATTTAAAAAAAAAAAAAAAAAAAAAAAAATCCCAAAGGCAGATGGTAGCAGAAAGCTGATCTGACGGAGGCAGCAGGTAAAGAGGAAGGATTCTGGGAGCAGGGACGTGATGAAATGGGAACAGATCTCAAAATTACTCCCTGACTCATCTCACCTTGCAGCTTTGCCATGTTTCTGATGCACAGGAGGAAAATGTATTTTATCTCAAAATCATTTGTGACTACTGAAATCTGGGAAGAGGAGGTTTGGCAAAGTTCAGGATCATTTCAGAGGGATCCTATTACTTGGAGATTTTCCAGATCCCTTAGGGACAGACAGATTGGACTGATATTCCTGTGAAAAGCGCTCTCTCTCACTCTCACTGACGGCTCTGCAGTTGACAGAATTTTGTTTCATAACTTCTGTGCCTGGTAGGAAACACTAAGGTGCGCAGCAAACTGGGATTAACAAGGGAATATTCTCTGAACTAGAATTTGATTTGCAGAAATCTGAGAAAAGGTGTGTGGAGGAGATCTGAAACAGTTTGACCTGTCCCAAGAATGTGAGAGAGAAAAGCCTGAAACTGAAACCTGAAGACTCAATAGCCTCAAATCCTAAGAGATTTTCACTGTTCTACTACCTGTCTCTTTTTGACTTCTTCCTACTCCTCAGTGGAAAGCAGACAGCAATCACCCTTTCTTAAAGGCAGCATCATGTTGTAGGAATACCATGAACGCAACCTGCCTAGCACCACCACATCGTCAGGCTTTAAAGTGCAATTCTCCTCAGAGAAATAACAGTTTAAAGGTACTTTGTCACCACACACATCTGCTCCCTGAGGGGCTTCATTATCCCTTTAATGTGTAGTGAAGGAATACCAGATCTTTTCCCCTCCCCACCCCTCCCAAGAGTCTTTCAGTCATGCCTGCTTAAGTTTGCTGATAAAAACACATATTTGCATGGTCATTAGCAGAGGGGTTGGAAGGAGGGAGCTTTATAAGCTCTCAGTTTATGCCTCAACACCAAAACTACCAAATGAGCTCCCATTTTGGAAACTCTGTAGTTAGAAAAGCAACTGGGTTTCATGCCGCAGGGTTTCAGCTGTTCACCTGCGAGAACTACAATAGCTGCACTTTTCTTATCACTGCTCATTAATATCCGTGCTCTGCTCTCTGTGCAGTGCTCTGCTGTACAGGTCCAGGACTGATGGAAGTCTCCGCAGCCTGCTGTCTGCCTCTGCACCTTGTACCAGTTACACTGGCAGCACCAGTGCAGGGATTTGGCCTGTGTTTCACATTGCCTGGAATTCATCCTCACATGCACTGAAACTGGTTGTACTCACAGCTCCCACCTCCCCGAGTGCTACAGCACTGAAGATGCTTCTTGAGTTTACTGGCTTCACCATAGCAGCTAATGCAACTGGAATCCAAATCAAAAGAGCAACTGTTCTAAGAGAGCTTCTTAAACAACACCCTGCAACCAAACAAAGCAGGGTGGCGATGGCCTTACCTGAGACCTTCACAAAGTCAGTCAAGGGCTTCCCTACAGAGTTGAGCAGCCTATCACAACCTACTTGGAAAAGGCAAGAGAAGGAGGAAGATTTCACCCCATCCTCTAAGCAAACCTCAGTTGGAGCTCCTCTTGCCACTAGATTCTGCCACCCTAAACACACACACACGTACACACACACACACACACACAGAGTGTACTGTCTCCCAGAACATACTTCCTCAGGTCCTCTCAGCTCCTTCTTCAGTAAGCCTGCTTCTCCCTGTCACCAGAAGTGCACTTAGCCACATGTGACAATGTCACCTACTCAACCATTAACCTATGCACAAACCCATCACCCATAAACCAGAGAATTAGTCTGGAACTTATCTCCCTTTAGAGAGCCAGCCCAAGCTGTGACCAGTGATACTCACAAATAAGGGATCTGCAAATGTTTCAGGGTAATAATGAAGAAAAGATCTGCTTTCCCCCCCCTGTTTTTTCACTAATAGCAACCTCTGCTTCTCAGAGCACATCCTTCCCCAAAGATGCCAAAGCTGGCATTTCCTAGTCTAAGCTCTACAGAATAATCACACTGTTTAAAAAATACCTCGTGTCTCTGGAATTCTCAGTTTCTCTATTTGTCAGTAGAAAACGAGACGTTTCCTCAAAATATACAATAAAATAGCCTCTAGCAATAGCCTGCAATACTTCTCTTCACAATAGTTTTATGAGCATGTGTGTGGTCTCCTGGGAGTGCTTTCATAATCATTTATACAAATGACAGAAACTTAGGACAATGAGAAGCAGAAAGGGAAATACAACCATCATGCATGCAGTTGCTTTGAATACTCTGCAGAAAAAGTGGTTTGCTCTGTGGCAAAGAGATGTTCTGTTCACTTGTGGGTCTAAATCAGGAGATTACAACCCCTCCTAAGGAGGGGCAGCATGCTGTACATTGCTCCCAGAGCAACCCAGTACAGTCCATTGCTCAAACTCCTCCTGGGCTCTCTCACTGCTCCGGAACAGTTCTCTGAACCAGACTCGTATTCTACCTACGTTAAAATATCACATAGTTAAAGAGGTAATACCCAGAAAGAGATCCTGGGAGGGGGACAGGTGTCCAGTTCTTAACCAACTTCCTACCCCTCCTTCACAGCCCAGTTTGTCCCAGCCAAGTGAAATTTGCAGCACTTTCCAAGAGAGGTAGCTTGCGTTTGAATGTAAAGGAGCTCCTTTCATGTGTGCTAATCTGGGAGGCTGTCACCTGCTCCCAGCTTGTTGACATTAGGTAAGAGTAATGATGGTCTTTGAAAATACACCATAAAATTGCTATGAAAACTTGTTTCTTCTGTGGATATTCAAAATTTCTACCTGTGTGGGGATGGAGAAGGGACTGTCAACTCCTATATGCACAAACAACACAGCAAGAAGGTACTGAAAGAAAATTAATTTACTCAAACATTTCTTCCCCCCTTCCTTTTCCTTTTCTTTGCAATACAAATTAATTCAACCTTCTGTATAAAAAGAGGGGTGGACTGGTTCAGCACAATGTAATGGAGCAGTTTCATTTAGCCACGACTCTCCAGAGGGCAGAGTTCTCATGAGACCAAAACCTATAATGCTTAGAAGCACAGGCTTTACAATCTGTTCCCTGTGCCACCAGAAACATGTTTTCTCTCTCCCCTCACCCAGTCTCCAGGAAAAGTAAATAAATAAATAAATGAACTTATGGAGCAACATGTCCAAGAAGCAGCGAGCAGAAATGCATCCCAGAGGGGTGCTAAAGCATATAATAGCTGTATTTGTCTTCCTGGAAATGTCCTGGTACAAGACAATAAAAAAGAAGGTAGGATCATTTGTTGTGCTCAGGTTTTAAGAGATTTCTGAGTAGATCTGTTAAGCTTGCATGATGTTAACAAAACCTACCTGAACGCAACAGCTTTTGCCTTTCTGGGACAAGGGTCTTTTTTGCCAAAACAGCAGGGAGGCACTTAGGAGACGGTGGTGCAAGTGAGTACGGATTTTACTTCAGGATGAATTCTAGGTCTGAGCAACTTGGTTGCTGCTCCGCCTTCCCTGCCCAGCCACATGCAACACAGACTGGTTCTTCTTTATTTCAGAACAGATTATTGGGATTTGCTCATTCAATGTTCATGAGCTGTTATTACTCCCTCAAGGCACTTGTGCCAGCACTTCTTTCAGACATGGCCCAAAACACACTGGGATTAGTAATAGGGATCACAAGACTAAGAGGGAGATGTCCAGCCAGGGTAAGTGATAACAGCCCAGCAAGGCTGCCATGGGTAGATGGGAGAAGGTTTGCTGGAAGAACACATCTTCCGTAAGAAAGCTTGCATAGATGAGGGGGGTGCTGTGGAAATGAGAAGAACAGACCTGGAGTATGTGGATAAAAGGAAAACAATAGAAAGTATAGATAGATTAAAATCTTTTCCTTGGTTACTCAATTTTAGATATCCAGGCTAAAAAACCCAAAACAAAACACAACACACACACACAACAAAAAGTACTAGGGCAAATCATTCCATATCTGAATTTTCTCATATTCCTGAGACAATGATAGTCTCAAAAATATGTTTTGGATCACAGCATTATGGCATGGGGGTTAAGAACATGTTTCCCTAAAGGAAACTGGGTGGGTTGTTGTTCAGAGACTTCACTGTTGAGTGTGCAGCATGGTATAAAACATAGGGAACTGCTGACAAAGAAACCAGACTGGCACTTTGGAGATCTGGGTTTTATTCTCCGATTTCCTCAAGCAAGTCACTTCCCACACACTCTCTGTCTCTTTCCCAGCATGACTGGAAGTTCTTGGGGTTGTGGACTTTCTCAGTAGTTACCCAGTGCCCAACATAACAGGACCCCAAGTTTTTATCAGGGTCTTTGGCTAACCACAGCACACAAAAGACGACAAACAGTATTTCTAAGGAAGGTGCTCTGCTGGGAGGTTGAATACAAGAAAATGAAATGAGAACTCAAACATATCCCAAGTACCACCAGTTTGGAGTCCAAAGGAAAAAAAACAACAAGATTAAGCCAAGTACCTCTGGCCAGTCTTTTTCCTTTAACTGCAAAGAAAAGCAATCTTTACGAAGTGATACAGCCATCCAAGAATGGCTGCGATTGTTTCTTCTAAATGAACCAGAGAGAACAGATGGCCTCCTCTCATACTGTCACGAAGGTCAAAATTAGCCACCCCTAAGACTAGCAGGTTCTTGAAATGCTCAAGTGCTTGTGTCTGGTCGTTATGACTAATCCACTCTCCAGAACAAGAAAGGTCAAATGAAGAACACCCCTCCAAATACTGCAACAACTCCTAGCCATGGCTGATGTGTAATGCACTCAGACATGGTGTCAACAGCTGCTCCTAAAACCCAATGAGTCAGCCTTTCAAAAGAGCTTGTCAGCTCTCACTGTTAGAGCTTTCATACAGATTATATTTACTCCCCAATGTTTAAAAATATCCTTCTTAAACCTTGAAAATATAAAATGTTTTCCTTACAGAATTTGTCCTTTTTCCCCCAGACAGCTGCCCAAGAATGTCTCATGTATTTATTTGGGAGCAAAACTTCCTAGCTCTTCTTTCACTTTCCTCTTCATGTGCTGACAGCTAAGCCGAAGGGAGGCCTCTGTTTCTGAAGTCATGTACAAATGAAGAATTTCTGGTCCCTTTCACAACTTTTACCTGCAAACCACAGTCAGCCTTCCAGAGTACTGTGAGGTTAAGCGTTCTGCTCAACAGACAGGGTACAGACACATTGGGTGACTTGCCTTTGGTCCTACAACAGGCATGCAGGCACAAATCCCCGATCCATCCCTTACTCTAATCACCAATCTCCCTTGGATGCTGTCATTTAAATAAAAAGGCCTATTGGAAATGACAGGTGAAGAAAGCAGTCCAGGCATGAAATGCACTCTAAAGTATATTAATAGAAGGTTGCCAGACAAAACGGCACAAGGCATTTGATCGCATCATCTTAGGCTTGTTGTTCATGCTCCTTTGCATCTGGCTGCGTGATTTCTGCCAGATTCTCGGCTGGAAGAGCAGGCTAGGATTTGCCTGCTTTCCCTAACCCGTGCTGGGCTCAGCTGCAATCATGCAGAGCACTGAAAGAAATCCCTTTGAGTCGGGATTCATTCTGAACATGTAAAACCCAGACAAATGACTGCTTCTCCAAAGTGAATCCCATTTCACAGCAAGTAGGTTATTAGTGTGGAACTCCATACAAGTAGCCTGCATTCAAAAGCCCTCTGCATTATTAATAGAAGATGAGCTTTTGACATCAAAGGAGAACCATTATGTATGCTAAACGGTGGCAAAAATTGTACCCGCACTTCAAACCTTTTCAGTTCTTTGTCCCTTGTAAATCAATCAAGGTTGACAGATGCTTTAAGGAGAGTAATCTTTTCAATGATACTGTCAATGGATAACATAATGGAACATTGTCTCTGTGCTGTGTGAAGACATGGAGCTAGTCAATTATGGACAACACTTCATGCAGCCGCCAGTTTTCACTTGAAGTGCTGCTGTTGAAGTATTATAATCCCAACAAATGGCCGCAGCAGCATACAATGTAAATGAGACCTCCTGAAGCTTTGGAAAATTAATTAGTAACAACAGTGGTCCATTCCCACACTCTCAAACACCAGCCTGGTAATGTTAACGATGCACTTCCCCCCTTCCCTTTGAGCAGTCAATAGGGCATATTTACATACACTATTTTTAATCTTCAACACTTTTTTTTCCCCCTTTTTAAGTGCGGGAAGCTCTGGATTCCTTTCCTCTCTTTCGAGCAGCAAACTTCACCCCTGACATTTCCAACCAGTCACCCACATGGCTGGAGCTGAAAACAAGAGAACAGAGACTTTCCCACTTGGAGACAGCAGTAATACTCACTCCTCTTGCTTCACACACGTCGGACACTTTGTGGCTGTCTCCTTTTCCAACACTTCTATCCCCTCAGGTGCCCTGAGGAGAATGGCTTGGGTGGATGGCAGGGGAAAAACTTCTGGTCTCAAGAGACCAGTTGAAAGTTAAAAGTCCGGTCTCAAGAGACCAGTGAGTTGAAAGCCCAGTGTACTGGGTGTCAGCAGCACCTAGGTCAAACTGTGGTTCACTGGATGCCAACATATATATCTGATTGCCAGCTTCTACAGAAAGGAGATTGAGAGTCAAAGGGAAGAGACTGCGCTGTTTATTTAGCTATAGACTTCTATTTCCTACGTCATTTTCTCAAAGATTTTCCCTTTGTCAACCGAGGCTTGTGCCAAGAGGAACACTTAATCTCCCACAGTAACAGAGAGAATTCCCACTCTTGAGCACAAAATTTCTGAACTCCTATCAATTGCAAGTTTTCATTGCTATGATCTGTGAATGCCCCCTTATCTATAATGTGGTTTTGAAACAACCAGGTGCAGATAAGAAACTCAGTCACTGAGGTCTTCTTGGACAAGAACAGGCTGTTCCTCGAACCCAACTCCCTCTTCCCCAGACTCCAAACAGCTGGGAACAGATGCAGCTGCTGTCCCTCCTCATTTAGTATGGATTCAGTCTTCTGCACTCCAGACAGTATTCTGAGAAGCCCTTGCAGTGGTTGACCACAGAAAGCTTCACACTGCAGCAGTCCCCTGAACCCCCAAAACATATAGACAATGGTTAAACAATACTGACAATGGTTAAACAATACTATGAGACAACAGAGGAAGCAACAGCAGCCACACACCCTCCCAGGCATTACCTGGCCAGCTGCCACTGCTGATCCCAAGAAGAAAAGGGAAATGTTTGGTCTACTAGAGGCCCCCCTCCTGGGAATGGAAAAGAGAGAGGAAAGGGTATCTTCTGCCTAGCCTTAGAAAAGTCAGAGACTGATCCAAACTTTTTCCCCACTCTTGCATAAAACAAACTACCATAGAATAGAGAAACGGACAGGAATCAGGAGGTTGCAATTCCTCCGTCCTTTTACTGGAACAGTGGCACAACTCCATTTCTATACTCACTTCCCACTCAAACTCCACAGTGCAATATGCACAAACACAAGGCAAAAAATTCTCTACTGCATCTTGATGAGAAAGCTTTAGGCTAGCATTCTTGCCATGATGAAAATGGCCTTTTTTCCAATTACAGTTTCTTTTGCTGTGCAGACTCATCTGCTTTTGTATCTGTTTGTTGATTTTGTTTCTCTAGAGCTAAACACATGGAATGCTGCAGGGTCCCTATCCTCCTCCACCCACCACCTCTGTCACAAGCTAGTTGGGATGGCACTGCAGAGGAGGCAGGCACCATGCCCCAGCTGTCCCCATCTTTGAGAGAAGACCCAGGTTTATCTCTCAGTACCAGGAGGATGAAGTATAAGCAAAAAGGGGAGAGCAGAGACTGGGAAAATGTATGGTGAGTAACAAAGAGGGTTAAGAACATAACAGACATAAAATTAGAGCCCAAACAGTAGGTTCTTCTGCTCTTCTCTGCTTGGTGCAGGATTCCAAAGTAATTTTTAATTGAGCCTGTTCCCATTATATAGCTGCCAAATGTCATCCATTGCCTTCCCTCCTCACAGCTCATGGCTGGAAGTTCCCACTGCTTTGGCTGAGATGCGTTTCTGAATATTCCTTATCCCAGTCAAAGCAAAATGGGACACCAAACACCTCTTAATTGAAAGACTGTCCACTTAAGCAAACCTGGCGTGCATAGATTGAAACAGAGCAAGGGATAGCTGTATAGAAGTAGCTCAGCTGGCAGCTCTACAGCTGTGTAAGGTGGGCCAGGAGAAGCAAACAAGCAGTTGCAGGCAGGCTTGGGTGTTGCGTGTTCTACTTGCACAGCTTTCAAGGAAAACTGATGCACAAAAGAGGCTATGGAAAGGGCCAGGATGTCATACTTGGACGCAAAGTTGCAACACACTGGACCAGAGTCTTGAATCTACTGACTTCTGCAGAGCTACTGCAACCAATGTGTGCTAAGGATCTGTTCTACTCTATTTGAAACTTGCTCTAAAAACATATGCCCCTTTCCAAGTCATTTATAGGAGTTTACCATTTATTTCCAATATCCAGAGATACCTACACACATACTTTCTTCCAAGTTACAACACATGTATTGAGCCATTGCAAATTTTCTTGCAGAACACTTTTTCCATGGTAATATCAAAGAATTTCAAAAGCATACATTGCCCTTGTCACAACTTTCAACAGAAAATTATCTAACCTTTTCTTTCAAGTTTATTATTTTTACTTCTATTTGCTATTATATTATTATTTAAAGTGTACAAGTAAAAAAATTTGCCAGTATAATATAATATAAACAATGAAACAATAAAGCTGATCCAGTTGATCAAAAGACAAAAGATCTTCTGATAAAAACTAAGCGTTCCAATAATTCAGAACCAAAGGTTGTAACATTGAAGATGAAGAACCTGCTTCTGTTCATGTGTCTAATGACAATACATAAGATCACAACTTACCACTTTTGGATAAGGTAAGTATAAGAGGGAAGATGGTAGCTAATAATGACAAAAATTTTAAGTAGCCTTCTATTCATATTAAAGTAAAATTCACACAATCCAATTAAGCCAGAGATGTATCATTAAAAAATAAATTAGGAAAAAATTAATTAGAGAAACATTGCTTACATAAGAGAAGTCTTCGGCATTCTGGCAGAGTAGCTTGGGAAAAACAGCCTGTCGCTGAAATCTTTCCTCGTCTTCAAAGATGTTCCCATACATGAAGCCATTCATCATGGTGGAGTGGGCATGGATGTCAATATAGAACTCCAGGTTAATCTTCTGTTGAGGAAAAACAACAACAACAACAAAAAAACATTCAGCGTGAGATAAATCATAACTGTGTTATGTAGGTGAAGCCTCCCATAAATCCAATACTGCCATCCTTGAATATAACCATGGTGCCAGCATCAGAGTGCCACGCTAAAGACATTGCTTTGATGCATCCAACCGTTCATGCCTCTGTGGGTGCATGTGAGATGCAACACAGGACCACGATAGACATTTCTTCACCTGTTCTGAGAAGGCTGGAACATTTATGCAGCACAGGACACTGTGCAAAACAGAGCCAAAGCATTATCCTTCGCTTTGATACAGGGCTTAGTGCCACTGATAAAAATATGCACCTTCCAGTTCTAAAGCATGATTGTTCGGGCATAGCTTTGCCGTCTCTGCACAGTTCTGCATCGCAATATGCAGATGTACCCTTCTGCCAGGAAAGACAGGCTCAAAATTGTGTAAAAAAGACTTCAGTATTTCCTGTGCAGTTTATTTCGGTTTATAAGGAGAAATACCGCAAATGTTTTTGCCTTACTCTGCTTTGTAGTAGTAATTCAACAGAACAACTCCCAAAAGCAAGTACCTTGAATGCCTCTCCACTTGCAGCTTCCCACGTGATTCTGCATCAACTCTTGCTTCAAAAGAAAACACCCTACCGCAGAAGTGCCTGCTCTCCCCATACCCTTCCTGGATTGACAATTCACTGTCAGAAGGCTCTGTAAGAAAACGCTGCTCAAGTCTCCAGTGCAGGGACACATCTTTTTCCTCACATCATATATAAGTGATACTACTTCCCCTGCCATCAGTGGCAAAGAGTGAATGTTCACCTTGATCACCATGTACAGTGCCATTGACAGCAGTGAGAAGGCAACATCCAGTACTAAAAAGTGCTACCAGAGCAGATGCCACTGGATTACCCRGAGTTTCCCCAAACTCTTGCAACTTCTGGTCCTTAACAAATGATGCTCTGTGACTAGACAGTGACAAATCCACCTCTGTCACCTGGCCACAATGGGGCCAGCAAGAACTTTCTTGTGACCAGAGGGTTACAGTTCAGATCTCCCTGCCCCAACAGGGCGATGGAGAAGAGCTCTGTTAGCAGGACAGGGATTACGATGCTTAGCCCTGTACCCCTCGGCAGCAAACAGGGACCCTGGCCAGTAAAATACAACAGGTAGCTCTCCAGCCACATGTCTCATCTGCACACAAAGCTTGCTTGGGCTACTGGAGAATACTGAGCTACAAGACAGTCCAATGTAATACAAACGCAGTTTGTATTATGCAGTTCATGTGACAGCAGTGTCAGCTCTTCTAGAGAGTCTCTGATGGGGGGAGAACATCATTCAGTATGTGAAATTAATATGATACAGATTTACTTTCCCTTGGCAGAAAACCAATGTACAATATGCAGTGACTGTTTAGTTTAATTAAACAGCCTAGAGAGAGTAATACTGTATCTTATTAAGCCTCTCCTATGTTAAAATGTTAGCTAATGCAATATCARTATCTGACCATGCTTCATAGGAAAAGGAACATTTGATTGTASTTGATTCTAATACAATAAATTGTTTGCTCCTGCCAAAATATTATGCTGTGCTATAGAGGACCAACACTGCAATAAAGCACGCATCTGCTATTCGGAGATATAGCACTGAGGAGAAAGATTAGCATTGACAGGATGAAATACCACATAGGATTTTCTTTCTCTCCAAGCATACAGAAATTAAAACCAAGATTGAGTAATATTATTTTTCATAAGATAATTTCCCCATCAGAAACAGAATTTGATGAGATCAGATGCACACTGGCATATCACCATAAAACAGAACATGTTGTAGAGTCTCAAAACAGTAATTTGATGATGAAGTGAGGAGATAATCTAGTTAAACTGGATATTTGTAAAGTATGAATGTCCTTCACATAGAAGTCAGTGACCTAAGTCATACTTATTTTAGAGCAACGGGGCAGAATTCTTTATAGGGACAAATTTACTAATATAAAGTAATCAAGAAGCACAGTGAGATATCTAACAATATTCTAGTATCACTTGTGTCTTAAACAACAAAAACAAAGGTGCTGGCATAAACTGCATGATTTGTGCTGGGTCATACCATACTTATTCATCCATAGTTATCAAATTGTTTCCAAAAGAAGGTGTCTATAAACGGGGACATAGAGGAGATAACTTTCCATAGGCTATCCAGCAAGAAATTCACCTGCAGAACATGGGTGACCTGAGCCTCAGCTTAGTATTCAATTGATCAAGTCATCCAGTCTAACACAGTATCACTAGAGAATATTTTCTAAACTCTCCTAGGATTCTCGCTAAAAAAATTGCTGATAAAAGTGTTCCAGAGAATTTTAGAAAATCTCTAGGGGTGATGAAATTTCTTTGAAGATCTTTCTTGATCGTCAAAACCATTTTCAAATAGCCTGGTTACAATGGTTATTTGTGAGGGAACAGTGTCCTTCACAGATATCATCTTCACCTAAAGATTAAGATTCCAGATCGCTTATCTGGAAACCATGACATTCAATGATAGCTCATCACCCAGACAAGTATTTAAAAACATTTATCCAGTCATTCATTGTAACGTATTTCAAAAGTAATTTCCTAAGTCAGCCCACAATAACTATTCAACTGGTTTTTCTGGTCTTTGTTCCTTACCCTCCTACTGAACATATAAAGAACTCTATTTCACATATTCCTGCCCACTAAATATAATCAAAATTTGCAATTGTCCATCCTCTTCAGTAAGTTGTTAAACATTGCTAGAGTAATTGCCAGTTAGATGTACTACTCGCAGACACTGCTGTATGCGAGCAGAACAGTATTTCAGTGTTTCACATTTCTTTTCTTCTCATCACATTCATTATTTTATCAAAGGGAAACATCTTGAGCATTCTCCATTACAGAACAAAATAATTCAGTGCATTGTTAATATAACACATGAGTTCCTAATGGAAAAATTCTCTTTATTCATAGACACAAAGATATTGTGGCCTTAAAATGGACAATAACAGCCCAGTCACTGGGACATTGAACTCAAAGTTTGCCACCTTGTGCCCCAAGTAGTAGACCAAGTAGTAGACAATTTGTTTGCAGACAAGTTTCGCAAGAGAATGAAGATATGTTCCTGAACGATAATGGTATTTCTTCTCTCTCTTTAGAGTCATACATATTCATAAGTACTTTACGTGTAGGAACTGTTTCACCCATTGCCACACTACAAATCTAAGCTAGGGAATAAAGTTTCATATTTCAGTTGAGGTTCTCTGGAAGATTTTGACATAATTACTGATCTCCTGCAATTTAGGCAGGATCACAGAATTAACATTTTATTAAATACATAATGTCACCTACTGATGGGAATTTCAGAAAAATCAGCAGAGAGCTGACCTTCTGAAATTGTTTCTCTTTGAGATAGGGAGAATTTTAATGGGAGAATGAAGTTAATAAATGTATGTGTGCATTTACATGAGCACATACAAAYACACTTAAAACATAAACCAATCCCATCTGCTGTTAAACCACAGGGGTATCTGTCAGTATCCACACAGCAGAACCCACCCTGGTTATGGCTTGTAATGCAGTAGCATCTACAAGTAAGAATGGGAATAAATTTACAGGTGGCTCAAAGTCTCATAGTCACATTTGCTTCAGCAGAAAAAAAATGAATAACCAGGCTCAAACATCTCTGGATGCCATAGCTGCCTTCTGAGAGACTTACAAGTTACATCCTACAATATGATATTAAACTCATCATTTTCTGCTTTAGAGGTGGAATGCAAAATGATTCAGATGACTTATAAAAATCATCATACAATTTAATACCCTCAAGTGTCTTTTCTTCGTACTTACAAGCAGCAGCAGAGATTTTCTCTCTCACACTCTCTTTCTTAAGTAAAGCTGTAATTACCTGGATGACCCAGCTTACAGAGTTGGAGAAAACAAAGGCAAACTTGGTCTTTCTTTTCTCTGTGTGTCAAAACAGACTGACAGAGACAATGATTGAACCCCACTTCTTAGAAAACAAGTTAACATTCTCTCCCTTGAAAAGAATGGGCTTTGCCTCTTCTTGCCACTTACCACATAAAAACAGAATAAATAAATAAGCAAATAAATTTCTGCTCTAAAGTTCATTTGAATCCCTGCCTTTGTGACACACACTTTCCACTGTTCTCCAGAGTCAGTCTAAAGTTTCTGGCAGCTTGAGAAATATACATATAAATTAGGGAGGGGGGAAAATGAAATAAATCATGGATAAAGAATAAGAGCTCGCATACATTGTCAAGACATGAAATAGTCAAAATAGCACAGAAACTGGAAACTGGTTCATGATGCCATGCAAAGTTTTGAGAAAATATATTCTCACTTGTCTGCATTTTTATTTCATTAGTTGAATGCCTTTGGAAGGTCAGTAATTAAAGAGCAAAAGGAAAGAATGATGTTAATAAATAGTGTTGATATGACCAAAGTTAGATTTTGAACAGTGCAATTATGATTCTTAAGGAAACAGATTTAATAAATAAATAAATAAAAATAAATCAATAAATGCCATAATAAAAGGATAAATGTGCATTGAGCCCAGAACATGAGACACTAGAGAGACAAGTGATGCAGGAAGAAGCCAGCTCTGTCCACCAGCTGTCACTTCAATATGGATTTTATTAATTCTTGGGCATAGCAATTGGTTTAGAGAGAGAGCGTCCAAAAGCCTTCTTCACTCCAGTATTTCATACAGGGGATGGGATAAACTCCTTGAAATATTTTATACAAATCACTAAAACCATGGCTTGTCATTAGTGGTAGAGAAAATAACAGCCTCCAGGCAGACTTTGCACTCTTACTGCTAAGCCATTGTTTGAAGCAAATGGACATACAACAGTTGGCACCGCATAAGGAGTTTGCCCCTTTTGGTTCAGAAAAGATTCAGAAATTCCCAGGAGACCAGCTCTTTGATGCTTCCTCAGGTCCAGAATCTCTCAAAAGAAAATTTTGCATAGATCTCAAATATATTCATTTTGACGTACACACCATACCCCACACTTAGTTATTTTGGCAATGTCTACAGTGGTGACACCAGAAAACACAAGCACAATGTGCTAATAAGCAAAATAAAGGAAAATTGACCATTCAGCATCACATGTTCAGCAGTCTGCATTCAGCTAGAAAGCACCAGTCCTGGCCCTTTCAGCTCCAGGAAACTCTGCCCAGTGCTTTGAATCACTCTTTAGGGATGCACAACACTTGTCTCCACCTGACTATACAAGGGAACATGAGGTGGAACTCAAACTATCTGGATATGGTTTACATTTGCAAGCTTCCCTTGAAATACCTGGATTTGGATGCCCGGTAAGGTGAATTTTACCCAAATCACTTTTCTTACATCTACCTTCTCCCCAGATTTTTTCCCCAAAATTTGAAGAGGCCAGCATAAACTCTCACAAAAAAAAAAAAAAAAAAAAAAAAAAAAAAAAAAAAAGTCAAATATTTCCAAGAACATTTTCCTCTGCCATTCTTTATAACCTCTGACAAATCAGTCCTACAGTGTCATCTCCAGTTTTGCAGATGATGTAAGCCACACCTTATTAGAGGCACTATTTCAGAGGTATACCACTACCCCTTTGTAACCATAGGGACAACATCTTTCTGCTTCCATTCATCAGCTCATGGATCACCTGCTCCATTCACCTTTGTAAACACCATGGCAACAAGAGCAATTATTTACATAAGAAATTAATAGTAGAAAAGTGGTTTACTATTTTTAAAAACCTTCTAAAGGTTAAAAACCTTAAAAAAAAATGTTTCCTCATCTTGCTTCCAGAGAAGGGAAAATGCCAGTTTAGAACCACTCTTATTCTCACTGATATGAAGCACAAAAGCCAATTTCTTCTTATTCCTTTAGACACCTTTACACAATCTGACAATGTCCTTTAAGTGTCCATGCAGAAGCAGCTTGCAAACACTGATGTACCACTAACTCTGCATGACTTTCCAGCAATTCTTCATAACAGTTCATGCATTTTTTTCAGATTATTTCAATGACATTCCAAGAGCTGTCGTCTTTCGGAATGAACCGCTCCAACCCAGTTGCCATTCAAAAGTAATTATTTACCAATCCGGTTACACGGCAAGTTCTCAATCTAAATAATGATACCTCTTAATGATAGGTATAATCTGACATGACTCATTAGARCCTCAAAGAGCATGGAGAAGAGACTTCTGTTGGTTCCATGGATTCATACAGCAAAAGGATGGCATGTCCATCAACACTGCTTTCCTGCCTGTCTTAAAAAGTAAGGGATGCTTTTATCCATAGAAGAACATGGGACCCCTTTCAATGAGCTTGAACCCTGCTCTGGTGTGCCCATAGCCCTGAAAGGAGCTAAACTCATAGTTTTGGCCTCAGAGTGGGAGGTCAGCAACATGCATATTCTGATCCTGGTTCTTTATCTGCTTCCTTCTCTCACCTGCCAGTGCAGATAACAACACCTCCTGAGGACTAGCTGACGTTTGTAAAGCACTTTGAAGATATAAAGCATCACAGTGCGTACAAGTTAAGTATTAATTCGTCTGCCAGGCTGATTCACTCTTTGACCCCTCTGCAGAGACGTCCACTTAGTGTCAGCTTTGGCAGTTTTTGCAATTCAGACACCTGTCCACCAGCTACTGGACTGAAGCCAACAATTCACACAGGACACAGAAGAGCCGTCAGATGGTAGTAACATTTGGTCACGACAGGCCTGAATTGGATTTGAAAGGGTGACCGGGAGGTGAAAGGCTCTATCAAGAAGCCACTTCTGTTCAAATGCATATTAAATTAGAGAGGGGCCAAAGGGACAATGTTAAGACCCAGATCAAGTTTAGACAAGACTTTTGGGTCAGCTGCATGGACAATTCTTGTATAATTTTTACCCTAAATGAATAGGAACCAGGAAATACACTCTTCTGGATTTTGGGCCTGACCCCAAGCCAAAACTAGAAGGGTGAGTCTGAACAAGGACAGTCTTTGTTCTGTCTCATCCTTTCTCTCTCCCTCATATAGGAGCAAACATGCACATACACTCAGCAACATGGGTTTTGACCTTCGCAAGCTCTGAATTCTTTAGTTGCCTGAATAATTAGAATAAAGCATTGGGATTGAACAGGGTCTTGGGGCGTTACCTCGCCCTGAATTTTGCTGATCTCACTTGGCTCTGCCCATCTCAAACCTCACYTGCATGTCCCCACCATATGCCCTACAGAACAAGCTCTGTAAATCCTACCTTGTTCACGTGTCTGCTGCTGAACAGCATTGGCTCTACAGAAAGAGGGATTTTCAGAAAAGAGAGGGGAGAATTGTGGCAAAAGAATCAACAGCTTTTTGGGAGAGGGAAGGAACCCTACTACAGAAAGAAAGAAAGAAAAAGAGAAAGGGAGAAAGAAAGAAAGGGAGAAAAAAGCTGAGGCAGTAACTGTTCCTTATTCTGATAATTAAAGCAAGAAAATTGGGTTACGAAACAGAAATATGTAAATGACCATGTTTTCACCGGATAATTCAATTTGGCTCTGATCTGGTTCTGAAAGTTTGCTCAGCTGAAATGCTCCCAGTAGCTGTATTGAGGGTTTTAGCACTCCTTGGTACCGTTCCTTAGACAGCCACTTGCTTGCTGTGTAACCATACACAAGTCATTTAATGTCTTCAGGCATCATTAATTGCTGCTTATACACCTGAAACTATATTAAGCTCTAGACTTCCTGTTCAACTATTCACTTCATAGCAGTATTAATAGTTTTGTGTTTTACCAATCACTTTTAATTATACCTCTGCAGAACCTCTGACCAAGATACACAGTCTTTACTTTGTAAGTACATAAATAGGCCCAAAGACATTGCCTGCCTCTCCTCCAATTACAAAGGCAAAGAGTGGTAGACTCAAAAACAATGGCTAGGAGTTATGACTCCCTGTCCCCTAATTTCCTAGGAACTATTCCAGTTGGACAAATTGCGTGTAGTCAAATCAAACTCTATAACAACCAGTTTCTCTAGTCTCTCAAATAATATATGGCATTATTCACTATTTCTTACTAAATAACTAACAGCTGGCAGAATATAAAGTCATCAGGCAGAAGACCCAAGGCAAACAAAATAAAATGCTTTTTAAATTAGCTTATACTGCAGAACTCACTGCCACCAGATTTTGGCCAAAACACGGATGAACGCAAGACTCACTGTTCTTATTTTCCAATTAGACCTTAATTTATGGTGCAGAATGAGACTTCTGTAGTTCCTAAAAAGTTAAGCTGTTAATTAGTGGTGAAAAGTATGCATATTCCTACAGTTTAAACTGTCTACTTTAAAAAGAGATTAGACAAATTACTGTAAGGTAGGTCCTGCTCTGTATAAAGCTTTCAGCTCAAGAAGCCCCTAAACCAATAATAACTAGGTGGATATCAAAGGTAAAGGTTCATTTTACACATATAACATTTCTTATACAGGCCCCTGAGGGTCTTTTTCCGCCTACTGACAACATACCCAGAAAATCTGATTAGTTGGACCTATGAGAGGACCTGTAGTGGTTGTTCTTATTTTACATAGATCCATGTGGAGTAAGAAAGAAATAAACATACCTGCATGCAAGCTGCAAACCTGCCCAGTCAGGTGGAAGGAAACAACATGAAATGTGTCATGTGAGTTATGTGGCCATCTACTTGCTTGGGAAGACAGGAAGGCTGAGGATGGACATTCTGCACATGCTTTACTAGTGATTGACAGCTGGAAAGCAAACTAACTCTTTCTCTTCATCTTCCTGGCACAGCCTCGCCACAAGCAGAAGTTATCCATGGCCATTAGTCTTATCCTGTTCCTTCGCAAGTTGTGTCTTTCTTTTCCTTCCTTGTACTCAGTGCAGGCAACAAGCACATCCGAGTAAGAGATAAAAGTGAAAGCCGATGAACAGGAACACAAGGACACTGAAAGAGATTAGGGACTATACATCAGACATAGCTACTGAGGGGAGGGACAGCATGCTAACAAATAAAAAAAAAAGAATTGTCCCTGATACTCTCTTGTTGACCTCAAGATTCATCCATAACTGGAAGAATAGGTGTTCTTGGGTTTGACCTACTCAGACAGATCAGCATAGCATTTTGCACCAAACTGCAGAATGTCTTCTCTGTGCTTTACATCTAGCAGTATTTATTATCTGTACAGTGCTATAAAAGCTAAAATGTAATGGTCATTTTGGAAAGATCTGCTTTTACAACTGAAAGCACAACGTATCATGCCTTTTGCAAGGAACTTATCAGCATCAGTTGTATCTGAAACTTTTTTCCTCCAATATTCCCCTACCCATGCTGGCCAATAGGTAAACATATTGCTGCAGACAGTATCACCTTGTGTTCTGCTTGTCAGACCAAACAGCAGGGTAGCTAACTGTGCCTATGAGTAAAGTCACAAGATCTCAAAGACAATGTATCCCCTGCAAGCACATATTGGGGACCACTATTATTTTTTTTTTTTTACCATTTCCTACAGAAAGAATATTCAGGTCTTGCAGAACATCAGGGACTCAAGATTCAGCACAGTGGTATAAGAAATAATCAGTGAGTGACAATCTCAAGAGGATTCACCAGGGCATAACTAAACAAAGGTATAGTAGGACTCTGAAGAAGGATATTTCCCACCCTAGACAGCAGCAGCTGACCCACACTGCCAATGGCTGACTTAGAGATTTAGGCAGTTTTTGTCTGCTTTTTCTTCTATGTGTGTATATATAYACCTTTATAAGTGTGTGTGTGTGTAAAAATGCATCTTTAAATACAAAGAAATATTTTAAACTTGTTTGCATCCTTCTCTGTAACTGTTACAGCTGTCTATAATGGACAGCAAAGCAATTTGCTCCGAATTGTAGATATATCAGATCAACATTTGATCTTTGCTCTCCTAAACGCTGCATCAACACTGATGGTCCACATACTGTTTTCAGGTTGAGACACCAAACACTAGAGTGAGTCTAGTGAGCGAGTCTAGAGTGACTGCTTCAGGAGATTGGCCCTACAATACGATTGCATTGCAAAGCAATACTGTGGTTTAACTTACGCAGCTAAGCCCCACACAGCTGCTCGCTCCCTCCCGCCATAGTGGGATGGGGGAGAGAATTGGAAGGGTAAAAGTGAGAAAACAAGGTTTACCCTCTTATTCCAACAACAGACCACACAGCAAGACAGAAAACAACTACATGCAACAGCAGCGTAGTGAAAGTTCTCTGGAGGCAGAAAGTGATCGCACAAAACTTCAGCAGACAACTCACGGGCAAACCAAACTTTCGCTGAACTCGCTCTGTTTCTTCATAATTTCCCTGGCAGTTTCCTCCCCTCCACACTCCCACGCGCCACTGTGAGTTGGAGAAAGTCCAGAAGTATACTTTAATGAAGCTCCCAGTTTTCCCAACCATCTCCCTTTAACTTCAGATTTCTCTGAAGGGAGGAGGTTTCTGCTGTCTCTGATGGTTGGAACCTGATCCCGTCGTCATTAGCTTTCTCAGAGACTCTTCATTTGTTGAATGTTGGTCTGCGGTAAGAGGCAGGAAGGATAGTCATTTTTATAGCAACTACCTGCCAACAGATTTCAATTCTTTATCCCTTCAAAATCCCACATCTGTCCATGTCTCCAGGCACTAGTCGAAAAAAACTAACTGCATTAGTTATTTTTATTATCAACATAAAAATCTTTCCATTTATTTATTTATTAAGAAAAAAAAGCAGCTATCTACAAAACTCAGTTCATTTTGTCCTTAGGCAGACATTTAAAGCTGTCTGCCAACTTCTTTTCTTAATAAAAAAATAAGCTAAAGTCTTTATTACACACTGTGTAACAAAATATGACCAGCTCCATTTACCCAGCTGAGACACGCACCATCCATTTATCAGGCAAGAATTCTGTGACTGAAAGAGGAAACATCTGATAAAGAAGAAGGGCCCGTTTCTGAAACCTGGTCACTGATGGGTCCTGACCACAGCGCTGAGCCCCAAAACGTGCCCCGTCCCTTCAGGCAGGCGAGTCCACACTGCACAGTGGAGCAAGGACAGATGCTGAGCTCATTCTGAGCCACCTCCAGACAGACAGACAGTAGAGACCTGCCAGTTCAGAGCAAGGAGGGCTCCACTGCATGACTATTCTGCTTTTGGGACTCGAGTGCATGTCTCTGTGTGATGCTATGCCAAATGGCTTCTCCAGCTCTTCCCTAACACAGCAGAGAAGGGTGAAGCTTGTACTGTGTGGTTGCCACTGGGGAGACACCACCACAACCTCAACCACCAGCCAGACCTCTTTGAAATAACCCACTTTCAGGCTGGGTCTTTGCTTTTGCTTCTTAACAGCGTGATGTGATATATCCCAAACCACTTAAATTCCTTGCACAAATGCCTCTCGGACTCTAATGCGAGGACATGGTAGGTGATGAGAACCATACCTTCTGCCCAAAATCTTGTGGCCTATTTCATAGTGAGCATAGTCCCTGAAAAGCAGGAAGGATTTGGAGCCCGAGCCAGGATATGTGTCAGAGCTGCTGCCTGCACTCTTTCTAGGCTAGTGACTGGCATGTTAAACCCAAACAACACATCTTAGGCTGACACAAGATGAAACACATTAGGCAGATGGCATGTTTTCGCTGCACAAGCCAGCACCAGAGTATTTCCTCCTAACGATCTCCTGTTCTTGTTCTCACAGCAAAATTAGTTTTAAAGATTACTATGTGGAAAATATATCAAT
Source organism: Phoebastria nigripes (assembly GCA_035582835.1). Classification (NCBI taxonomy): domain Eukaryota; kingdom Metazoa; phylum Chordata; class Aves; order Procellariiformes; family Diomedeidae; genus Phoebastria; species Phoebastria nigripes. The sequence goes on from JAYKAV010003376.1 coordinate 992,681, forward strand.
ATCAACAAGAGAGGGGTTTTATTCTTTCAATTCCATGGCTTTTATTTATATATATATTGTTTATAAAAACAAACACCCTACTTTGTCAGACGTGAAAAGTCAAAATTTACATTTAAATGGAGGCATTTGGGTTTTTTTCCCCTCTCATGTCTTGAATGCAGAGTACAAAAGACTAAAAACGCTCAATTTTCCTAAATGGAAGGATAACAGGTGAAGTTTGCATTCTGGGAACTATTCATTTAGTGAACAATGTTCAACTCAGCAATGACCAAAGCCCAGCTGATCAGGGGGAAAAGAGCACTGGCTAGTAGGCCTGACAGGGATTTGCTCAACAGCTGAGACTAGGAGAAGCTGTGATCTCATTGTGTCCTGTTCCCAAGGAGGAAATTATGCCAAATACAGCTCCCTAAGGGCAACACCTACGTTTCCAGATGTACAGTGGATCACTATCCAACTGAAAATCACTGCAATTTTAGAGATTTCAGTGCTACAATAGCCCCGGCTTCATTGCTGGAACTACTGCAGATGTTTAAGACATGAGGTGGTCTGCTTGTAAGAGAAAATGAGAAGACTTAGAACAAGTCCATAATTTCACAGTATTAAAACCATTGTAAAAGAATGGAAGCGGAAGCAAATCCTGTGATGACCCTTAAAGCTTGCCATCAATTACCTTCCTTCCCCCCCCCCCCCCCCTTCTTTTTTCTTATTTTCTTCCTGGCAAGGAAAATGAGTACTGATTCTAACCAGGGGGTCTATCAAACAAGTACACTTGCAAGCAACATGCTCAGAGAATGCCACCCTAGTCCGTGGAAAGGTGTAGCAACATTTTTAACCACTTTGTCTCACTGGAGCACACCAGGAGTAACAGATGATGTACCATAGCAGAATGTTCAATTCTGGGCTGGATTGCCCCTCTCTGGCTTTTTCTGACACAGAGCTGATCCATAGTGTTAAAAGGACACAGGCAAAAAAAGTGACCTCAATTTTTTAAAACAGATCCAGCCAGCACTTTGTAGGGTTTTATGTTGATTGTTTTTAACTGTCTCTCGTGTTATATTGAGAGAAACCCATACAAAAAAACCCAAAACCCAACACACACCCACCCCACCCCCCCCCCCAGTAAAAAGTAAAAATAGCCTGGCTGTATTTTAAAAGCAGAGAAAATAGTAATAAATGTTTGGAAAAGGCACACACACAAAATCTAAATGCCTGGGAGGTAAGAGCGCTCTTGCTATGTACCCAGCACTAGGAAATCACTGACTTGGTCTTTTTAAAGTTGCAAACAGACAGTGTTTCTAGTCTCCCAGGACTAGAAGCTATCCCAATCACTGCATTACTATCAGAAAGTATATTCTAATATTCACCCATCATCACATTGGTTCCTCTGTCTTTGGTGMGTTCTGCTTTTTGCCACCCTCACAAACAGCAAAAGAGTCTATTGTTTCTGCAACAAATGGTACTAGTGTTTCTCGCACTTCCCAACTTAAAAGCATTACCTGCATTAATTAATTCCAATGCATTCACCCCCACTGCCAGCCCTTTCATTCAGAAGGTGTCACAGCCCCATTGTGGACTGACCCTTTGTTTTCGCATGCATGTTTCTGGCAACAAGAACAGCCTCAAAAACTCCATCCTCCCCACTTCTCCCACAGATGGGTCACCGCTCGTTGCCAGGACCATGTGACACCGTAAGCTGGCACAGTCTGCTGGGAGTCCATGTCATGATCTAGGGAACCAATCCAGCTAGGCAAAAAAAGTCTAAATATTTGGAGGTTTGTCTTTTTTCCAGCCCAATCAGCTGCTTGAGTTGTTCATCTATTGTCCCCCCACCCAAAGAATCAATTGTATGATTCATACAGAATTACTGTGTACAGGGGTGGGGGCGAAGGAAAGTAAAAATACAGGAGAACAGGAATATCTTAAGCAATTGATTCTGAATTTAAGCCTTATCCTGAGATAAAAAGGTTTTTAACTGAGCCAGCAGGACAGCCATAATAACATATGAGGAACCTGTCTCTCAGCTTTCTCCTCAAATAACCAGGAGCATCTGGTTGCATCTGGAGTACTGAGACTTGAGTACTATCCGTCTGCTAGTATTCAAGATGGGTCTGAGGAGTCTGCTCAAGAAATAGATGATCAATGCCTCCTTTCCCAAACTCATGTCTCTACAGCTGTGACCATCCTTGTTGGCCAGCTGTGCTCTGTGATACTGTCTACAGGCCTCTGCCCCACTCCAGTCACAGATCTAGCATGTGAAGCCAAGGTGGGTGGTTTCCTGCCATGCTCCCTGGCTTCCATTGGGAGGACACCCAGGCATATGAGCAGAGACTCCAGATGAACTCCGCATCTAGGCAAAGGCCTGCCCTGCAAAGCACAGCCTGCACAGAGGTTTTGTTTCTTAACACCCACAGCGCCTTGGTTTTATTCATTTCTGTCCTTAAAAAGGTAGCTCTTCAAATCCATCCAGTTGCCTGCAATCTTCAAAAGCAAACAAGGCCTGTTGACATGATGTGGCAGGTTTCCCAGAACCACTGTCCCTTCAATTTTGTGGATGAGCTCAAGGCTACCAGATATGCTGTCTTTCAAGACATGCTGGTAATTAAAGCCTACCTGGTCCTTTACCCCAAATATGAAGCATAACACCAAGATAATATTGAGATCACTATGCCATTACTACAGCTGCTGTAATGAATGTTTTGACACACCATGGAGAAACAGATGCTGTTCATGGACACAGACATATCTCAGCAAAAAAGCAGGAGGTTTTTCCTTCCGATAACCCTTAGGATAAGATTTTAGCTTCCAAAGTGATATCAGCTTGATTCACCCCTCGGCTCTCCCAAAAATCCGCCAAGAAAGTATTACAGGGTCCTGTGAAACATTCCCTTTCTTTGCCATCTTTTACCATGACCTATTCTAACAATACTACACAAGGGTTGGTTTATTTACACACATTTCTTGTGGCATCCATGCCCATAATGTCCAAATGTGACATCTGTTAATTCCACACAAGTGAACTCAGCTGGACAAGAGGACATAAAGTAATATAAAATATCAGCTTTCATGCTATATGGATTAAGCCAGCCATGTAATCAGGCACTCTTTATGATGGGCATATCATGGGTAAGCAGCGGTGACAGAGTTTATCAGATACCAAAAGCCACTAATAGATATGTCTGATTCTGTCTCTGTAGGAGTTTTTCAATCAGCCGTCCCAAACTTAGGCACATGGTTATCACAGCTGGTGGAAACATTAAACCTTCTGGGTTACCTTCAAACCCCAGCAAGGCTTAGCATACCCTTGAATTAACCTTGAATCTTACCCAAGGGAATAACTATGCAATCGATTGAAACAGGCGGTGCTAACTGGCTGCAAACATGTAAGCAATGGGACAGAACGGGGCCAATGGAAACCCCACAATAAAGCTAAGGTACTGCCCCCTTCCTTCGCCTTGCCCAAATACTCGACAATTCAGCTCAGCAGGCTGCTGTGCTCCTGCAAGTAATGGCAACTGATCCCCAAAGGGCCAGGCACCAACTAAAACTGAATTACATTTCATGCTGAATGTGTAACTTCTCTGGAATGGCTTCTCTGCTGGCACTGCACCACCCTGGTGTGAAGAAACATCTTCCGGGGTGGGTGGATGGTCACTGGGCTCTGCAGTAGAGATTCCCTCTATATAGTCAGCTACTCTGTTTCCAGATACTAGGAGCAAAGCTATGTGACACTTTTCTGAGTTACCTGAGGCATTCTTCTTGGCCTTGAACTAGGTATTTCCACATTTGTTGTGTTTGTTCCAACAAATAATATCCTTATATTCTTTTCAATAGCCAAGTTGTGGGGAAAGGGACTTTGTTGGAAACATTTTTCAAAGAAGAATAAACTTGGCACACAACTGCAGTCAGGTGCCTCACAGCAACTGGTCCAGCTCAAAGATACACAGTCCTTAGCACTGTCCCAACTTTTTAGGACGGTGCTCCATGTCATTATATCCACAAATTTCCCTGTACAGGAGAGATCATCTTCACATAACTCTTCCTCCTCCTCCCCCCCTCCCCCAAAATAACCCCACAAGCCAACAACCTACAACTTTATGTACAGCCATTTGACAGGACTATAATCTTAAACTGCAGATGGGACACAGACACAAAGCTCAGTAACAGTGAAGAGATGCAGAGTGTAAGCACCATCCAAAACTGAAGTCCTCTTCTGTGCTAGCATGCCGAATTTGTACTCAAGACCACCGTAGCTAAAACTGTGCTAGGCTGCTTGCCTACTTGAAAAAAACCCAATACATATCATCATTCCATACTAGGGGATGGTTCCAGGGGTGAGGTTTTTGCTTTTGGAGGTTTTTTTGGTGGTTTTTGTTTTGGTTTGGTTTTCGAGGGGAGGGAGTTATTTGCTTTGTTTTTTGAAGGTTTCTAGTTTCCTGTAAATGTCACTGAGTTGTGTATAAGGCTGTGGCATTTTGCTCTCTCTAATACCAGGAAATTCATATACACACATTTTCAGTTGTTTATCTTGTGAATACAAAGACTGAATCAAAGCATCACAAGAAAAGAAAGTGGGTTGTTTTCTTCCCTAACTTCCATGGGACTCAACAATACTGTCGGTTTCTCTTTCTCTCCCACTATTTTGTCTTAAGGCTCTGCATCTTGGAAGACTGTGAAGCTGCTGTGTGATTTTTATCTCCATGATTAAAGTGTTACACTTTATTGAGCTCTTTGCATCAGCACCAAAATCTGCAATGCAGGATTTTACATAACACTTCATTTTCTCCTCACACCATTACTGTTATTAACCTGGTGGCAATAAACAGAAAATACAGCTTGGCTCATGATGTACTCCTGAGTTGTTTGTGTGTGTGCATAACAGAAAAGGAAAAAGAAGAAAAAGAATGGAAATGAAAGAGCCTCCACCCTGTGAAAGATTAGGAATGGCTGCATAAACTTGTATTTTCCTCAAAGAACAATCGCAGCCTTTCAGAGTTAAAAAGAGAAATACTGTGCTATAGCTTCTGCATGTAAGGATTTCTTCTAAAACAAGAGATCAGAAAAGAAAGAACATCCAAAGGACTTCAGAATTCTCCAACTCATTATTATTCTTCATTAGACTTCCCAGATGGAAGATTTGATTGATACCCTACTTTGGGATGTTGCACTTTTCTTTGTTTAAATGTTTGTTTAAATGATGAAGTTTGGAGAGCATGAGATCTGCCAACAGGATACCAATAAAGGTCTGAAAAACAGCTGAAGAGCTGTATGTGCATGCCAATACAGATGACCTTCACACTCCATCAATGGATGGAAACAGCATGTTTCACAGACATGAGATCTCTGAGTACCCAGGAAAACAGTGGGAGTTGAATATCTGAATGTCTGTAGGAATCTGGGTTACTAACAGAGATTCTCTTTTTGCTGAAGTGGGAGAGACCTGCAGGTTCTGGAGCAGAGGCATCTAGATCCAAAAGCATGACTACAAGAGCCACGCAGAAAGAGGTGGGTCATCCATGAACAGATGGTCACCAAAACTTGATCGAGCCTAACAGTAACGAGAGAGAGAGAGAGAATGCCCGTATGGGGAATTACCTAACTTGGCCTGTCACAGAGAGAGCATTCAGAAGCAAAGTCAGTTTGGGTATGAACTAACAGCAATGCTTCAGGTGCTTAGGTATCATCTTCAAAAAGAAAACATCAGGAGGGCAGGCTTCATAGTCCTGCTCTGCTTCTCTTCCCTTTAGATGATATAAGCACTCCTTTTGCAGTCCTGAGGCGTTGGGGGTAGGGAGTTGGGGAATATCCTAAAAACCTGTTTCCAACCCCTCTTCAGTGGGGTCTTGTAGCTCTCCGTGAATTGCACTATGCTGCCACGTCCACCCAAGGCATCTCCTCGCAGGAGTGGTTAGGAAAGTCAATGCAGATTGGGCTGAGTGGTATTGCTATAGCTTCCATCCAACAGATTGCTTACCCTGAAACATTCTGGTTATTTTTGAATGATTGTTTTGTTTTTTAACCCAAGAGAAAGCTTTTAGAAAGCTCTCCAAGCTTCTGCCCCCTACTTATGTGGGTTCCTGCTCTTTACTCTTGCTATTTATTTTGCACTTGCTCTTTACTCATAAATGCTGCAGTTTGAAATATAGCAGAACATTTTTCAGTTCGTCAGTGTGTTGTTTGCTGTCAAGGAGACGAAATGTTACTACTTTCCTCTGGAGAAGCTTAGGACATGATGGATGAAATGTCACAAATAATTAGACTTTTCTTATGAATTACATTTTTTTAAACTTCTGTTTTCATGTCAACAGGTATGTTACAGATAGGCTGCATGAAAGGACCTGGGGAAATTTTAGTTCTCTGGGAACAGCAGTAATGTAATATCTGATAAGCCAAGGCATAGCTCCAGCTGAGACAACCTTTAAACAACTTCCACTATGAAAATTTGGGGCTATGAAAATCTGAGTCCAGTGGCAGAATCAGAGAGGTCCAGTCCAGTTCCTGAACAGCATGGACATAGTTAGGAATTTAAAGATTGCTTGACATAGTCTGACCTAAAGTCCATCCACTCCAGTGTCTTGTTTCTGACTGTGGTAATTTGTGGCACTGTTAAGCCCTAGACAATACAACATCCAGTGATAATCTAAATAACTATGAGGCTTGGAGGAAATAAAAAATGCAGTTCACTTTCACACTTTGAGCAGAGATGTACTGCAGATAGGCAGATTTTCAGATTGCATAAAATTATCTGGGAGACAGACATGAACAAACCCTCCAACTCTGAACTCTCTCTGGTTTGATTGAATATGATAGCTGATTTGCGCTTCATGGATTGGGCACACATCTGTGAACATCCCCAATATCTGCCAAATACCTGAGCATGCTGAGGAAAAGTACAGAAAAAAATCACAGGCATTCACACACGACTTCTTCATCGTTGTTGTATGAGTTTCTAAAGCTCTCATCATTTTAATCTCTAAGTTTATAAACTGCCAGTTGTTATAGGAGGAAGGCAGTAAACGCTGGATCAAACATAACACTGCAGCTGAATTACTGCTTTGAAATCTTGTATCACATGCAATGACTTTAAATTACTTGCTTTGCTAGAAAGGCTGGAAGAACGTGAAGCCATGACACTCTAAATCACACTAATCAATGATTTAAATCTTAACTGACAGAATGTATCAATAATTAGGAACGCTCCAGGAGAACATATCATGGGAATTACACACCTTTTACGTCTCTCTTCCATAACAAACTTATTGTCATTTATTGTAGAATCATCAAGAAAATACAAAGATTAGTAATGATGCGGCAAAATTTACTTACCCTTTGACATGGAAATAAATTCTTATTTTTTACCTACAGGGAAAAAAAGTTTCCCACATGTATTTGCTAAGTGATGTCAGCTGATTAGAAATTACTGAACTAAAATGGAAGAGTTGGAGTGAGTGACCTGAAAGGATCACTGAAATTTTCTCAGGAGATTTAAAATGTTATTTTTAATGCTAAAGATTAACTGTCTGCACACATACATGTGTGTGGGGGAAAGGGAGACATGAGTTTCCAGCGTTCCTGAACAGAACACAGCTTGTGTGGGACTTCCTGATATTTCAGATACGTATTATAGATACCRGTATTACCAAAACAGGGCCTGGGAAAATAGTTTTCAAATACCAGGAAAGGGGGAAAAAACCCTCAAAACCTTTTCTCCTTATTCAGAGAATAAGGCTGTGATCATCAGCTCATCTCTAAGGATCACAAAACAACAAAAGAAAATTGCTTCCCAATGGCTAACATGATAAGAGAGAAAAGAGAGAGGTTGAGTAGCTTCTTGACTGTGTCACTTCCTTCCAGCAATACCTAATGAGATTCCCTGTCAAGGTGGAATTTGACACRTATCCTCTACATCAAAGGGGATCTGGAGGATATTTTATTGCCTTAGACTATCATGCTGCCTAGTATGGTAGATGGTCACTTCCGAAAGTCCCCACGACTCCCCAAAGTCACCTGTTGCTCTATGAGGAGCTTGGAAGTTGATAAAAACCATCATCAAGCACTTATTTCACTGCTTCACAACTGTTTATATTCTAACAGCTGTGTGCAGATTTATCAAAGAGAAGAGTTAAGTGGTTGCATTCTTTCTCTTCCTTAGTCAAGCCCATCATAACTTACAGTATAAAATAGCTGTGCATCCTTCCTCTTCCTTCACACTGCAGCTAGATAAAGCTCAGGAACACTGTCAAATTTCCTGTAGTGAAATCATAGAGATGGTCCCATAATAGATTCCCAATCTATTAATCTACTGTTTCACGCGCTACAGCCACCACCGCCGTGTTCCTAATGGAACAAGTCTCAGTAAGCATCACAGATAACTGCGGCTGCTGTTCAATATGCCTGTGCTCCCTATGGCACTTTTAATCTTTAGCAGGTCTTAAAACACTTCACCGATTAAGTTAAAGTTATTGGTGTCACATTGCAGCTTGGCAAACTGAAGCCCAGAGGTGAAACAACTTGCCCAAGGTCATGCAGGATGTTAGAAAAAGTCAACCAACACTTTCAATTTCTGTCCATTATGCTGCTGCTCTTATTTGTTTTGAAGAGGTAGGTAGAGGCTCCAGGTACTGAACTGAAATCTTTTTTATGTTAGACCCCATCTTCAAGTAGAGCAAAGGTGGAGGTTGTAACTGCAAAAATGACACGGAGATGGGAGGCTACTAATCTCTTTCTCTCCTACTTCTTCTGGATAATTACTTAAATTAGGGGAGACAGGAAGTCTTCATAGTTGAGTCCAGCTTCTACCACTAATGAATGTGAGCAAAGGAGATAGAAAGAAGCTGTTTTTCAGGGAAACTATTACACATCCTTGCTATTTTCTGTACTTTTACACTGTGAACCTTGCTTCCTTCATTTTGGGGTGGAGATATAAAGAAGTATTCCAATATGAACGCATAATTTTGGCTCTGTTCCACTCAACTGGAGATAAGGATGCAGTGCCAGCTACCTGGAAGCATAACTCCCAGTGCTCTGATATTTTGTGGATTTCTGTGGTTGGTTCCCAAGTCACTGTGCTCATTTATCACACATTGAAGATTGTTGTTTCATAAYACTCCTGCTACAATGCTAGCTTCAGGAGGCCCTGCCTCCACTGTTCCCAAGCCAGCAGAAATGGAAGGGTCAGGAAGCCTCCATATCATGAAATGATATGTGCATTGATATCTCAGTTCTGACATGGGCTTTGCATTTGACCTTCAACAAGTCGTTCAGTTCCTCTCAGCTCTCACTCTTATAACGGGGACTGCAGAATGCCAGTCTGTCTAATCTTCATAAATTATCACCTCCTCGTGTAAGACACTGTCTCATAGTGTATAATAGCGCAAATTCAATGGGATGCTGATCAGAACAAGAGCTCCCACGAACTGCTGTACTACAAATAACCTGCGATTACGCAGGCCTAAACACAACTCCCTTCCATTGTGCTTCAGGAAGGAAGCACAAGAGTTATTGTAACAGGAACATCCAGATAACCTGTTATTTGAAAAGGTGCTGTTTACTTAAGAAACCACCCTTACTTTGTATTTAATGTGTTGTACCTCAGGTTAAATCAGTGCAGGAAATACACCTTCTATTCCTATATCTCAACAATAATGATGCAAAAGGTCATACAATATATCATCAATAACATACTGTCTCTTGAAAATCAGTTTTGCCCCACAGTTTTCATATAGTCAAATTATTTTTGAAACAGAAGTGTCATTCTTTAACCCTGTCAGGAAGTCACAGGCACAATGTTCAGTCTCCATTTAAAAATCAAAGTGTAAAAGGGTAGGAGAAAAAAACCAACAAAAATCACTAACACAAATGTCAGTCAGGCCTAGCAAAAAAGAAMGGAGAGATTAAATGTTACCCTTTATAGTTTGCAACCCAAACAGAAGATCACTGAGCTAGAGCATGACAATAAAATCTACTGCACATACGCAGACAAACCAACTAGTCAAGTCTCCAGCTCTCTCCAAGCTGAAAAAATGGACAAAGGACAAAACCCCAACAAAATATTAGGACAACTGAAAGAATAAATAACAGTTCAAAAATCTTTCTGTTTCAACCACATATAAGAAGCTGTTCCTGATACCAGGGGAAAAGTCTGAGGGTTTTTTTTTTTCCTGTAACATGGGATTTTTACTCTGACAATTTCTCTTTAATGTTACTTGAACATAGGTTACTTTAGCTGCACATCAAAATATACTGGCTTGGAGTTTAATTTTGGGACACTTAACATTACATTTTCCCAAGAAATGGCTGTTCTTTTCCTGAATTTGATGGCTCATTGAGCTTTCAGGTAAGAGATAGTTTTACAGGGATATGTCTCTGTACATTCTTTACAGTCCTTATAAAACCGCCTGGCCAGCCAGAGCACTCTGATTGCCTGGGGAACATTTGGTAGGGGTAGGTTAATCTATGTGACCTCCATAGTTCATCTGAAACTGCTGCACAACTTTCTAAACAGCCATCTTTATTTCCTCCTCACCCGCTCTTCAGTTTCTGAGTGATTCCCAGGCACACACTTTCTCAAGCATAGCTGGAAATAAATAGAGGTGAACACAAACACATTTCTTCCTGCAGAACATGCACAGTGGTATAGATAAAGACTCAGGCCTACCCGCAAACACACAGTCCCTTGTGTACCAATCCAAGTGCAAACCCACATATGTGTACAAACATAATAATTACATTCCAGCAGAAGTATTTCTATACCAACAAGAAATACAATTCAGCTACTGGGAGGGGCGTATCATTAGCAGTGAGCTGTCCTTTCCAGTAATGAAAAGAATTTGTCTGCTCTCTAAGAGGAAAGGACAAGCAGATATGATTCCTTCCAGGTTACAGTCTTTTTCCTATATGCTACTGTATTTGATTTTTAAGCTGATGATGGGTTATCTATCAAAATTATTCCGACTTAGAGCAAAGGGGTAGCTCTACACTGCTTGGAAGCCTTTCCTTCCCCATCCTCYGAAGCAGCATTGTTCAGAATTGTTGCCTAAGCCATGGAGTATTTTGTGACTCTACCCAGCCTTCTTCCCACCCCTTAACACCTCCTCTCCTCTTTCCCCCCCACCCCATCAGCACTGTCCCCCCAGCACAAATTGCCACACATCTGTACAAAGGACAAGCAGAAGAATAAGGTGACAGTTCTTTAAGGAAAGAATAAAAATGCAAATTAACAAACACCAAATTTGCTGTAAACATTAAATACTTCAGACATGAAACCTTCTGTGCTACAAGAGTGCTTTCAGCATTATCTATTCACAGCAGTTCCTCTGCTCCTGAGGGTCATAAACACTGAGAGATGGAGCCAGCAAAAAAGCTCTAGTTGAAATTCAGCTCACAGCAAAAGCAATTTCCGAGTGTGCAAAGTGCTGTCAGCAGGCCTGATGTTTGTGTATGAAATATAGACAATATGACTGGCCCATCGGCAGTCACTGTCAGCCTGATGGATGGTGCCTGAAAAGAAGTAAAGCGGCTGCCGTTAGGGCCCAGTCTATCAGACGCTTGATGGAGATTCGGGGGCTTAATAGAGGTAAAAGTTTCTTCTAATCGGACAAAATTTCCAGCGGTGATCACAAAGAAAATAAAAGGGATAGCAATGTAATATGAGGGCACAAGCAAGGCTTTCCCATCTCAGCCACAATACAAAACAGAAGAGGAAAGCAATGCACTCTCAATACCAAGGAAAGTTGCTATCTGTGTCCTTGGACCTTGACCGTCCCAGACCAGATGGGGCAGTCCCACAGCTCACTGTATGCACAAGCATCTTCAGGGGTTGCCCAAAGCCCAGACCCCTCGCAAAATGAAAACATCACCTTTGCAATTGCTTTGGTGCTCTTTGCAGCATGCCTGTGGCTGTGACAGGAGGGTGACTAGATGTGGCAGGCAGACACTCACAGCGGTGCAGAAAAACTTATGAAACAACCAGTTCAAATGTCCTCTCTCCTTTTACCATTTGGAAGCTAGAGTCCTGACTTCTTCTCTTCTTCCTGCCCCCTCCCCAAGGTTGTTATGTGGTAAAACTTCATCTGCAGTATGTGTGGTCCATCTGCAATGAAAGTAGAGGGCTAAACTCCACATCTTACTTCATGCTATGGGTCCCTTAGCTCATGATGTCAATCAAAGACCCTCAGGCAGAAAAAGTACAGACTGTGTAACAAAGGCACGGCACGGGTCAGAAAGCACACGCAGTGGTTCAGTTACTAATATGTGTGCCAAGAAACCATGAAAATCAAAAGGCTCTGATGAAGTAACACTGACCACCTCAATAAAGCTGGAGTGGTTTGCAATTAGAAGTGAGCTTGTGCTTCAAAGTTCAGGTGCCAGCCTGTATCCAAACTGTATATATTTTGAAACTAAATTAACCCACAGCTTTGATCCATCCCTATTTGCAAAGGCAAAGAAGGGCTGACAGCTAGCTATGTTTGCCTCTCTTCAGGTACGTGAGAAGGCAAGTTCACAGCAAGGGGCAAGGAAGAATTATTGCAGGTTCTCACTCCAAAACAGGACCGTCAAGCAGAAGAGATTTCAACAAATGCTTAAATTTCTTAAGCAAAACCACAACATGAATTAAGGCAAATGCAGAACAGGAAATTAAAAGCGCGCACAAATGGGAAACCTCCTCAGGTCTAGCCGTCTGTCTAATGTTTTGGAAGAARCAACATATTTCAGCAGGAAACTGTAGCCTAAAAAAAACTTCCTTTTGACTGKGACTTTATACTTTTCACCCCATCATTACAAGCTCCTCCTTGATGAGAAATAGAGCCAAGAGTGGCTGCTGGGGCATTCAGGGAATTTGAAAGTGGTCATTTCTTTGCAGCAGTGTTTAAATAGATCATAGTCTATCAGGAGAAACAGCAAACGTTTCAATACTTTAAATGGTCACGGCACAGGACACAATACTCAACTCAGGCTCAGAAGGACACAGTATGCTTGGTTAGTTCCTACCCGACCTTCCAAACACACAGTCTATGGCTTATCTAGTGGTTCTCTCGCCTCCTGCATGCTCTCTTAAAACGGAGATCATCTTCCCTGAACAACCTCTCCCCAAAGAGATACAGCCAGGAACAGATCTGTCCCTGCTCTCAGACTGGGACCTGGACTTCACACACTAAGCCCTTTGGTGTCTCTGTGACGGTCAGTGGGGTTTTTCTCCTGGGGCCCAGTTTATTCTGCCCCAGACTCAGCTGCAAATTCTGCATCCCAAAGCCCCACTCCAGGATTTGTCACAAGGGCTGGCAATTTCCTACTTACCAAATGTACACAAGAGCACGCAGAACTCAGCTTGAGCCGCTTGTAGCAAAGCAACTCCTGGTATTAATATCCTTTAGCACAGAGTCCAGAAGAGCTGCTAACAGTGAGCTTTTAAAAAAGATTGCTGCATCTTTAACAGGTTTTAAACCAAGCTCTTTTACCCTATTACCAGCACCTGATGAAAACGACTACCCTATTGAACTCACCAGTGGGCCATTAGAAGTGTGTCAGATTATATTAACTAGGCAATTAAAAAAAAACACCCAACCAGCAACAAGGAGCAGGCAACTCAGCACACAAGGAGAGCCTGTCTGTCGTTTTGTAAATCCCCAAATTAGTTTTGAAAGGCCACTTTCAGCCTGGAGTTAAGGCCAGATTTACCCTCTGCGTGTCTGCAATTGGCTGAATCTCTGCAGTAACCTGATGAAACTGATTATTTATGATAAGTGACTGACATTGGACTGCTGCCCAAAAGGCGAAGGAATGAGAGCTGCTGTGACCCCAAATGAGAAGATTTTCTTTGATCAGCTCACACAAACTTCTAAAAAAATTATGACTTTCGGTTTCATGCAGGAGATCAAATAATTAAACAAACAGATGTGCAGATATTAATAACAAAAGGTGTCGCATGGGGGAAGCATTCAACCACAAACAAGCCATTTATTTTAAGACTTAAATGTTGCTGAAATTCCCAATCAGAAGAAGAACGAATGATTTTTAAGCGTGGTGTGGGAGGCATTTTGGTGAACTGGGGGTAATTTAAAGCAGAATATGCTTTTTTGATGAGACTGCCAAAACCGAGATGCCTCTGGATAAAAAATAAAACAAAAAAAAAATGTTAATTTACATACAGACAGAGCTGTCAGGCGAGTCGTCAGCAGAGAGAGGGATAACAAGTCTTTGGGTAACAACTCCCTTGTTAGGAAGATGGCAGCGAGAAGCAGGATCAAGGGAAAAGGAAAGTCACTGTACAGATGTTTTAAAGGAACAGTTAGCATTTTGTGTGGCTTGGGGGGCTGAACGTTGCAGCTGCCTGCTCAGTGCAAGTACAGAAACCACCTGCATGAAGGATATGTGTGTAGCTGGGGAAATAATTAAATAATGTCTCCTACTTCTATAGAGCAAGACGAGTGTCTGAGCAGGGAGTTTGGGTCTAGACTCCAACCTCAACTCTCCCCACCCTTGTGCTGTTGGGGAAGGGGCAGGAAGGATATTATTTTTGAGTCAGGCTCTCCCTCTCCAGGATTGTCAGAAGTGATTTAAGGAGGCAATGGGGAGAGAGTAGCAGGTCCTGTCCAAGAAACCTCAAGGAGTAACACACACGCACACTCACACTCTCTCTCTCTGTCTCTCTCTCCTTGAGTGCAGCTGGATGAAAAGCCCATGATAAGAAAAATAAATGAAAAGCCCAGGCAGTTCCCCCGTAAGAGCTGCAGAGAGCAGATTTCAGAGCCTCATCAACACGGCAGCTGCTCCTTGTCCCCCATTACATGCCTGCAGTGCCACCAGCAGCACAAGGACCACTGATATTCCAGGTAAGGAGGGACAGGTGGCCCAACCCCAGCCAGAGGCATGTCTGGGGTTGGGCCACCTGTCCCTCCTTACCTGGAATATCAGTGGTCCTTATACTACTCTCACTTCTTCCATCTCTGTGGATGCAGCAAGCCCCAACTGTAAGCACAGGTCCAAGCGGTGGGATTTGTCTGCTGGGGTGTTGCCTATTCCCAGGAGGATGGGAGCAGAGAAGATGGAAGGATCCTGCTGGTCAAATCCAACCACAGGCCATCAGCTGAACTGGACTCAACTGGTTTGTTTGATTTGCAGACCTCTTCTACCAGCTTTACCTTTCCCTGCCAACAAACTCTTTCCTGAGACCTGAGAGCCGTCATCCTTTTCCATTCCTTTAATCAAAAATCCTCCAAAAATTGTGAATGTCCTGTGAAGATTTGATGAGAAAGAGATTCATTTCAACTTGATCCCCCGCTTATTCTCTGCCACTATGGATCTGTGGCATGAGAAGGAGGACAGCTTGTTTTGCTGGGCTTATATGTTCTTACATTCCAGAAAAGAAACTATGGAATATTCCTTAGTATCTCAGTGATGATGGGAGAAAACTGAGATCCCAAGAAACGGCATAGAGTGATCCATAAAACCAAGCCACTGGCTGTAATGATCACATGCTTTTCATGGAACTCAGCAGCATACCGATCACATTGCAAAATCAATCATTTTTCTCAATCAGTTCGTTATTCTGACTCACTGAATTGGTGGCTCACCAGCTAGCTGGATGGGGAGTCAAGTCCAGCTGACATTTTAGTGGTGTGTTCAACAGTATGTAAGTGCCTCTGCCCACCCACACGGGAAGCCTAGCAGAGAACAAGATATTCATCACATTTTTACTGGAACCAACTGGAATTCTGCCTCTGACAGAGGGAGTAAGTGCGAGCAGCCCATATCATCCAAAAGAAGACAGTGGAGCTGGCTGAAGTGTTACTGCCTGAGCCTTTCCGGCTAAAAAAGGACTACAACAGAGCACATAGTTTTTCAGGAAAAAAAACCAAACTTTTTGTCTAGAAGGGAGTGCTTTGCACAAAAATGTATTTTTCTGTTCTTATGCCCCACCAAAAGAAATCCTTAAACTGTGTTTAAGCTAAATATCACACAGAGAATTCATTTTAATAAAAACTAAAGTATGTTTGTCATAAGCTTTACAAAGAACAAAAAACCTAGGACCAGAACTCTCCTAATATTGCTTTAACATGGCCATTTTCATGTATGTAGTACGAAGCGTCCTACAGGCTGCACAGAATTGTCCCTTTGTGATTGTTGTCTATTTGAGTAAATGCAACTTCAATGTGATAGTGGGTTTCTTCATAACAGTAAAGAAAATAACTGTTAGAACAGAGCAAAGTGTTTTTTTAAAAAACACAGTAGGGTAAGAAACAACTTGGCTGGCTGTGGGGGTGGACTGGCTAATCTAACAGATTGTTCCCGTCTCTGTCTTCCAAGTTGCTACAGAAATGACAAATCTACCAGAAAGCCAGTACAGGTGACTCACAATTATCTGCATTTCACAAGCATGTCCCCTGATTGTGATGATGTGATTGAAGATCAGATGGGGTCTACTTTCAGAAAGCAATGTGTACCCACAACTCACATTGACATTATCTTCCAGAAAGTACGTGAAGCTCAATGCATTTGGTCTTACAGATACATAGCAAACCACCAGCAAATTTTTCAACAATATATCCATTCACTGTTTCTGTTGAAATATTAGCCAGAGCGCAGCTATTCGCACATAATTTCAGTGAGGTGAGATGAGAGAGACAGAAAATCTCTAAAATCTAAGTTATTTCACTTAGCCAATTTAGTAAATATATTCAGGATAATAAATAAAAAAAAAAAAAAATCAAGGTATTCTAGTATTATGTATGTGATGCTATATTTTGGTTGAGATGGTGCTTTCAGCTATCACCACCATTTTTTCAGCTTCTCAGTCCACCCTTAGAGTTTGTAAATTTCCCCTTTATTTGGATTGCATTTTTCTCATGCTCACATGCAGAAAGGATATTTTAAAGCAAAACAAAACAAAACTTCAAAGAAAAACAGTTTCAACTCCTCTGAGCACAACACAAAGAATACAAAGGGGGGGGGGGACACAATCATAGTTTTCAGTCACTAATACATTTATTCAGATATTTCCTCTCCCTTATTTTTCATACTTCAAAATAAGTTCAAATTCCAGAAATCAAACTTATGAGGTAACCCAGTCCTCAGCAAACGGATGCTCAGCCAGGAGAGGCTTCCTGGCTGCAATGGTCTACATGTACCCAAGACTTGCCTTCGACTGATTCACACGGACAGATAACTGACCAGCTCTTTATGGCACATGGTCTTTCCTTCCTTCCTAGCAGACATCATGTCTTTCCCCTGCACAGAGCCTTCTAAACATCTATTTGGACTCTCTGGCTTTATTTCTTCTTTTCAAAGTTCTTTCTCTTGTCCGAAAAGTTAGCTTTGCTCCTCAAATGACATTCAAGGACAATCATTGTCTCTTGTTCACTATCTGAAACAGGAATGGAAAGGGTTGGACAGGGTCCGTTTTTCCCCTTAACCTTAGCATAACTGCTTTTATTTGACATGTTTTCAAACAGCCAGCAAACAGTGAATAACACAATTAACGTAAGTATTCCCTTACCATATATATCCTAATATGCCCCTCCCCGGACACTGGATTTGGAAGTCAAGGTCATCTGCATGACCACAGACAACATCATGATTCAAGTCCAACACCAAGTTATTAGGAATGGGGAGGGGGGAGGGAACAGGCAGACGGTGGTGACCATGGGAGCTGAAACATACGGCCTGGCACGCACACCCTTCCCTGTTAGTGCCGTCACATCCCAGTGCAAACAGATGCTCCACCCCTGTGCAACCCCCTTCCCTTTATCAAGGTTGTATATCCCGCCTCACTAAAAATCATTCTCAACATTTTCTTTACTCTGATCTTATGGTACAAGAAAACAGCAGCACGAACAATAACAAAATGTGTCCTTTAGTTTCAGGAGTCTGCCTTCCATTTAAGCTATGAAACTGGAAAGCAGCAGCTGCTGATAGCTGCATAAACATAACTGTCCACAGTGCATAACTGGTACTTTGCTGAACTCATCTTTGCAAAATAATAGGTGTTGCTGTTCTGATGTGATAATACTTGATTGATTTATCCACATGGTATTTAAAATGCAGCTGATGTGACCCTTCTGCTCTAGTCTACCCATGAACCATAGATTTAAAATCCACATATTAAGTGGATTTCTCGGAAAGGTGGAATTCCCAAACCAAAGAGGTTGCTAAGGTTCAATAATATGGTTACATGATGAATGTAACTCTGTAAAGCCAGAGCCCATCGCATGCTAGGTGTGTTGGATAAAAAGGCATCTCAACGATATCTTAGTGTGATTCTCATTCTTTCCTATGTCACAACCCTTACTGAAGTTTTCCAAAGCTGTGAAGCCCAGATTTACAGACATATCAATACAAAAAGTAAGAGTAAATAAAATTTCTTCTGAACAAGCATCCAAATGTTTGAGTGTTTATTCAGATTCCACCTGAACTTCAAACCCTGCCAGGCTAAAGCTCTCATTAACAACTGTGACTCCAATTCAACATTACCCAGCGACTGTGCTTGACAGCCACCAGTGCTTAGCAAGTCTGTAGTTCTTTATGTCTTGGAGTAGTGCATCATTTAATTTGTCCATATAGCTCAAACGCTTGCTTTGATATATAACTGAAAAGGATGAAAGGGATCGCTCATGACTGTTATTCAGTAAGGCACCTACCGACACGTTTCCAAGAGCTACAGGCAATTTAGGGGGAAGATGTGGTGGGAATTATGGGTAAACTGCAGTAAATATTAAAATGAAATAGAGGAAAACAAACGTTGCTACAACAACAAGAGGAAGAAAATGCAGTTCCAGGCTTTGAAATCTGACTGGATCAAAACTTGTTTCCACTAAGCAAAACTTAAAGAAAACCTAAAAATTCTCAGTAAGAAAGCTACCGATTGGAAGTATTTATTGATTCCTGCTTTGTGAGCTACAAAATAAAAAATTATCGAGGGAAAAACTGAGCATTTGCTTGTTTTTACCCTTGACAATCATAAAACCACATGTCCAGACCTGATAAACCTTTTCACTAAAGAAAACCTTTCTCCCCTCCATGTGTTTCCCGTATGTATACTTTTTATTATTCACCCTTTTCCATCAATAACTTCCAGCACTTGGAATTTATGTGCAGTATTTAATAGCTGGTGTGAATGTCGAAAGTATCTTGGTAAGATGTTATGTGTCAAAAAGCGATCATGTTACAGTGTGATGGATTAATATGAAGAAACAGCTTGAAGGCAAGGTATTCATCTTTTTTTTTTTAAATGACAACTCTAATACATTTGTTTCAGTTCTGAAATTAATTTCCTAATAGTAAGAAAGGTCAAAATGAACGAGAGGCATATGAGCCTTTTTGTCATCTTTAACAAATTATCCAAAACAAGCCTGTCAGATCAAAAGGGATAACATTTTGAGTAATGAATCTTAGTACTGATTAACTGGTCAAAGTTAAT
Organism: Phoebastria nigripes; assembly: GCA_035582835.1. Classification (NCBI taxonomy): domain Eukaryota; kingdom Metazoa; phylum Chordata; class Aves; order Procellariiformes; family Diomedeidae; genus Phoebastria; species Phoebastria nigripes. Next base: position 1,012,092 of record JAYKAV010003376.1, read on the forward strand.
TCTTTTCAGGAATTGCTATATGCAAAAGGTAGAAACCCATTCATTTGATTTTTAAAAAAATAATTTCTTCTATCATGTTTTCAATATAGATTTTCTGGAAATAGGCCTACCAAGTGTCTTCTGCGAATGATGTCTGTTAGATGGAACAAACTGAAGATGGTATCTTCAGCAGTGCTCAGATGGGAATGTACTTCAAGTGTTGAACAAGTCAAATGAACATTAAAAAAATATCCTCCAATTTATGCCACACTCTCAAATTTAGGCTCAAATTCAGGAAACACAAAAGCTTCTGTATTGCAAGTGCTCTCTTGAATTTCAGCTTTGAAATGCAGGTATTTTTGAAGTAATTTGAAACATAAGTGGGAAATTAATCAAAAGAAAAGGGAAGGGGATGGTTTGCAATTCTCACTAGTTTTCAGATACTTGCTTTTCAGTGGGATTATGGTGGGGGTTTCTCCTGAAAGATCTGCTCTCCAATGGTTTAACATCCAGTTACAGAAYGCTGAACTTGAAATCAAAAAAAGAAAGATCTTCATTATGACTAGTTCAAAATGGGTAAGGGCAGGCTTATTGCTAGGTCTGGGTTGCTCTTCTGGGTATGTTTAGAGGCTTTGAATGATTAGAAACTCCTTGGGGTGAGACTAGGGCAGTGAAACCACAGTTCCCTGAGGTGAATCAGGACCAGTCCGAGGACAATAGCCAACAACGTCCAGCAGATGTTATGGGCTCCTCACCTTTGCCACCTATGGGACTTTTTCAGAAAAGAAAAATGGTCCCTCCRTCCTTATTTCACAACCACCACACTGGGTGGGAAAGATTGCAAGTTATACTCAGTAGGCCCCAAAATTGTTGAAAAAATTGTTAYGAACACCTGGTTATAAAGCCAGCATACACATAATTTAAATAGAGTTTTAGGAGCCTGTATTTCCCAGATGAAAATCCAGCCTGGCTTTCCAGGGACCAGATGTGATTCATAAGATGCAACTTGCTGGCAGACTGTCTACGTCACAAAACAATGCCAAACTTGTCCTCCTTGTCCAACAATACCAGCTGGGCTAAGAAAAATTATTACCTCTCCTCCTAAAAGCCTTGCTTCTTTTCTATTCTGAAACCATGGTAGCCACAATAACATTACACCTGATCCCACAAGAATACCCTCACATCTCCCAGAAGTCTTCACTGTGTAGTCCAACAACTCTTTTTTACATTTTTGTAAGGTGATTTCACAGAAACTGCAGGTGATGAACACAGACAGCACTGTGCAATAGTATGCAGGGCAGAAGACAGTTGGTTTCTGCGCCACACTGCATCACTTACTGGCCTGAGAAAGGGCTGCTCTTAATTTAACCCACACAATTACAGTCATTTTCCTGGGCAAGCAACATTTTCAGCTTAATGCTACCTTTCTGTCCTCTCCTGGTGACTTCAGCTGCTGCTGTGTATCCATTTTCAGAGAATCCAGTGCAGTTTCCAAGTCCCTCTGTAATTCAGCTTCCTGATTAGAAATATTGATGTAACATTACTCATCCAGCTCACAGCTGGATACCTTTGGAGGCACAGGCCCACCAGTGCCCCCAGAAGTTATCTGAGTTGCTTCAATATCATATCCTCCACCAGTGCCTATCCTCTTATTTAGGATCATGTACTACAAGTACCTCTTAGTGATTTCCACAGAACTACTAAATCGTGGGTCATGCTCCTGACACAGCAAATATCCAAAGAATTTATCTGTGCCAGTTTTCAATCACTTAGAAAATGAGTCCCTTTTTTCTGTTTTAATTGGGGACTACTCCAGCAGTCTAATAGAACCCATAGTAAGGGAAGTTTTCCCCTTAACTTATTTCTGTTAACTTACACTGCTAAACCTTTGGTCAACGCTAAATAAATCCTTTTCTCTTTGGGGCTTATGCAAGTCAAAAAAATCTAGAAAAGAGCACAAAGTTAGGTGACAGGGAGGGGGAGAAATATGCTGGATTCTGATAATTGCTCTTCTCAGAATAAAGGGTTTCCAATTTATTACAGTTGGAAGGATTTCTGCAGCATAGAGAAGGCTATATCAGCCCATACATATTAACACAAGATTGGGCTCTCTATTATATCAACACTTTTCCAAAACAGACAGCAGCGTGACTAATCTTGAAGCTCAAAAAAAGAAAACGTCTCCTCTTTGTTTGGCCTCTGAATCTTCCAAATATTTTTAAGAAATGTTCCCTTCTCTTCACCTCCTCCTGCTACTAAAAAAACCACAAAAACCACAAACCCCAAACAAAAAAAAAAAAACACAAAAAATAAAAATCCCTGAGAAGAATTTAAAGTGAAAGAGCTCATTCAAAAATAAAACACAAAGATAAAACCTCCAGTGGTAGATTCCTTCTAACCGGTGAATTTATTCTAAACTCAGTGCGGAGAACTGAGTAAAATAAAGGTCAGACCCTGTGCTGGGAATTCCCCTGACCTTTCAGGCTGCATCCATCATTGGTATTACATAGAACGTGCCATTTATCACACCAAACAGAGAGCAAGTCTTTAACTCCTTTCTCTTCCCAACAGTACAGACCCAACAATTATTCAGATTTTAAAACGCAATCGATGTTTATCCAGCTTCTTTTTACAGATCTGCCTCTTTGGGCTCCTCATTTCTCCAACCACTGGATGTACAGTAGGCAACTGATAAAGCAGGGAGCATATGAGAAGCAATGTGTCTTGGGGAGATGGGTGTGAAGGGGTGGATAAAAAATGCATTTGAAAAGGCCTTTTAAAAAGGGTCTGCTTTCCTACTGACACCTAGCCCATTCGAATGATACTTGTGACAATCCTCTCCTGAATTCAGGATCATATCTAGGGAAGTCTGTCATTATTGAGGAAGAGGATTCTTTGAAAGTCTCAGGCCTTTAGAAAGCATCAGGTAATCGTTCTGCTGCGCTTTCTACGGAAGTTTGGCACCTGCTTAAAACAGATTTGGCTAGTTTTTAAGGAGCCCTCCAGCTGTGAAACCACTGTGGAATGGGCTGCTGCAAGCTGCACGGAGCAGCCCAGCCCATCAGCACACAGCCTTGCTCATCACCACGGCTGAACTTTTCTCTGACATGGAAATTTCTCATTTTCTTCTTAGCCCTTCTGATAGCAAAGTATGATCAGCCCAGGAGTGGAGACCAGAGGAAGAAAGAGAGTATGGGGAGGAGCTATTGCCATGTGGGGATTCAGCTTCCTCAAAGCCACAGTGATCAGACTAGCACTGTCCCTCCTCCAAGAGTCACCAATACTTGTTCCAGAGAAGAAAATGAACAAACGAGGGTGACAGGATCTAACACAACCACACTGGGAGTGGTGGAAGGGAAGCCTGGAACAATCCCATCTCCATCTAAGTGTCCTTCTGGGTTTACGGCTGAACTCCTGCCCAAAAAATACAGGGATCTCCTGAGAGACCTGCTCTCTAGGATGCCCCAGCTCAGCTTTCCAGACTCAGGCAGCGCATGGCAGGATTCACAGCAAGCCCCCTCCACCCCAGCATAGGGATCTCTTCCCTTCCCCTGAAAGCTAGCAGTATGCCTAAGCCACACAGTGCCCTGGTGCCATTCAGTGTCTTCTGCTTGCATTTGATACACGCATTACCGGCACTAAGGACCAATTTGGGAGCTCCCAAGCTTCCCCCTCACAGAGAATGAAGGAAGACAGAGCAGTTGCCAGTATATTTATAAAAGGGTGCATGGGGCAACTGTATTTGCGGAAGGTTAAACAGCCTAACTCACGATACGAGCATCTGTGTCATGAATCAATGATTAAAGTAAAGTCTCTTTCATCAAAATTCAGCTATCTCAACCATGGTAAATAATAGGCTAATTAGGCATCTGCTCATTCAATGTCCAAAGGGACAGGCCAGTTCCTGGCACAAAGTGAAACATTTGTTGCACTAGTAAAAACTCATTTTCAAGCCTGTGAACCACCTAGAGCAAAAGGGATCAGCTCCTTCCTTTACCACAGGAAGGAAAACGAGAGCACCTCCACCTTCCTCTTCCTGCTGGCAGGGCTTACAAACTGACCTTGGGTGGGTGAACCTGGCGCCTGATCCGGTGCGAGATGGACATGAAACTTAAGACCTAACTTTTAAAATGTCAGTTGCTTAGAAAGGAAAAAGTGGGAAACTCTAATGGTCTCTCTGCCCAAATGTGTCAACTATAAGTTTTGAACTTTAAATACAGTCACAAGGGGACAGAATTTGACCAGAAAAGAAAATAGGCAGGTTTGGTAACAACAACGATTAGTTTTCCTTGCATGGACTCAGCCAACCATGACATGCTTATGGCCCAACAACTTCTAGCAAACGTACATGCTTCATTTGATTCCTGACTGCTTCCCTCCTCTTCCACCTCAAATTAGGCTCACCTTCCTGTTCAATTTTCCTTTGGCTCTGTAGGTGCAGCTTAACACAGAAATCAATGCATCATCTTTCTGTGGTGGGGAAAGCAGCATGCTCCACAGCTGGTTGTGGCTGTGGTACCGCTGCAGCGGGCAAATCCATTTGAAAGACAGCCAGATTTAAGAGGCGGTCCTCTAGGGTTGATTGAAATAACCCCAGAACTGCAAGGATTATATTCCAGTAGGGAGGCTGCAGATGCATCTTTATTCAGAATAAAGGTCATTTCTTCCCAAGCACTCTTATCTATCCCTCACACATAGCTCTAAGCTTCCTTCAAGCAGTGAACTGCTGCTGCCAGGCGACTGAATACCTGAAGGCCACTTGGCAACAGGCAGCCCCTCAAGCAAAATTTGTAACTAATTTCCTTTCTGACACACCTTTAAAAATAGCCAGGTGGAGTTTTTTGTCTTAAGATTCCTCATTTGGCTGGACATTGGATAGGACAAGTCTTCAAAGGAGACAAGTTGGTCACCCCCTCCTATAATACCATAAGAATAGTCAGCAACTCCCCTGAGAAGACTAATGAACTGTTTCTTAGAAGGTTTTCTTCTCTTAGCACACCACCTTAATGCATCAGCAAGACTCTGTACGCTCTAAAACAAACTGGCCATGTGCCTGCTATGGCATTCCCTGGACTCCTGCATTGCTCCCCTGGGACAGACTAGATTTTCCATGGCAGCTTGCAGCAGATTTAAGAATGGAAAGTTTTACTGAATGCAATATGGTCATGAATAACACAGGGAGTTTAATAACCTGTGTGTTATTTATTTTGCTACTAAATTCAATCCATCCGCTTTATTACATCCAAGGGTGTCACCTCGCAAAATATGTCAGGCCTACTCAGTTATTGCCCAATGTACAGTAAAGCTGTTTCCCTCATATTCCATGAGGTTATTCAAAATTACTTTAAAATGCCTACTACTATAAGAAGTTCAGGGAAAAGCTAACATCCTCTCTCTGCCCTTCTGTCTCCATTTGTCTGGCCGCCTATTTGTCCTTTTGCACCTTCAGCAAAATTTCAGTAAGGTTTTTCATACATATCCTATCTGAGAATTGTTTCTGAAAGCTACAATCCTCAAGGCCATTACCAGATGCATTTTTAAAGATACTGTGAGAGGGGAGAAAAAAGCAGATGATCTTAAAATATCCTCCTTTTGCAAATATAATTTCTGATGTCAAACTGTTACAACCAAATTGTCCCTTTCTATATTCTTAGTTTTTACACATAAGTCACTTTACCCTCTGAATTTTTGTGTCTTACCCTCCTCCTCCTCTCCTTTAATTTTAATGCACAAGGACTGAGTAGCACCGTGGTAAAAGTATGGACTACAAAGTATTATTAGTTCARATGAGCAGAGGAAAGTTAAAATAAATGGATTTTACTGGTACTGAAGTAATAAACCTCAGAGAAGGCCGCAACAGCATCCACATGCTTGCATACCAGAACTAGCTATTTTGTTTATGAAAGTGACAGTCAAAGCAGCCTAATTTTCAGATGTTCAGAAACCAAGTGTACCTTCCCATGCCCAGGACTGATGGAAATCATGCTGCTTGTCTTTCAAAGCTTCAGTGTGGATGTAGAGACAGCCAGATCAGAGAAATTTGACGAAAATATACATATGCATAAATAAGCAAGTCTATATTTACGGTTGGCTTTGGAAATCATTTTTCCCCCAAACTGTCGTTCCCCGTTTACATCTCATCTTCCAGGCCACGACAAAAGSCACCTACAGAGCACATTGTTCCTCAAGCAGACTTCTCCTAGGAGCCTTCCTGGGGAGTTTAACTGCTTCCATGGTCATTCCATGGCCAGGAATTTGGGTGGAGAAGGCACGAGAGGGCCATTTCCAGGAATGGGAAGACTACAGCATGCATTGGAAGATCCCATGTGCATGCCTCCCCTATCTGGGGACCAAAGGGTTGAAGCCTCCTGGATCAGAGCTGGGAACTGATGCTCCAGACAAGTCCCTGCCTTAAAGACTGAGGGAAAGTGGGCAAGCTGCAGGGCTGAGGGCTGAATAGAGGCTTGGTTAAACTCAAGACATGGTATTGAGGAGAACTCTCATGCTCTGTCTAAACAGCTGCCAAGCACTAATCTGAGGGGTTTTCAGAGTACAKAGGGCATGAGTACTGATTTCAGGATGCCTTTAAACATTTGCATACCATAAGGTAAATCAGCATCTCTGCCCACTCTTTGTGAAATGTAACAATTCCCTAAGCAAACTTTTTGAGCTTCACATATGCATTACTACAACTATTCTATGAGGCTGAAGAAAACAATGGCCAAGTGAAAACTATACTTAGGGAGGGATAATTCAATCTGTTCTGTCTGCAGTCTGTTCTATCAATTCCAGTCCAAAGGATAAAAAACCTAAAATACCCCATCAAGTCCCAGTGTGGTTCAAGAGGGCATCGACTTTGTTATTAACAAAGTTAGCCAGGGTACAGAGCCAGTTAGCCAAAGTTCAGCTTTATTCTCTCTACAGGGTCCTGAAAGAGGGTGGCAGCTGGCAGCGCACTCCAGCCAACTCTCCATCACACAAGTTAGAGAAGGAAAATTCCTATCAGGTCATCCGGCCGGTCTCTGAGTTCCTGCAGGATGGCTCCCTACAGCTAACTGAGGGGCTGTGCTCCAATTAGCACGGACCATTTTGATGCTGGCCAGCCTGCAAAGCCAGATGGCAGCTTCTCCTTGGCATTTTGGGCCTGGGTACCCAGTGCAGACCACAGTTTTTGTAATGGCCTGGTAAATGGCTCCCAAGCTTTATTCCAAATGCTCCRGTCTCTCCCTGAACTGTACCGTAACTAGATCCAACCAGACTTCTGAACTCCACAGGGAAGACATGCAGATAAATACCTTTGCAAAATACATAATCAACAGGAAAACAATGCATAAAACATACTATAGGTGTAATATATGTATAGACACATACACATCAGCTTTTCCTACTGCTCAGTGCACAGATATTAATGGGTTCAGATGATAAATCAATCTGAATGGCTRAAAGCAGCCACAGTAATCGTTTACAGCTTCCACTGACTTCAGACTACTGGCACTCTCAGAACAAGACTGAAAGCTAAAATAATATTTCACTTGGATGAACTTCTGTGTTACAGATCTAGCGAACTGCCTTTGAAGTTATTTTCACTAATATCGTAAAATCACAATGTCTGTTATGATATAAATTTTCATTGCCCTTTGCTATTACAATACTGCAGAAATCAACAAAGTCATTTGCAAACACTCTGTAGAGAATACCACCTTATTATACAACAGTAGTATATATCACTTTGACTAACACAGCCAATAATTGCTAAATATTTGTTTTTCCAGAGAACAATCCACTATTGTGACAGAYGTAAAATCCTTGCAATAATACGCTAGGTCGGACGGGCCTCTTTGCACTACTCTCTAGCCAACCCACTCCCAATCACACTTTCCAAGGGTCTCTAGAGTGCAGCTGAGCAGTTCACTGCCTCTCTCCCTCTAATCTTGTTAGAAAGTAACTGTGCCACTTGGAGAATGATCTTTGGAATTAACAGACTAGAACCAGGACGAGATGGGATCAAGCAATCAGCATTTTTCGGCTCTCAAGGAGAAGAAAAAAATGAAAACAGTTTGCCCTTTAAATCAGCTAATCTCTCTTCCACCTTGGACTTTGGGAAAAAAACAACCTAATAATCTAATAGCTAGTCCTGTTCTCTCACCACCACCCCTTCCCAACTATAGTCTCAGGCCTCTTGCTTTTAAAAATGGTCTAAAACCCGTCAAATTATTCTGTCATGATGAGACATATTCATCATTGCAGAGCTAGAATAATTCTTATTTCAAAGGACAACTGGGATTTTGTGCTAGGAAAATCAGGTAAACAGATTTAAATTGTTTTCTAAACGAAGAGCCAAATCCCCCAAGCAGTATTAGGAGATTCAGCAGTTCTCACTTCTACAGCTCTACTTTGAGTTGCCGCAAGTAAGAATTTAGGCTCAAAACCTTTTCTCTTAGYGCTCGCCTTCTAGTGAAAATTCCTTGTTGAACTGAGCAAGCAAGGAGATAATTAAGTCATTTGCCTAGAGCTGTCAGGCTGGACAATAGCCCACCTTCCTCACCGTTCTTACTCCTGGCTCAAGTCAGTTTCAGCAACTTTTATATTTTTTTAAAGGAAAGGAATGCTCAGCTTATTTGAAAACAAAATTCATAGGTGTACTTGCACAGCATTGTCATCGTGGCTTTCATTTCCAAACAACTGAAAATTAGGCTAACCTTTAAATGTTCCTGCATTGCTTGGCAGACAAAACAAACATGACAAAAAACATACTCTTTCTAATTTTAGAAGCATCCAAGTCTGACATATGCCAGATACTGACACATGCCATTTTCCTGAGTCACCAACATGTGGCATCCTGCTGCTCTGGCTTTCACACACCGAGGTTGAGGGATGATGGAAAGCGTCTGCTGGTGGCAGTAATAGTCTGGTACCCTTAGCAACATTTGGTGAACTGTGAACCTTTGCTTACATCAGGGCAGATCAATACAGCCATTATCAAGGGACATAAACAGAATAAAAAGCTGTCTCTATTGCATGAGTTAACTGCAGCAAGAGGAGAACATCCAGCTCCTGAAGGGCAGACTCACCAACCAAGCACAGGCAATAACGTTTCCATAGACTACAAGTCATCAGGGAGGATTAAATCTACTCCTGCTGAGATATAATTCTACAGTGAGTACCCTTTTTTGGGGAAGTCATAAAACACCACAAATTCCCTAGCAGAAGACCAATACTAAGATGAAGGCAGTTTATTTTCAAAAAATACAAAACAATAGATTAGCTGAACTCAGAACAGAAAAAGATTTTTCTTGATGTACATCTAAGTAAACAGCCTTCAAATAGCACTCCACTGATGGGGTCTTTTCCAGAGGTGACTACATTTCAGCAGGGCATAAACTGATTCCTAACATGCATTTAACTCTGGAACTTTGGATTWAAGTTATAATGAGACAGGACAGGATCCTATTTCAGAAGGTGCTTTTCAAAATCCAAACCTAAATGCAAGATACTCTCACAGTTAGAAAATGATCTTTTAGGGGACAGTCCATAAATAAAAACATTCAAAGCAACAACCTATTTAACACAATAAAATGGTAACATTAGTAGCATTCCATTTTCTACAGTGTTATTAATTGAGCAAAAGCATCAAAACCACCAAAAAACCCCATCAAATTCTATACATCAACACATAAAAAGGGTAAACCAGACCAAAATGCCATGATGAAGGAGGGAACAAAGCTGTACTCGCTTTACAAATTTTGCATGCAAGTTATTTTGCAGAGCTCCCTTTTCTGCAATATTAAGTGCATCGTTCACTTCTCCTCCCTGCTGCAAACGCTTCACGGTTTGTGTTCATCTTAACTTAGATTTTGCTGTTTACGCTCAGGCAACCCTCTGTTTCTCCTAGACATACATTTATGTGAACCAAGGGTTACCAGTCCTCATAAAGTGATCCCTCCTCTTCTTCTTACCATGTTTTGAGAAATAGTGAAATAATTATCAGCATTGTCTCTAAAGGAGTCACCCTGGAACATGAGCAACCCCAACAGAAATGAAGGAGGCAGGTCACATGTTGGAGTACCCCTGGCTTTCTGCACACTCAGGTGGACTTATCACATGAAATATGTTCAGATTCTGCAACTCAGGCCATCAAAGTGACCCAACTCAGTAATCCTGCTCCACACTGCACCTTCCTGTATGTCAGTTCCCAGGAGGCAGATATACTGAAGAAAAAAGGAAATAATTTGTTTGGTGGGGTTTTTTTTGGTTTT